>SJYT01051914.1:176875-411267 GCA_006410635.1 Cephalophus harveyi | reverse complement strand
CTTTCTCTTTAGCCTCCCTCCCCCTCCCATCCCACCCCTCTAGTTTGTTGCAGAGTGATAAGCTAGGCTCCCTGTGTTATATAGCATCCTCCCACTAGCTATCTGTTTTACACATGATAGTGTATATGTCAATTCTTTCTTAATTTGTCCTACCCTCTCCTAGTACATTTCTTACTTGACACATCACTGTTCATAGGGTTCTTGTCACAAGAATACTGGAGTGGTTTACCATTCCCTCCTCCAGTAGACTGTGTTTTATCAGAACACTTCACTATTACCTGTCCATTTTAGATAACCCTGCATGGAAGGACTCATAGCTTCACTGAGTTATGCAAGCCCCTTTGCCGGAGAGAAATATGTATGCAGGTCAAGAAGCAACAGTTAGATCTGGACATGGAACAACTGATTGGTTGAAAATTGGGAAAGAAGTATAACAAGGCTGTGTATTGTCACTCTGCTTATTTAACTCAGTTGAGGAGTACATCACGTGAAATGCTGAGCTGGATGAATCACAAGCGAGAATCAAGATTGCCAGGAGAAATATCAACAATGTCAGATATGCAGATGATACCACTCTAATGGCAGAAGAGAGGAGGAACTAAAGAGTCTCTTGATGAGGGTGAAAGAGGAGAGTTAAAAAGCTGGCTTAAAACTCAACATTAAAAAAAAAAAAAAGAAGATCATGGCAACTGATCCTATCACTTCATGGCAAATAGTAGGGGAAAAAGTATAGACAGTGACAAGTTTTATTTTCCTGGGCTCCCAAATCACTGTAGACAGTGACTACAGCCATGAAATCAAAAGATGCTTGCTCCTTGGAAGAAAAATTAAGACAAACCTAGACAGCCTACTAAAAAGCAGAGACTTTACTGACAAAGGTCCATCTAGTCAAAGCTATGATTTTTCCAGTAGTCATGTGTGGATGTGAAAGTTGGACCATAAAGAAGACTGAGCGCCAAAGAATTGATGCTTTTCCATTGTGGTGCTGGAGAAGATACTTGAGAGTCCCTTGGGCAGCAAGGAGAGATCAAACCAGTCAATCCTAAAGGAAATCAGTCCTAAATATTCACTGGAAGGATTGATGCTAAAGCTGAAGCTCCAATACTCTGGCCATTTGATGTGAAGAATGGACTTCTTGGAAAAAAAACCATGATGCTGGGAAAGATTGAGGGCAGAAGGGGAAGGGGCTGACAGAGGATGAGATGGCTAGATAGCTTCACAGACTCAATGAACATGAATCTGAGCAAACTTCAGGAGACAGTGAAGGACAGGGGAGCCTGGTGTGCTGTGGTCCAAGGGGTCATAAAAAGTCAGACATGACTTAGTGACTGAGCCACAACAACTTGCCCCATGTCTAATTTTAACAACTTTTTGTTAAAGGAAAATGTTCATTGGTTAAAAATGAATTTTATTTCCCAGCATTGTAGTTTGCTTTCTCTACCATGTTCTTAACTGATTCCCTCTGTATAGGTGCTGAAACATATACTTCACAAGGTAGTTTTTCAAGAATCCTTTCCTGTTAGGGTGTGGCCTTAAGTAAACAAACCCATGGTTCAACACTCTTTTCTTCCATTTCTGCTTGGCTGTTTTCATTCTCCTCCAGCATTTTACCCATTTGCAAGAAAGTGTTATGAAAGGTGACTTACTCCTTGCCAGGAAGGAAGAGCAACGTGTTTTCTCGCTAGTAGAAACACACAGATGAGTCATGTTTAACAGTGTAATTCTTTTTTGCCTACATATGTTCCCTAAATATTTTCTTATCAGCCTTTAAATACACTTATGTGTATTTAGCATTATCTATGAGAATCTGTAGGACTAGTTAGCATTAAGTTCTGAACAGTTATTTTCTTGCTTGGTTACTTGCTGTACTGAGATGAATGAAGTCTCTGCTGAGAAAACAGATGAATTGGACAGTGTTATGTTTGGGTATAGTTTTATGAAGACTTGGCTACTGTTACTCTTTAAACTTCCTACTAATTGAAGCATCCTACATCATACCATACACCATAACTTGGGACCACAGGAACTTTTCTTTTGCACTTAATATAGCAGAAGTTTGACACATAGCACACTGAATAATTAAAAGATTTAAGAATTTTAATCTATTTTAAATCTAAGATATTTTCATCTCTTTAAGATTTCACTTCTAGATCCTCAGTTCAGTTCAGTAGCTCAGTCCTGTCTGGCTCTTTGCGACCTTATAGACTGCAGCACACCAGGCCTCCCTGTCCATCACCAACCCCCACAGTTTACCCAAACTCATGTGCATTGAGTTGGTGATACCATCAAACCATCTCATCCTCTATCATCCCCTTCTCCTTCCACCTTCAATCTTTCCCAGCATCAGGCTCTTTTCTAATGAGTCAGCTCTTCACATCAGATAGTCAAAGTATTGGAGTTTCAGCTTCAACATCAGTCCTTCAAAGGAATATTCAGGACTGATTTCCACTGGAATGGACTGATTGGATCTCCTTGCAGTCTAAAGGACTCTCAAGAGTCTTCCCCAACACCACAGTTCAAAAGCATCAATTCTTTGGTGCTCAGCTTTCTTTATAGTCCAACTCTCGCATCCATATACAACTACTGGAAAAACCATAGCCTTGACTATATGGGCCTTTGTTGACAAAGTAATGTCTCTGCTTTTTAATATGTTGTCTAGGTTGTTTATAACTTTCCTTCCAAGGAGTAAGTGTCTTTTTATTTCATGGCTACAGTCACCATCTGCAGTGATTTTGGAGCCCAGAAAAATGAAGTCTGCCACTGTGTCCACTATTTCTCCATCTATTTGCCATGAAGTGATGGGACCAGATGCCATGACGTAAGTTTTCTGAATGTTGAGCTTTAGCCAACTTTTTCACTCTCTTCTTTCATCAAGAGACTCTTTAGTTCTTCTTCACTTTCTGCTATAAGGGTGGTGTCATCTGCATATCTGAGGTTATTGATATTTCTCCCAGCAATCTTGATTCCAGCTTGTGCTTCTTCCAGCCCAGTGTTTCTCATGATGTACTCTGCATAGAAGTTAAATCAGCAGGGTGACATTACACAGCCTTGATGTACTCCTTTTCCTATTTGGAACCAGTCTGTTGTTTCATGTCCAGTTCTAACTGTTGCTTCTTGACCTGCATACAGATTTCTCAAGAGGCAGGTCAGGTGGTCTGGTATTCCCATCTCTTTCAAAATTTTCCACAGTTTATTGTGATCCACACAGTCAAAGGCTTTGGCATAGTCAATAAAGCAGAAGTAGATGTTTTTCTGAAACTCTCTTGCTCTTTTGATGATCCATCAGACATTGGCAATTTGATCTCTGGTTCCTCTGCCTTTTCTAAAACCAGGTTGAACATCTGGAAGTACACAGTTCATGTACTGAAGCCTGGTTTGGAGAATTTTGAGCATTACTTTTGCCCATTTCTTTGGAAGGAATGATGCTAAAGCTGAAACTCCAGTACTTTGGCCACCTCATGCGAAGAGTTGACTCATTGGAGAAGACTCTGATGCTGAGAGGTATTGGGGGCAGGAGGAGAAGGGGACGACCGAGGATGAGATGGCTGGATGGCATCACGGACTCGATGGACGTGAGTCTGAGTGAACTCCGGGAGATGGTGATGGACAGGGAGGCCTGGCGTGCTGCGATTCATGGGATTGCAAAGAGTCGGACACGACTGAGTGACTGAACTGAACTGAAGATATTTTTTGTACAGTTCTTCTGTGTATTCTTGCTACCTCTTCTTAATACCTTCTGCTTCTGTTATGTCTATACTGTTTCTCTCCTTTATTGAGCCCATCTTTGCATGAAATGTTCCCTTGGTATCTCTAATTTTCTTGAAGAGATCTCTACTCTTTCCCATTCTATTGTTTTCCTCAATTTCTTTGCACTGATCACTGAGGAAGGCTTTATCTCTTCTCGTTATTCTTTGGAACTCTGCTTGAAATGGGTATATCTTTCTTTTCTCCTTTGCTTTTGGCTTCTCTTCTTTTCACAACTATTTGTAAGGCCTCCTCAGACAGCCATTTTGCTTTTTTGCATTTCTTTTTCTTGGGGATAGTCTTGATCCCTGTCTCCTGTACAATGTTATGAACCTCTGTCTGTAGTTCATCAGCTTTCTGTCTATCACATCTACTCCCTGAAATCTATTTCTCACTTCCACTGTATAATCATTAGGGATTTGATTTAGGGCTCAATAATGTTTACTTTGATGAGACTGTGTAGAGAAATATAACTTTGAATAACTAATTTTGACTTCTAATTTAAGTAATTTGAATAGAAAATTCTACAGTTATATGCAAAGATAACTTTGTTGTATGTTCTTTTAGACTCCCAACCAATTTAAAAAATGTACTATATTGTGAGTTTTCTTTTTTGTTTTATATCTGTATTATATCAACCAGAAATATATATATTATTTCTTAATCTTTATATTGACCTTTGCTCTGCTCTAGACTATGAATTGGAAATGAAATGTTCAATAAATCAGGGCTGTAGGATAGGTTACTTATTGTTTCCAGAATTTTGTACTAGAAAACCTAAAGAATATTCAGCCTAATATCTAGAATTAGATCTTCTCCCCCATATCTCTTCCTGTTCTTTCTTTTTCTTTTTTCCTTCCTTTCTTCTCTCCCTCTGTCCTTTCCTTCCTTCTTCCTCTCATTCCTATATTCTTTCCTTTCTATGAACACTTACTAAGTGCCAGTTTCTGTTCTAGGTGCTAGAGATAAAGAAGTGAAAATAACAAAGTACTTGCCCTCATGGAACTTCTTTTCAAATATCAGGCTTATGGGGGTATTGATTACAGGTTTTACAGTGGGTAAAATTACAGGGTATTTTACCGTGGTAAAATCATCCACTTTAAGGTATATAGTTTTATGATTTTTGACAAACCTATACTCTCAGGTAACTAGCACCACAATCAAGTTACAGTAATTTTTCCTTTCCTGAAGGAAGTTCCATACAGGAACTCCTTTGTAGTCAGACCTCCAACCACCACCAGCCCCTGGTAAACACGGATCTGGTTTCTACCTCTTTAGTTAAATCTTTTCCTGAATGTCATATAAATGGAATCATTCAGTGTGTTCCCCTTTGTGTCTGACTTTTTCTACTTAGCAAAATGCCTTTGGCATTCATCCATGTTGTTGCATTAGGATTTTGTTCTTTTTACTCCTGAGTTGGATTCTATTTTATGAATGTAAAACAATTTATCTTTTCAACATTTAAGGTCATTTGGGTTGTTACCCATTTGGGGTGATTATGAGTAAAATTGCTATAAATATTCACTTATGGATTTGTGTCTGTGTGTGTGTGAATATGAGTTTTAGTTTCTTTTGGGTAAATACCCAGGAGTGGGACTGATGGGTCCCATTTTAACTTTATAAGCAGCTGCCAAAATATTTTCCAAAGTGGCCATATGGTTTTGCATTCCCACAGGAAGTGAATGAGAGTCCCAACTACTTTTTGTCCCTGCCAATATTTGGTGCTGTAGGGTTGGCTTTGTTTTTGCTTTAATTTTGCTTTAACCATTCTACTAGGTATGTGAGCTTTTTATTATTATTGTTGTTGTTGGAAACCATCAGTCCTTTGCCCAGTTTATTCGGTGTTGGTATTTTTCAATTTCTCACACTTCTTGGTAGATTAAGAGTTCATCAAATTGTGGCAAACAGAGGGGCCCGATCATTCTACTGGCAGTTTGAACTGATGCTTCTTTTCCATGGGGTCATGTCAGACCTTTGCCTTTCACAGGTTCATCGGGCTTTGCTGAAATCTGAATGACGTGTTCATGCACCAGTGTGGGGAAGTGGGTGAGCAAAGCCTCTTGTTTCTGATGAGAGCCTAAGAGCCTGGGGAATCCCTGAGAAAAGCTTTGTTCCTGGATGACTAATCAAGATGGAATGCTAGTGAGAAGACGAGAGCTCAGGAGGCACTGTAGAAATGGACGCAGGAACCCAGTCTTGCCCTGAGCTCACAGGGGCTTAGATTAGATTGTACTGTTAGTAAAGAAAGGCTGGATAGGATTTTAGAGAAAAAAGATGGATAGGATAATCTATATTAGTGCTGCTATGCTATGAAACTGAGGGCTTCTCTGGTAACTCAGATGGTAAAGAACAGGCCTGCAATTCAGGAGACCCAGGTTCAATCCTAGGGTTGGGAACATTCCCTGGGAAAGGGAATGGCTACCCACTTGAGTTTTCTTGCCTGGAGAATCCCATGGACAGAGGAGCCTGGTGGGCTAAGTCCATGCAGTCTCAAAGAGTAGCTAAATAAGAAGGTGTTGATTTGCATCAAGTTTCACATTTAGAGAATAAGGAGAAGGATTCCACTATTAAAGACAAAGAGCATTTTTACAAAGTCCCCATCTTGCTAAATCCAGTGGTCAGGCAATCCTTCAGTTGTGTTTTACTTGACTTATCAGCACTTGATGTAGGTTAACTGACACATCAGACACTTCTTTTTTCTCCTAACTTTAATATACTCTTGGGTTCCCTTTGGCAATACTGCCTGCTCTTTCTCATTCTCCTTGTTCTCGTTCCTCCCTCTCTCCTCCTCCTCTGAATCTTTATATCTCTAGCCTGAACATTTCTCTTGAACTCAATTTGCATATCTAACTACGACCCAACACCACTGCCATGGTGTCTAATAGGCATCTCAAATGGAACACCTCCATGGCCAAACTCCTGGTCTCCATGATCCCAAACCTCTGTCCCTGGCAGGCTTCCTCTCTTCTAAGCACTCAGGCCCCAAACCTAGAGATCAGCCTTGACTTCTCTTTCTCTCACACCTCCATCATTTCTATCAGCATTTGCTTTTGGCTTTACTTTCAAAACATGCCTAGCATCTGACCTTTTCTGTCGGCCTCTACTTACTACCACCCTAGACCAGATCACCTACCCTTTGAGCCTATGTTTCTCACCTGTATAATAATAATACGAATAAATAATAATAATGTCTTCTTTATAGAACTGTAAAAAGAATAAATGAGGTAAGTCATGGAAAGTAAGACAGCATCTTTCACAGTAAGCACTAAATAATTGCTATTTATTATTTGTATAGGGGTTTCCCAGGTGGCCCTAGTGGTAAAGAACTTGCATTGGCATGTAAAAGATGCAGTTTTCATCCCTGGGTTGGGATGATCCTCTGGAGGAGGGCATGGCAACCCACTCCAGCATTCTTGCCTGGAGAATTTCTTGGATGGAGGAGCCTGGCAGGCTATGGTCCATAGGGTTACAAAGAATTGGACATGACTGAAACGACTTAGCATGCACATTATTTCTATAATTTACAGAAAGATGTATTCCATATCAGAAAACACATAAAGTTATATGAAAAAAAATTGGTCTTTTTCCCTGGTCCCCACTTTGGATCAACAATTTTCAGCTGCTCTTTTTTAAGGATATGACTATTTACACTGTGACAGTTTGTGGTTTGGTTGAGGGAAGTTGCACAATGCACTTATTTATGCTGACCACTTAAAAAGTGTCTGTGTCATTACAACGAATTGCATAGTTCTGAATAACCTAAAGCATGGCTTAAAAATGGGAATTTGGGGGTTATTGAGAAGAGCTCTCATGTTTCTGAATTGTTGCTCAGCTGTTCTTTCTGTTTAGAGAAGAACAAGAAATGCTTTTGGTGGGCAGCCTGTTCTCCCAAAGAACAGGTGATATTTCTTGTCTCCTTTATTTTGCCTCTAGTCAGATTTCTAGCCCTTGCACTAGATGTTCCTTCATTTAAAAACTGGCAGATGGTTTTATTATCTATTACTCAATAAAGAAACTTATTTAGGGAAGACTTTGGTAGCTCAGTTGGTAAACAATCTGCCTGCAATGCAGGAAACATGGGTTCAATCCCTGAGTCGGGAAGATTCCCCTGGAGAAGAGAATGGCTACCCATTCCAGTATTCTTACCTGGAGAATCCCGTAGATAGGGGAGCCTGGTGGGCTACAGTCTATAGAGTCACAAAAAGTCGTGTGTGACTGAGCAACAAACTTTTTTTTAATTTAATTAACCATAGTTACTGAGAAAGAGAAGCTATGCATGCTCTTATTCAAATTCCCTTAATCTTTTCATCCCAGAAGATGAGAGGTTTAGATTTTGGAAAGATATCCCACATAAATTTTCTGTTGGCCACTAATAAAGTCTTCATTACTGACTCCTTATCCCTTGGATATAGGTTGTTTTTCTGGTTATAATTAAACAACAACAACAACAACAACAACACACACACACATATAAAAGAATGTTCTCTAACCCAAACTTTCTCTCAGTTCTTCTTATGAAAACTGACCATCTATTAGAAGAGGGTGACCAGGATGTGAGACACACATACCAGCCCCTGAAAGGGAAGCTAACTGGCGGTGAAAGAGATGTGTGTCTAGCTGGAAACAACGTGCCCTTGTGTTCACTCTGACAGCATCTAATTTGTGGTAGCCAAATATTTGAGGGATCATACCATAGAGCTGTGTTGTCTTCTCAGAAGTTCTTTTTGCTTGTGGATTGTCTTGACTGGCTGTGACAATTGCTATTACTGTGTGTTTGCAAGAATTGCACCAGTTGGAATCAGTGCTGGGAATACACATATATTAAAATGAGGATGTGCCAAAATCAACTGAGCCTTGGTTCATGGTCCAAATGAGGGATCATCATGTTTAGAGCTAAAATTCAGATATGAACTTTATTTTTTCCTGTTACATAATTATAAAGCTTAAAGCTTGAACATCATTGTTTTCCTTTCCTTCTTATTATTTATTTATTTTTATTTGTTAACTTTTTTGAAGGGATTGGACCTGGGCCCTCAAGAGTGGACCCACTAATCACTGAACCACCAGGGAATTCCCACATGATTATTTTTCTGATTTTTTTGAAAAATATAATTGGAACAAGGAACAAAGAAATATAGATGCTTAAATATAATTAACATTCTCTTTTCTGTTTCATAAGTGCTGGTTCTTCATTCATTCTTCAATGAAAAAAAAATTCTTTAGTTTCTCTCCAGACCTCAGGCTTCATGCCACAAACTCTCTCATGTTATACAAATTTCAGAGCCTTGAAAGTTTGACCTTATCTGTGGGTCAAAATAAGTCACATTCTTCTTTCAACTTTCTGACTGCTGAGTACTAAAATTCTTGCCAATTTTTCCACCCTCTCCTCAAGGTAATACTCAGAGGTTTTCATTTTCTTTCACTGAATTTCTTTTTTTCCTTCCTTCCATAGGGAAGAAAGATGAGAGACTGCATTTTCCTATGATGGGCTTTACAGTCACCTGGATGAGCCTGATAGTTACTGTTTAATCAGGAAATACTTTCTCTCTTCTCTCAGCCTCAGCTCCGGCTCTATTGTTTTTCTAGTATATATTAAATAGTCTCTTCACATCCATCCCTCTCAGAAGTTGGAGCTACAAAAAACAGTTCTAACAAGTCCTAACTTTAAAAAGTGTATTTAAATGGTTCTTTTTAAACAGCAAAGTTTGAAAACATGTATAAGTTATATCCCTCCACTGACTTATTTTATCATAAGACCCATGGCACATGCCCACATGTATTTATTGTTTTCTCTCTCTTCCCCTCTTCCCCTTCTCAGTTTTGTCTGTTTTGATTAACTTCTGAACTCTCAGCACCTAGAATAGTGCCTGGCACATAAAAAAATAATAAAATATTTGTTGAGTATACAAGCTAATGTATTTTCATTCCTTTGTGGTTCCTATAGATATTAAGGGTCTTACTATGTTGTATTATATTGAAAAGAGGAGTTTGAATGAGAGGTGAGAAGTTTCAAACAAGAGACCCATATATTTTGGTTATTAGTCACAAAAATATATAGTTATATGATAGGTACATCTTCTGAGAATTCTGCATAGGGAAATTGAACCAGGAATATTTATTTTATATCTCATACAAATATATGGAGAAGGCCATGGCACCCCACTCCAGCACTCTTGCCTGGAAAATCCCATGGACGGAGGAGCCTGGTTGGCTGCAGTCCATGGGGTTGCACGAAGTCGGACACGACTGAAGCGACTTAGCAGCAGCAGCAGCAGCAGCATACAAATATAACATTTTGACACATAAAAGAAATTGGTGCAAGTGTTACAAGTTCTATATTCTGGTCTCAGTTCTCTCCTTAATTATGTCTGGGACCATGAGCAAATTTACTTTTCTGGACTTTGTTCTGCTGTGTCTGCCATATTGGATAACTATCTCCATTATCTCACGTGGCCATGTTCTCATTGCTCTGTGATCATCAAGCATACATGTTTCTCTACACTTCTGACATTACATTGAGCATATCTACTTGTTTGTGTTTCCCCACTAGATTTAAGATTTGGACTCTATCTCATAAAAACGATTGCTACTAATTTTTAGTACTTTCAAGTGATATAATCTATCTAACTGAATGTTTTTAAAGAAGACCACTAAATAATATATCTAGACTCTTGTGAGTCCCTTGGACTGCAAGGAGATCCAACCAGTCCATTCTAAAGGAGAGCAGTCCTGGTTGTTCATTGGAAGAACTGATAGGGGGAGGGAGGCGGGGGTGGAGGCTGGGAGAGGTGAATTGAAGTATTGGCTGAGTGGTTAGGACATTAAGCTCCTTTCCATATCTGAGAGTCTGTGCTGCCTGAGTAATAAGGTAAACGTAGCTGCGAAATGGGCAAGGCCTTTTGCACAGCCAGGCTTTAAACACACTTGAGGAGGAGGAACACAGTGACACTAGGCCAGATTAATATCAGCTAGTGGTTACTGAAATTTAGAATATTAACTTGTGCTTTGTTTGAGAACAGGCTTCTGGAATGTAACTAAAAAGAGAGTTAAATATTTATGTGGTTTGAGATTAACCATAAAAGACCTTCAGGGGAGGCTTAGAACACAAGAATAGCTCCGGAAAGCGTAATTCAGTCACTAACATGGGCCTCTCCCAGAACCCTGCTAACTGTTAGATGTACAACGCCAAGCCACACGCTTGGCCAGAGATCAGAGAAAGCAGAGCCATGAGTGGGATCCTGCCATTTCATCGATCTGCAGCCCAGAGAAAGGCCAAGTTGGGATTCACTTTCTTCTCTCTCCCCTTTCCTGTTTTGTCCCTTCATAATCCCAAGTTTTTCTCTTGGCTCTTCTTTCACCCTTCAATTCCCCTCACTCTTAACATTCTCTCTCAATAATCTGACCTGTCATTATTGGATTATCTCTCTATAATCTGATCTTGATTCTACCTATCATTTATTTACCTAAGTCACCAGTGAGAAAGCTAGAAACAAAAAGGTAAAACAAAGCAGCATTGTAAAATCAGGAAAGTGTTCATTTATTCAATAAATTAAGCAACATGTGGTAGGGTGTGTACTATGTGCAAGCATGGCTTTGGGAGGAAGAAAAGATAAATTCCAAACTTCAGATCCATTGTTTATGACACAGGGGACCTTGAACAATTTCCTTAAACTCTCAGTGTTTCAGTTCCTAATCCTTAAAATGAAGTCAATAATCTCCTGGCAGGGTAGTTGGAAAGATTAAATAAAATACGTTATATTGCAAATACATAAAAGATACCAGGTAAAATGTTGATAAATTTCATAATATTTTAGTTGAGCTTGGATCTGTGTTTATAGTTTATTTATTTAATTTCAGGTTTAATACCTTAAAAGCTAGATCCATTTTCTGTTAGTATATTTCACTGTCTACCATTTGGTTGATCACAGTAATGTATAGTAAGTACTTGAAGACATGGGACCAAAATCTACATATCTATGTAATATTATGTTGGATTGAGCAAATTTTTGGCCAACCCAATATATAATTATATATGCAATATTGTATATTTCATATACATGCTATGGATTGAATGCTTTTATCCTTCCCACAAAATTCACATGTGGAGTTCTAACCTCCACTGTGATGATATTTAGAAGTGGGGCCTTTGGAAGATAATTAGGTTTAGATGAGGTCATGAAAAGTGGCCCTCACAGTGGGATCACTGTCATTATAAGAAGAGGAAGAGAGACCAGAGCACTCTCTCACCATTACATGAAGGCACAATAAGAAGGTGGCAGGCCATTTGCCACCAGAAAATGCATTCTCAGCATGAATCGACTCCAGCAACACCTTGATCATGATTTCCTGCCTCCAGAACTGGGAGAAATAAATGGCTGCTATTTAAGTCACCCAGCCTATAATGTTTTGTTATAGCAAGCTGAGCTAAGACTATACACACATACATACGTATATAAGCCTCCAGCACTGAGAGATGGTGCAGGACAGAGGAGCCTGGCATGCTGTAGTCCATGAGGTCAAAAAGAGCCAGGCACAACTTAGTGATTGAAAAATAACAAAAACAACAAAAGTTTTGTATAGTACCTCTCCTGTTAGAACAACTGAGTGAGATTTGGAGATACTGCCTTAGTATACAGAATATAGTATATATATCTATATCATAAGAATGTCTATATCTAATAAAGGATTTAGTGTCAACTATTTTTGTTATGATGTAGGTTCCATACAGAAAGAAGGGAATAGACACAATCCCAGTCTTTAAGAATTTTACATTTGTCCAAATGATCTAAGGCATTTGAACAGATCCTTTTTGTTCCCATCTTGACCGACAGGTTTATGATTTTCTTTGAAGTGTCAATGTATTCACCCTTGCAGTGTCTCACAGTGGTCTAAGTCAATCATGAGAATCTTGTTTCCTCCTTTCCCAGCCCCCTTGAAACTTGTGGTGTTCTTGAGACATAAGGAGAAGTCCCTGAGGGGGCTCCTTGAGAAGCTTTCGCCTTTTTGACAAAAAGAGACAAGTAGCTGGGAGTTGCTTTCACCATCCTGTTCTGGCCTAAGTGCTGGCTGGCAGTGTCCATTTTGATTTTGTGACCCTGATATGACAAGCAGGGGTAGAAAAGTCGACATGCCAAAGGTGGTGGAGCAGAAAAATAAAAAAGTAAGTTATTGATTATACTGTTGAGTAAGCCAAAGATAGCAACCATCTCTTTCTAGACTTGTTACATCAGAAAAATAAACAAAACTATTTGTTAAGTCACTATTAGATATTTGTGATAAATTGCAACCAAAGATGATATTATTTTTTAAACTTATTTTTTATTTTTGACTGTGCTGGGTCTCTGTTGCTGCCCACAGGCTTTCTCTGGTTGTGGCGAGTAGGGGCTGCTCTTGGCTGCAGTGCGTGAGTTTTTCATTGCAGTGGCTTCTCCTGTTGCAGAGCACGGACTCTAGAGTGTACAAGATTCAGTAGCTTAGTGCACTGGCTTAGTTGCTCTGTGGCATGTGGGATCTTCCCGGACCAAGGATCAAACTCTTGTCTCCTGCATTGGCAGGCGGATTCTTTATCCCTGAGCCACCAGTAAGGCCCCAAAGGTATTCTTGATAGATATCAGATAAAAGGATAATATATAGTGGAACTTTTGCTGCTGTGAAATTTCAGGACAAATGAATAGTGGAACAAAATATTGGTATTTGATATTTGATATCACTGGTATAATGATATTTCCAAATATCATTGGAAACAATAAAAAAAAAAGAAGGTTTCGCTGAGGAGCTCTTTCTCTCATGAGAATGCAATTTATTTGAGCAAACAAAATCTTCAATATTTATACTAACTTAGAAGGCAATGCACCCCACTCCAGTACTTTTGCCTGGAAAATCCCATTGATGGAGGAGCCTGGTAGGCTGCAGTCCATGGGGTCGCTAAGAGTCAGACATGACTGAGTGACTTCACTTTCACTTTTCACTTTCATGCATTGGAGAAGGAAATGGCAACACACTCCAGTATTCTTGCCTGGAGAATCCCAGGGACGGGGGAGCCTGGTGGGCTGCCGTCTATGGGGTCACACAGAGTCAGACATGCCTGAAGTGACTGAGCAGCAGCAGCGAAGTAGATATAGTAGGGAACATGAAAATTTCCATTTTGATCCTGAAAAGAGAAAGAATATATATATATACTGAAGTCGCTCAGTCGTGTCCAACTCTTTGCGACCCCCATGGACTGTTGCCCACCAGGCTCCTCCATCCATGGGATTCTCCAGGCAAGAATACTGGAGTGGGTTGCCATTTCCTTCTCCAGGGGATCTTCCTGACCCAGGGATCGAACCCAGGTCCCCCACATTGCAGGCAGATGCTTTAACCTCTGAGCCATCAGGGAAGCCCATATATATATATGTGTGTGTGTGTGTGTATCTGTGTATATATATATATATATATATATATAGCCATAAAGAAGTTACTGTAAATATGTTCAGACATAAAAATCAGGAAATTCTTATTTGTGCAACATGGTTAGAACTTGAAGACATCATGCTAAGTGAAATTCAGTAGTCATGTATGGATGTGAGAGTTGGACTGTGAAGAAAGCTGAACGCTGAAGAATTGTTGAAGACTCATGAGAGTCCCTTGGACTGCAAGGAGGTCCAACCAGTCCATCCTAAAGGAGATCAGTCCTGGGTGTTCATTGGAAGGACTGATGCTAAAGCTGAAACTCCAATACTTTGGCCACCTCATGCAAAGAGTTGACTCATTGGAAAAGACCGTGATCCTGGGAGGGATTGGGGGCAGGAGGAGAAGGGGACGACAGAGGATGAGATGGCTGGATGGCATCACCGATTCAATGGACATGAGTTTGGGTAAATTCCGGAAGTTGGTGATGGACAAGGAGGCCTGGCGTGCTGCATTCATGAGGTTGCAAAGAGTTGGACGTGACTGAGTGACTGAACTGAAGTGAACTGAAGCATCAATATATTCCTTTAAATTTTTTGGAAAGTTTGGCTGCAGTCTGATTTTCTTACTTTTAACTAATTCTTCCTCACCACTACCACCACTTGTCAGTCTGTGTCCTAATGCCTGTTTGATGGTTTGGAGTGTTTATCTTACTGCAATTTTCTCCTGAGATATTATTACCTCAGAATAAATTCAGTAGTCTTTTATACTTTATCAGTTTGAAAAACGTCTGAGTTTTACATTTCTAAGCCTATAAAAACTTCTAATAGAAGTAGTTCTTACCATAAATTTTTTTTTCATAAAGGTGTTTGATCATAGTTGGACATTCAGTTTTATATACTCTTCCTGTTGACCTCTTTTAAAACTGACTTTCCTATATTTGTAATATCTGATCATTACAAAATTTCCAACTCGAAACCTTGTGATTTGCTGCTGTGTTCAGAGGGATCAGAGTCAAATTTAGAAGTTTCAAAGACATCCCTTCAACATGTATGTCTATTTAGTCACAGTAGCAGTTTGTATTGTATAACAAACCAAACTATAAGAAATGGTCCTAGTCTTTCTAAAATTTATCTCACAGAGTTATGACATGGAATGATATCCTTTAAATGATCAAATAGCAATTTTAATACTGGTAGAGATGGATTTTGAAAATCCTTTACTAGCAAAAAAAAAAAAAAAAACCTTTATTAGACACCATTATCAAGAACATACTCAATGAGATTCAGATCTGTTATACAAACACTTTTTACAAATAGAAAAAGATAATTATATAATACTATTTAAAATAAATTTTAATAGATTCTAAAATTAGTTTTAAAAAGTTAACAGAGAAAATACAAACCAAAGCATTAATATTAAGTTCTGCTCAAGTCTTGGTTCTTGTTTTGTACACAAGTCATCACTATTTCAGTTATAGGGAAAATTAGCCTCTTCCTCCCCCATTAGCCTGTCAAGGGCAGGAAATGAAAGTGAAAGTGTTAGTCACTCAGTCATGTCTGATTCCTTGTGACCCCATGGACTGTGGCCCACTCAGCCTCCTCTGTTCATGGAATTCTTCAGGCAAGAACACTGGAGTGGGTTGCCGTTCCCTTTCCAGTGGATCTTCCCGACCCGGGGACTGAATCCACATCTGCGCTGCAGACAGATTCTTTAGCATCTGAGTCAACAGGGAAGGCCATCAAGGGCGAAGGACGGTATGGTCTTACTCACTCTAGCGACTAGCAGAGTGCCTGGTACGTACTGACAAATCTTCATAATATTTGTTGAATGAATGATATCCTTCCTGCTTCAAACCTTTGTGACCCTCCCTTGTCTAATAATTTAGCACAGATTGTTTTCCCCAACAGCTAGGTCTTTATACATAACCTGTCTGAGCCCAACCACTTTTAACTAGAACAGGGTCTGCCTATAACATGCTTTAAGCTTTTAGCTGCATGGCCTGCTCTGTCCAAAATCTTGACTTTGTATTTCACCGCATCTCAAAAGATTCATATCACTTGCTTTACAAAGACACTTCTTGTCCCTCTTAACCAATAGGGTTTCTTTCCTTTGTGCATCACTACAATATGTCTTTTATGACATTTGTCATATTTTGCTTTTGATTATATGTATTTGCATTTACAATCTATCCCATCAACACTGTAAGATCCTTGAATAAGTTCTTTTATCACTCCCCAAAGCACAGCTTTCAAAGTAGGCACTTCATTCAGACATAAGTGTTTACACCTACTGTTTGGGCCATCAGAGTTCTTAGCTGTGAGAAGGAAGCTACCAATGCTAAACACATATTATTAGAGTATTCCAAATTACACAGTGATTAAGGATGAAAGCTTCTGTAACAGCTTACATGGGTTGAATCCTCATTCTGCTGCTCAATAGCTTTGTAGCCTACATAATCTTCTAAATATCAGTTCCCTCACCTGAAACATGGTAATACTACTACCTGCCTCACAGGGCTTGTGTTCAAATTAAATGAAATAAGGTGTGTAAAATGTTTAGTATACATAACACACAGTTGTTACTATTCCCTCTTGGTATTATTATTATTCGAGCTTAGGATGTTTGAGTTTTTGATGGCTGATATGCTTGCACTGCCAGAGAAGGCAGTGGCAACCCACTCCAGTACTCTTGCCTGGAAAATCCCATGGACAGAGGAGCCTGGTGGGCTGCAGTCCATGGGGTCGCTAAGAGTCAGACACGACTAAGCGACTTCACTTTCACTTTTCACTTTCATGCATCGGTGAAGGACATGGCAACCCACTCCAGTGTTCTAGCCTGGAGAATCCCAGGGATGGAGGAGCCTGGTGGGCTGCCGTCTATGGGGTCACACAGAGTCGGACACAACTGAAGCGACTTAGCAGCAGCAGCAGCAGCATGCTTGCACTGCAATATTAGATTGTAGGTTAGAAAGCATCTCTGCACTGAGTAGCCCTCCATCAACCAAATAATTTAGGGTCCATACATATTTTGCTTAGAAATCTCAAAAAATTTCTACAATTCTCCATTTAATTTTTGTGGAGACCTTTGATGGGCTTCCCTGGGGGCTCAGACAGTAAAGAATCTGATTGCAATATAGGAGTCCCAGGTTTGATTTCTGGATGAAGAAGATCCCCTGGAGAAGGAGATGGCTACCTGCTTCAGTATTCTTGCCTGGAGAATTCCATGGAAAGAGGAGCCTGGTGGGCTACAGTCTATGGGGTCACAAAGAGACCTTTGATATGCTTCTTATCATGATATTTAATGTCCAATTATTCCTCATTAGGTTAATAGCAATTATTTCTTATTAATAACTGTTTACTTATTTAGTATTTATAAAGCATATTATAAAGGCTTTTTAGGAATACATTAGAGAGTAATGTATATTACTGAGTATATTGTCCCACTGGAATGAACCTATTATGAACTATCTAAACCACTGTACCTTCATTTCAAAATAGGGCTTTGCAGCTTTCTTGACCTAGCACAGGAGACCATCAAGGGTGCATGCATTAATAAACTGAGCAGAAGATTTGGGAGGATACCACTCAAGGAATCTTCAAGATACTGTTACCATTTGCTTGACTGAAATTTAAATAATGTGGAGTTCTTATAAGATTAGGAAGTTTTGAAAAGTAGAATGTCGACACAAAGAGAGTGAACAGAAAATTGGGGGAGCATTTTACAAAATGTTTCTTCTAAAGAACAACATGCTTTTATAGGCCTGCACTGATTAAAAAAAACTTATTAGATATAAATGAGAAGCATGTGCTTCTGGTGGTATTATACTCAAAGGATTTTAGTTAAGTAACGTCTAAACTTTCAGAGTATTGTCCAAACTGTCCAAATATACCCAGTTGGACAGTTAATGAACCCTCTTCAACTTAAAGTAGAGAACTGCTACAAGAGAAAAAAAATGCACTAAAAAAGTTATGGAAGAGACAAATGGTATTGAAATCTTTTCCAGTGTTCCCATTCCAATGATTTTTAGGAGTTATAGCTAAAGAAGTACAGCTTTCCTTCCATCCCTGAAATTGGTTTCTTGCATAACACATTATTTTGAAGGTCAGCAATCAGCCCTTTCACTTCTTTAGACCAAAGATCAAGATTGAGAGTAGAGTGAATGCCTATTTCTGTCCTAGAAACGAAGACATCAATAGTATAATAGAAGGCAAGTGAAAGATAAATACATTTGTTTTTCCATCTGTTAAGACATAACTAAAACATTCTTCCCATTTTTTCCTTAATATTTTGTTTCCTGGCAACTAATAACAAAAATTCCCAATCAACCACATCTTTCACAATTCTTGGTTCTTTAAAAAAGCAGCACTAATACTGTTATTTAGATTTCTAATATATAAAATTATTTTCAAAAAAGTACTATATATTAAAAAGTTATATATATTATATATATAGGCATACATACATAAAATTATATGTGTATGTATAGTTCAATAAAGGAGCCATAGGGATGTATTATATAACCATTCTGAAAAACAATGGGGTAAATTTTCTGTAACCCAGCTATTTTACTCCTGGATATTTATTCAAGAGAAGCTCTTTCACATGTACCAGAAGGAAACTAAAAGAATACTTTTAGCAGTACTGTGATCTCTTTCTCTCTCATATGTGCACTTGGAGATTTTTCCAACGTTTATCAAGAGCAGAATGGATTAACCTGATACAGTGTGAAAATTAATTATAGCTACATGCAAAAATACGTAAGAATCTTGTCTATACAGCAAAAAAATTAGCAAAATCTTATACCTATATTTCCATAATATATAAAGTTCAAAAATGTATACAGACTAACCAGTATTTTGTTTAGGCATACAAACATATGAGGCAAAACTAAAGAAAAGCCGGACAACAATTAGCCCAAAATTCAAAGCTTTGATTAAGATGTGACAGGGTCCCACAGGGGATATAAAAGTAATACTCTTTCTCTTCAAGTAGGTGGTGGGTAGAGAGCTGTTGTTGACTGCATTGTGATTATTTATATATTGCACATAGTTAATAAATGTTTTTTTGAAACTGCTCAATATTTGGTAAAAACATATAAACAATAAAACAATAAAAAGCAAAGGTCTACACAATTACTGCCATTATTATATCTAAACAAAATGTTTTAAAAGTAATATATTGTTCAGTCATTTATAATCATCTACTTTTGTGTGGTCTGGGACATTATTTCCTGATATCTATGAGACTATGGCAGCGTTTAAGTACTATTTAAAATTAAAAAATGCAAAACCAGTCAGTCTAGTTCATTTTATTTTGTGATGCTACAAAGGGTCAAATTCCACAAAACTGACTGACAGGCTGTCCCAGGACTTTTGCTTTAGACAATCTTTAAAAATGAAAGGTTATTTTGAAAACTCACTGACATATTGTAAAATACATTTTTGCATAAGGATTTTTATTTTGTTGTACCTTTTTACTATAGTTTTATATTACACATTTCTAGAATGATCCCTTAAACACGATCCATACACTGCAATTCCATCTGTCTAGTGGAGAAGGCAATGGCCACCCACTCCAGTACTCTTGCCTGAAAAATCCCATGGACAGAGGAGACTGGTAGGCTGTAGTCCATGGAGTCGCAAAGAGTCGGACACAACTGAATGACTTCCTTTTCACTTTTCCCTTTCATGCGTTGGAGAAGGAAATGGCAACCCACTCCAGTGTTCTTGCCTGGAGAATCCCAGGGATAGTGGAGCCTGGTGGGCTGCCGTCTATGGCGTCGCACAGAGTCGGACACGACTGAGGTGACTTAGCAGCAGCAGCAGCAGCAGCAGTGTGTTTATATGGGGTCCAATACAGTTAGGTTACAAAATTCACAATTTAATTTTTTATATTGATGAATTTTATTGTATCTTCTCACTTCATGAGAAAAGATACATTTAGCTAAGAAGCATTGGTCCAAAAGTAAAAGTATTTCACTTGCAACTGAAGTATATGTATCACTTAAAAGTAAGAGAGACTCTTATCTTTAATGTGAAAATAGAAACTGTCAATGAATGCTTAAAGACAAGCTAAAGATACTGAGTTATTCACCCTTGGATTCAAGGCAAAATGATTTTATAACTTCTCTCATATGATGTAGTTTATAGAACACAGGTATTGGAGTCTGACAGACCTGCTTTTAAATCCAGCTCTCTCAACTGCATCTTTAAGCTATTTCCCAAGATCTCCTCACCTGAAAGACAACAGGGATTTTATGGAGACTCAATTAGATAATGTAGGAACAATTCCTGGTACAAAACTATTACTGAGTAAATGTTATCCTTTCTCCACATTGCAGGTCAAAATAGGAGATAAAATGTTTTCAGTACAAGAACATCAAGTCATTGCAACGGATTATAAGCAAATTCCTTATCATCCAAAGCACTTACCAACGTTTTTTGTGTGTGTGTGTGACATAAACCACAGACTTATGGATTCCTGCCCCATTATCTCCTCCCACTCGCTTCACACATGGTTGCCTATCCATCATTCTCTTTTATTTGGGGGGGTTGAGGGTAAGAGAGAGAAATGCCATCTCAGGAAATGGAAAAACTTACTGTGAAGGGGTGTACATCATCATCATCATCGCTGAAGAACGTTTATAAAAGACACGAGTT
Source organism: Cephalophus harveyi (assembly GCA_006410635.1). NCBI lineage: Eukaryota > Metazoa > Chordata > Mammalia > Artiodactyla > Bovidae > Cephalophus > Cephalophus harveyi. The sequence continues at coordinate 390,472 of SJYT01051914.1, read as the reverse complement.
GTGAATAACATACTTTTTGATATGAATTGGCAATGACAGCATGCAGTTTTGTAACATAAGAGACCAGAGAAAATCCCATGGAGGCTGAACATTCAATATAAATTTCTTTTGCATCATTTTATGCTTATTACTATGAAGGCTTTGTAGTGGATCCTAGTTCTGAAGACAGAGTCAGATACATAACAAGCAACACAAAACTATTTTTCCATGTCTGTTGTTGCTGAGTTGCTAAGTCGTGTCTTTTTTTTGACCCTGTGAACTATAGCCCTCCAGGCTCCTCTGTCCGTGAGATTTTCCAGGCAAGAATACTGGAGTGGGTTTCTGTTTCCTTCTCCAGGGGATCTTCCTGACTCAGGGTCAGAACCTGTGTCTCCTGCATTGGCAGGCAGATTCTTTACCACTCAGCCACCTGGAAATCCCTTTCCATGTCTATGCGTAAGTAAGGATAATTTCTTTTTCACATCCATTCTTACACTGAAAACTGTTTTGTGGCCTCTCTGAATCTTTCTGGGGCACTAGAGGGCTTTGGGGGTGTCCTACACCTGACTGCCCCATGAAGGCTTTTGGAAACGTTTTCTGTTCTAACTCAACATTAGGTAAGGGATAAACTTAGGGTCTTTCTGCTCTCCACGTTAGAGCCTATGAGGCCAGCTTCTTTTCTGCTCTCAGAGTTCCCTCAGCATTCTGGCTCTTGGTGTCAAGTCTGCATTCCTGCACATCTTATTCTGCACATCATTCTGCGAATGGCGGCCCGTGCAGTTGAGCGATACGGCATTCCTGCACAGCGAGGTTACAGGACTTCTTCTCAAGCATCCGTTTAATGCCCTCATCCCCAGCCCACCTTGATTCTCTTCTCTTTCCTCACTCTTAACACATTTTATTAAGATTTGGGGTGGGGAAGAGAAAACTGTCTCTGACTGAGCACATATTCTTTAAAATATATAGTTTATGGTATATGTTTTGTGCAGTCCTTTTAAGCTTAGACTTCAAAATTCCAATAAATCCAAACTTTGTGTGTCAGAAGTTTTCTCTGTATGATCAGGGAAAGTACAAAGGGAGCACAAACATAAAATAAAAGGTGCTTGCTCTTGTTGAGAGACCAAATTTAGATGAACTTGTTAAATAAATTTAAAAACTCCCCTCGAAACTTAGTGACTTAAAAGAGCAAATTAATCTTTTTCATGATTTTGTGGTTGGTCAGGAGAGTAAAAAGGCTGACTTAACACTCAACATTCAAAAAACTAAGATCGTGGCATTTGGTCTCATCACTTCATGGCAAATAGATGGGGAGACAATGGAAACAGTGACAGACTTTATTTTTCTGGGCTGCAAAATCACTTCTGATGGTGACTGCAGCCATGAAATTAAAAGACACTTGCTCCTGGAAGAAAAGCTGTGACAAACCTAGACAGCATTTTAAAAAGCAGAGACATTACTTTGCTGACAAAGGTCCTTCTAGTCAAAGATATAGTTTTTCCAGTAATTATGTATGGATATGAGAGTTGGACCAAAAAGTAAGGTGAATGCCGAAGAATTGATGCTTTTGAACTGTGGTGTTGGAGAAGACTCTTGAGAGTCCGTTGGACTGCAAGGAGATCCACCAGTCCATCCTAAAGGAGATCAGTCCTGGATATTCATTGGAAGGACTGATGCTGAAGCTGACGCTCCAACACTTTGGTCACCTGATGTGAAGAACTGACTCATTGGGAAAGACCCTGATGCTGGGAAAGACTGAAGGCAGGAGAAGGGGATAACAGAGAATGAGATGGTTGGGTGGCATCACCGACTCAACGGACATGAGTTTGAGCAAGCTCCAGGAGTTGGTGATGGACAGGGAAGACTCGCATGCTGCAGTCCATGGCGTCGCAGAGTCAGATATGTCTGAGCGACTGAAATGACTGACTGACTGAGGTGATTCTTCAGCTGGTATCTCCCTGGGCTCCAACACAGAGTTACATTTAGCTGATGGATGGCTGGGGTCTGAGCTCAGCTGGGGATCTGGGACATTTGGGCCTCTCTCTCTCCCCAGAGTCTTCCATTTCAGGTTTCTTCATGATACGAAGAAGCAACATTCCAAGAGACTAAACACAGAATGTGAAACGTCTCCTAACGCCTAGTCTTAGAAGTCACAGAACATCACCTCCACCACATTCTGTTGGCCAATACAGGTGGCAGAGTACTCCATGTTCAGAAGGTGAGAAAACAGCTTTTACCTGATGGACACCAGGCTGTGTGAGCTGAGCCCTGCCTGCATCATGGCATCCTGTCAATAGACAAGTAGGGCTGGAATGCACCCTGGGCTCCCTTCAGCCACCTGGATGCCCTGGAGTGAATTTACATCTATCTCCTGGGAGGATAGGGCCATCCCCTTGGCTCATCACAAGCCAAGAGCCTGTGAACTCTCTCTGCCCATTAGTGACATTCTCTAATCCACACTTGCACACACACACAAAAGACACTGTTGAGGCTGGTAGAGGGCTCAACAGAGCTGAATATCATCTGAGTTTGAATCGAATACACACGAGGTCTTGATGAAGCCTAAAGGCTTCCCCACAGAATTAGATATGTATTCCAAAGCTGCATAGAGTTTGCAATCGGAGGAGAAAGGGAGAGGGAAAGAAACTGGACGTTGTTCCTGATTTACCTCCTCTGCTCCCTGTGCACTCCCAGGAGTGAAGCCACATTATTAGACCTTGGGAGGAACATGTCCCCAAGATTGTTCTTAAGCCGTCAGAGGATGTCCCACATGGATGAGTCCTTTGTCCTCTACTCCTTCTTTATCGTGTCTAAGCTACTAAATCCCTTTCTGCAGTATCTCCATCCTCCCTTGCCTTTTCTCTGTGATCCATCAACTCTAACAGAAATAAACACATTTCCTTCCCTAGCAATGATTTTGTGTGTGTGTGGCCTCAAATGTCAGCTGCTTGTCAGGGACTCCTGTTCTTGAAGTTTTGCTGAGGGGAGGATTGGGCTGTTTTAGAGTTGGCTGACTCCCTCAGGAATAGAGAGTAGGTGCATTCCAACTCTGTGATTGGACATAAGTAAGGAGCATATGACTTTTCTGTTAATCAACTAAAAACAAAGCCACTGAAAAATATAATTTCCCTCAAAGTTTTCCTTCTAGTATGCATGAAAAATGAATATTTCTCTCTTAAACTTAATTATAATGATGCTATTTCTTTTTGGTATAATACCTTAGACCTATTATGCTAAAAGAGCATCCCTATCTTCAATGATTAACATTATTTTACAGATTTTATAACTATTTAGCAATAAATGATACCACACCTAGGTAGCATTTCTCAAGAATTCTCCCTTCATGATACTGAAGTAAGGAGGAGGGAAGGACCAAGGAAGGAGGGAGGTTTATTTTATGCCATTGCAAGGGATGGAAAAATATCAAGGTGATTTCGATTGATTTTGGAGGCTCGCTAGTAGACCAGGGTCTTCAGTTGTGTTAAAGAGTCTTTGGAGAGATGGAGGGAAGAATACTATATCAAAAGATACACAGATTTTCACAAGTGGGAAGCTAAGTATGGTTGATCAGGAGACAGTAAAAGATTTGACTTATTTAAAATAATGGGGCACTTCCATATTTCTAAAGTAACAAGGTTTTACATAAAGGCTTGGTAACTAAGATTCTTACAAATAGAAAATGCTAATTTTTCTATTTTTTACTGTTTGGGATAAGATTCCTAAACAATGATATCATCATTGTTTAGGATCTTGAATGGCTGATATAAAATAAAAGTCAGAAGGAAATCATTACAAATGTTTCAACAGATGAAGACAGTAGTGACTAGATGAAGAGCACGATCATCACAGTACTGTTGGCAATAGCAAAATTTGGAGACAGTCTTCACTATCCAGTAATAAGTGACTGATTAAATACATCTACACAAAAAGAAACAATGCTGTAATTTAAAAATAATGCTGTAGAGAAGTGAATTAATTGATGTGGAAGTATATGTTAAGCAGAAAATTTTACAGAACAAGATCCCAAAACAATCTAGATTTTATTTTAAAGACATATCTCTATCTCCCTTCACATCTCACATTCCTCTCCCAACTTTTTCCAATAAAATACCTTTGGAAAGATATACCTCAGAAACAGGTCTGGTAATTAGTACTGATTTATCCTCAAGGCAGAAATTTTAGATTTTTCAAAATTCATTTGCATTTTTTGATATTTCTATAGTTAACATGAATTGCTTTATAATTTAATCAATCATTTTTCAGAAAACGGATAAATTGGGAAAAATGTATCAAGGATACCTGGAGAACTTCTCTGAGGTTAACATCATGCAGGACTATCGCCCTCTTTTCCCACAAAACATCCTTTGGTGAATCCCAGGGATGGGGGAGCCTGGTGGGCTGCCGTCTATGGGGTCACACAGAGTCGGACACGACTGAAGTGACTTAGCAGCAGTAGCAGCAGCAGATTGAATTTAGCCTGATTCAGCATAGTATTTTTTTTTATCTTATGCTAATGCTTGAAAGCTTGAAACTCTGCACTCTATTCCATCCATTTCATCAAATATTTATTGAGCACCTACTATGTGCCAAACATTAAGGATACAAGATTAACAAGATATAATTCTGTTGCAACTTAAGTCAATAAGTGCCCTCATAGAAATCTGTATGTGTTGGAAACTCCCAGATGGTTGTTCTGATGATATTCTTCAGGGGAAAAATCATAAGCAATCCTCATACAAGACAATGTCCAAGAGACTTTATACTAAGAATAATCTATCCATGTTTTCACTCATAATATTTTAAGCACAATGTGGAATTATGCTGAATCACTACTTAAAAAAAAACACTCACATATTTGTGGCTCTTCACTATGATACCAGCACCATTCTCCTTTTAAATCAATAGCTTTTCAATTCTTTTAGTAGAAATTATTTCAATCTTTTTAGTCTTTGAGTCAAAACTCTCAGTTTGACTTTGATCCTGCACTGGAGACTCCAGTTTCCACACAAGACAAAACTGTTTTTAAAGTTTAAATCAGGCAGTATGTTTCAAACTAAAGTTGCTAAGTCCAGGATAACCAAAAATTAAACAGTTAGCAAATCCAAAACACTTAAAGTTGGACTTAGTGAATCTGAACAATTTCACTAGTTATATTACATAATTAATTTTTGAATTAAAATTTCAGTCTCTGTTAAGTAATTTATGTGTTTTCATTTTTGTTTTCCTTTAGAGGTTTCTCCCCCCGCCCCCCCCGACAATTTTCATGGCATTTACATGAATCAGTGTATAAAGGAACTTGGCAATCACGTTATACCATTGTCTTATTTTGTGGAAAAGAAAATGTAAGCCCAGAAACAAGTAACTCATAGGAGTGTAAGTTTCTTTGCATCAGTTGCTCAGTCGTGTCCTACTCTTTGCAATCTCATAAATTGCAGCACGCCAGGCCTCCCTGTCCATCACCAACTCCCAGAGTTCACTCAGACTCATGTCGATCAAGTCGGTGATGCCATCCAGCCAACTCATCCTCTATTGTCCCCTTCTCCTCCTGCCCCCAATCCCTCCCAGCATCAGGGTCTTTTCCAATGAGTCAACTCTTCGCATGAGGTGGCCAAAGTACTGGAGTTTCAGCTTTAGCATCAGTCCTTCCAAAGAACACCCAGGGCTGATCTCCTTTAGGATGCACTGGTTGGATCACCTTGCAGTCCAAGGGACTCTCAAGAGTCTTCTCCAACAGTGCCTTTGAAATATAAGTGTGTGATAACTGATAACTACTGTTATTAGAAATTTGTCCCTCAGATTCCTAGTCCATTACTCTTACTTGCCTAAATTATTTCTCCAAACTGTTTGGTTAAAGCATTCTTTTGGGCTTATACCTAGTTCAAGACACTCTGATTATTGTTTTTTTCATGATATTTAGTGGATCTATTTATTAATTTAACAAATATTTATTGAGTACCTATTAAGTTTCAGATACTGGTCTTGCCATTACTTTATATATTAACAGAAATTATTAAATAGTGAGAAATTATTAAATAGTGAGTATTTGGGAGTGGTTTAGTTGCTAAGTGCTGTTCAACTCTTGCAACCCATGGACTGTTGCCCACCAGGCTCCCCTGTCCATGGGAGTTCCCCAGGCAAGAATACTGGAGTGAGTTGCCATTTCCTTCTCTAGAGGATCTTTCCAATCTAGGGATTGAACCTGCATCTCCTGTACTGCAGGCAGGCTTCTGCATTGCAGGTGGATTCTTTACAGATGAACCACCAAAGAGGCCTGAGTATTATTTTAAACCCATATAAATGAGCATTTTGTGGTTAGTCTTGTGTATATGTGTGTGTTTTCCTGTGGCAGAGGGGAACAGAGGTGAGAGAATGTCTGTCTTCCTTCCTGTGTAAAATCTGCTTGGTTTTCTATCTTAACTGCCATTTTATGCCAAACATGTAATGTTAAGATAAGCTTGCTTCTGGAACTTCCCTGGTGGTCCAGTGGTTAGGACTCTGCATTTCTGGTTCAGGAGATGCAGGTTCAATTCCTGGTCTGGGAACTCGGGTCTGCCTGCTTCATATAGCATTCAAAAAAAAAAAAAAAAAAAGCTTATATATGTATATATAAAATATTCTTGTTTCTGAGAAGCATGTCTACACTGTCTCCTGGGTTTTATTTTATGATGAAATACTGATTTATTCTTTATAAAACAAATTCTTTATTCCATAATTTTGAATAACGATGCTTTCAAAAACCCTTTGTCTGATTGGATTTAGGACATTAAACATTTCAGCATAACAATATTTTCCTCTGGGCCTGCGGCATTTTAATTTTATTGTTAAGGAATAACTTTCATTAATTTTAAGACTTTGCTTCAGAATGAAATGAAATAGTATGTGTAGTACTAATAGTTATGCCAGACAAAGAAATATTGTTTTTCTTATTTAAATGATTTGTCTTCATTGTAAAAGTGACCATCAATTTTTAGTTCTTTCTGATTTTTCCTGGTCTTTTTTCACTCATGCAGCATTTTGGTCCTATTTTCTTGTTCTCTCTTTTTATAGGTCTCCCCTAGCTTCTCTTCTGGCTTGCCATGTGGCTCAGTCAGTAAAGAATCTGCCTGTAGTGGAGGAGACTGCCTGGAGTACAGGAGACAAGTGTTCGATCCCTGGGTTGGGAAACTCCCCTGGAGTAGGAAATTGCAACCCACTCCAGTTTTCTTGCCTGAAAAATCCATGAACAGAGTAGCCTGGCAGTTATTATTTGACTTTTCTAGTATTGCTGTCAAAAAATTTCAGTCCTTGGATTCCAGGTTGCTTTTCTATATTCATCTGCTCTATCCTGCCCTGTTAGTAAAAATTGCTTGTTGCTTGGTGGGATATCAAAAATCTGATAGTCTTTGGCTCCTGCCTCATTTAGGGATGAGGAGTACCAGATAAGAAACACAGACTCCTTGGTTTAGGATTTCTTAGTTTATTAATTTCTCGGTTCAAGTTTCTTGGCTTCGTATTTCTCCCAAATTTCCCAAAGGCTAACACTCTAATATCCGCTTAAAAGCAAACAACAAAGAAAGTAGCATAATTTTTTAAAAAGGAGCTGGGTGATGTGGAATTTAGGTAGTGTTTTTAGCTCTGGATCTAACAACAAATATGATCAAGTTGGTATGGTAATACACATAAGTAGCTCCTGAACTTTTGTGGGAAGAGAGGGAGAGCTTAAAAAATTGCAGGCAAGTACTGATATAAAAGGGGCTTTCCAGGTGGTGACAGTGGTAAAGAACCTGCCTGCCAACGCAGAAGACATAAAGAAACAGGGTTTGATCCCTGGGCGGGGAAGATCCGCTGAAATAGGACACAGCAACCCACTCTAGTATTCTTGCATGGAGAATCCTTTGGACAGAGGAGCCTGGCAAGCTACAGTCCATAAGGTCACTAAGAGTCAGACATGGCTGAAGCAACTTAGTGCGTGCGCACACACACACACAGATATTAAAATGTCATAAACATATAATGGTTTCTTGATGCTTGCAAGATAACAGTTTAGTTCAGTTCAGTCACTCAGTGTCTGACTCTTTGCGACCTCATGGACTGTGGCACGCCAGGCCTCCCTGTCCATCAACAACTCCTGGAGTTTATTCAAACTCATGACTGTTGAGTCGGTGATGCCATCCGACCATCTCATCCTCTATCGTCCCCTTCTCCTCCTGCCTTCAATCTTTCGCAGCATCAGGGTCTCTTCCAATGAGTCAGTTCTTCACATCAGGTGGTCAAAGTATTGGAGTTTCAGCTTCAGGTAACCACAGTATACAAAACAAACAACTAACTATTTAAACCCGATTTATGACTGTAATATAAAATAGTACTGTGGATGCTAAAACCAACATTAGATTAACCAAGTTCTAAAACTTCACCTGCTGATACTGTACTGACCAGTATTTCTAAGCGTTTACTTTTCAGTTCAGTTCAGCCATTCAGTCGTGTCTGACTCTTTGTGAATAAACCTTTACTTTAGTAAAGTTAACCTAGTAAAGTATTTAGGTCACACATAACACTAATATACCAATAAACAGGAACCCTAAGAGTATGTGCCAAAATGCTGGAGGAAGGCCACAGGTAAACTTTATGGAAAAACCTGCCACCAGGTAATTAAGCATGCCACTGAAACATTTTCAGCTATTTTCCTCTTAATATTCCCATGTACATTCAAGATAGAGCTAAATAAATGGGTAAGTTCATAGGAAGGTAGAAAGGTCATTTTAAGTCCTGGTTTCGGGTGTGTCAATGCTTGTCAGAACAGCAGCAGGAAGACTGAAACAGAAAGCTGCATCTATCATAGAAGGATTTAAAATTTTTCTTTCTTTTTTTTTTTTGGTCTTAGGAAGAACAGCAAACCCCACCAGTTCCCTAGAGTCTGCGTTCTCACTTCCCAATAGATGTTGGGTTTAAGCAAAACTGCAGAGAAGCAAGCCCTCTCTAGGAAACCTCAGCGTCTTTGCAAACAAGGACAGCGGGTTGTTCTCTCCTGTCGCTGCTTTCTCTCTCATCTGGCAATCGGTCTGCCTTTCGATAGCAACCCAGGAAGGAGTGGCGCGCCCCAAATTCGCGAGGCTCTGCCAAATACCAGAAGCTCTTCTTTGGAAGACAGAGGCTCCTCCTTTGGACGTGAGGCGCCCCTACCAGCGCGCGCGCTTGCAGAAACGGAAACCACTAGCTGCGCTGAAGTGAGTCAAGTGATGAAATCGAGACTGCATGGGAAGGAAGCTCACCCAACAGCTCACGAACCTAAGTGGTGACAGACGCTGCTGAACTCTGTTCGTGGAAACCCTACGAGCAAACCGTCGCTACTGTCATGAAGTGGTCCTCGGAGGCACGGGGCACCCCGATCTCCGGACAGCGCACCTCTTCATTTTGGCAAAACGCAGAGGAAGAGAAATGTGTCTGAGGGATATCTAGATCCTCTGGTTCCCTAAGGACTCAGACTGTGTCCTGGTTACAAGGTGACCCCTGACATCAGGTCAGCGCAGGACTCCCCAGGGTAGACAGGCTGAGACTCGCCCGGAACGGAGAACCAGCCTCACCTCTCGCGCGGACAGAGGAGCCGCGCGGCGCCCGCGCGCGGCCGAGGACTGCGCCCTCGCCCCGAGCGCGGACCTCGGTCCTCACCTGGAGCGCTCAGGTAGGGCTGGGGCGGGGCGGGAGGCTGGCGCGCAGGCGCGGGGCGGGGGCCTCGCCCCTGCCGACGTCGCAGGCTGGAGCTCACCTGGGAGACTCCGAGAGGAAGCGGAGCTTCGGTTCGGCCTCTCCTGGCAACGCCGGAGGCCCAGCGGGAAGGCAGGAGGCGGCGGCGGAGGAGGAGCTGGACTAAGCGGCAACTGTAGCGACAGCAACCGGAGCCGCCGCCGCCGCCACCTGCACCTGGCGCCCGGCCCACGTCCAGCGCCCGCCGGGCCGCCGCTTCCCGCCGCCCTGCCCTGTCCTGCCCTGCCCACCCGCCAGGTGAGTCGGCGGGCCGGCGCTGGTGTCGGGGCGGGGGACCCGTTGCCCCAGGGCAGCATCGGAGGTGGGGAGGGGGGTCGGATGGACGCGGGGGCTCACGTGGCGGGGAGACCGGGACGGTCCCGGTGGCCGGTTGGAGATGGTCTCGAGAGCGGTGTTTCAGTTGCCCATCGGGAGAGGCCGAAAGGGGTGCCCGAGGCCGGGGGCGGTGACGCCCCGGGGGTCGCCCTGTCACCGCGGTGCCCTCTGTAAGGAGGCTCCGGAAGATCCAGCCCCGAGCCGAAGTCCCGGGGGCCCGGAGCCTGTCCCTTTGAGGGTCGCGGACTGGGGGTGGGGTGGGGAGGTGGGAAGTGCAGGGAGCGGGCGCCGCGCTTCCTCTCGGGCTAACAGGTTGCAGGTCTCCTCCCGCCCCGGTGCGGGTGCCGGAGCGGCGAGCCCGCGGCGGGAAGGGCCGAGCTTGGCAGACAACTTTCCCAGCCGGACCCCAGACAGTCCTAACTGGAAACCGCGGCCGCCGAGCCATTCGAATGGTTTCCGAGTGGTTTGGAAGGCGCTCTGTGGTCGGGACGCGGACATCCTTCTCTCTCTGTTTGGTCTCCGCACTTTTCCGGGTGCGCTCCCTAAGCCAGAGCTGCGCCCACTTTCCGGTTTGATCAAGAAGTTATTTTCTTCGTGTCAGGAGGAAATCCAACTGCCACTCACCGACCGCACACCATCTCGTTAAAGGACCTGTTGACTTAACAACCTGCATATCGCGGGTTTGGTCTGCCTGTGGCATATGACTCAAAGGTTCAAAAAAACTTTGTTTCAGGAACCTGCCACGTCTGAACCTGGGTGTGCCAGGCCCAAATTCCTTTCCCTGCCTAATTAGGCTTTTCTGAAGCCTAAGAAATGAGGGTAAAACCGGTGCTTACCTTAGATTTTTATTTTCTTTTCTTTCAAAGTCCATCAGAGTACTTCCTTCTCTCTCAAAAACTCATCCAAACACCTCATTTTAAAATTGATCAAATAACTGTTTCTGTGTTAAGAACTCCATGGAATTACCAATTCTTCTGGTTTTCAAAATACCTTATCAAGTGAACAGTGAACATAATTTGCTATAGAAGTTATGCTGCAATATTGAAGACATTTTAATTCAATTTGTATTATTAAAAAGTCAAAGTCGCTGCCTTTATTTGAGAATTTCTGGTTGTGGGGAAATCTATTGCTTTTTTTACTGTGCAAATTTTTCTTTGAATTTGTGGCTAAACTATTTAAGGTTAAAATCATGCCCTACAAATAAATTTCTTTAAATTTAACTTTTAATATCGGTAGTCTAGCATACATATTAGTTGAAACATTCTGAACAGTTTGTACCAAGCATCTTTCTTTTTGCATTGCTTTTAACTAGCATTTTTACATAGAAATTTTAATAATAAACAGTCTCACTGTCTAGACTTTTTTAGTTCTATCTTAGCTAATTTTTTAAAAACACAGTTTAAATTGAACACTTAACATAAAATGCCTTAGGAAACACAAATAATTTTTTAAGGTGCAGTTAAAATTAAAAATTCAGTCACAGCACAATAGATTATTATTAATGATCGCTTTAACCAGTGCGTTTTGCTTTTCATAAAAGAGCCTCACCTTCCCTCTTAATCTCGCCATACAGAGAAATATATGTGCTAAATACTGTTTAAAAATTAGATATGGGTATTGCTCTCTCTGAGGGGCTTCACAGGTGGGTCAGTGGTAAAGAATCTATCTGCCAGTGTAGAAGATGAGAATTCGATCCCTGGGTGGGAAAGATCACCTGAGAAGGAAACGGAAACCCGTTCAAGTATTCTTGCCTGAGAATCCCATGGATAGAGGATCCTGGCAGACTACAGTCCGCAGGGTCATAGTCAGAGAGGACTGAGCAACTGAGCACACAGGCATTGCTCTCTGGTATTAGTTTAATCTTATTGATTATTGGGCCAGATGTTATTAGATTATCTTTGCTTTTAATTCTAGAGAGAAATGTAACATATCTGTATTATCTAGAGTAACAGTATGTCTCATTTAAACTATCTGTAAAATAGAAAAAATAATACTTCCCTAGATTAAGATAATGAGGACTTAAGTCAGAACTCGAGCCTCTAGCCCTACCATTCTTAGGATCCCCTTCTCACTTTGGCTGTCCAGCCAACCCATCCATTTTGTGATGAACTGAAGCTGAGAAGAGATTCTAACTTCAGTTCACCTAGTAAGTTAATAGTAGACATGGCCTTATTTGAGTGACTTGACTCAATCAAGACCCATGTTATCTTTTCTTTTCACCACCCACCTTCTCGTTTATCTTAAGATGTTTATCTTTCTGTCTTTCATATAGTTTGTAAGTCCTTTGTAATTACAGAACAGTCAATTGTTCTTTGTGCAGCTCTGATTTACTCTAATTTCTACTGTCCAGATGATGCCTGACTCCAGGGAGACTGAGTGAGGCTGTCAATCTTTTCTCTCACTGTGAGCACATGTGTATTGATGATGACATGTGGCTTGAGATTTTTAATCCTTCCTTGGTATTTCAGAGCCACATTTAATTTTTTGAGTCAACTTGGACGACATAATTTAGTCTTCTGATCTTTTATTATATTGGCTTAGACGACATAATTTAGTCTTCTGATCTTTTATTATATTGGCTTAAAATGTATTTTATTTTAAGCCAATAAAACATCAATGTTTTTAAAACTTTTTTTTTTGACTGCAGTCCTCAGAATTGCATTCTATTCTTCAATACAATAGACTGAAGTATGTGTGTATATAAATGAAGCAAGGTTTACAAGGCAGTACTTAACCTTACAACTGGATGTTCTCTATTATTTACTGTAAAAAGTATTGGTCCTAAAACACTGCATTGATTTTATGGGCCCAGATGGGCTGGAACCTACAATAAAAATAGTGATGTCCTATTGAATTTACATTTTTTTAAGGCTGATTTTTCTAGCAGTTTGTGTCTCTCTCACACACACATTCACGGGGAAGAAAATCAAACTGTACTTTTAAAAATGTATAAAATTATACTGTAATCCTTATGAAACATTAATTGGATGGCTAGAGGCTCTAGGACCTGGTGCTAGACCAAATCTCTCAAACATTAGGAACTGTGTGAAAACTTAACTGTACATCATTGTTATCTTAAATGAGTTCTCAGTATATTGTGGTATGTTTGGGGATAGGAAAAACTGGAAAGGTTTTTCTGAAGGGATTTCAGTGGTAACTATTATCAAATGAAAGCTTGAGAGAGAAAAAGAATTATGTCCAGCTCTAAGTGCTAACTTTTATGGCTGAGTTATATGCTGGGTGGAGTGTGAAAAAAATTATAGTAAACTGGCAAATTTATTCTTTGGTTTGTAGTTTGTTAATGTATATTTTCCTTTTACTATGAAACAAACATAAGACATATTGTAGAAATCATACCCATTACCCACCCCCCTGCAAAGACTAGATTGGATCCCTAAAGAACCTGTAGGGATGTACGCTTGGAAGCTCTGATTGGATTGATTAAGCCTTCCATTGAAGCTTTTAATTTTAACCTGCCTTCCGATTCCTGGTAAAAGGAATCTTTCTCCAAAAGCAAATATTACTGTTTTAATAGTTTGGAAATGATTAATGCCCAGATCATCTTCAGACATATTTAACTTTTTGGTCCATAGAATATAAAAATACATTTGTTATGCCAGATCTTTTATGATGGTAAAATCTTATTGAGAAAGAAATATTTTTAACTACCTATCTAATTACGCATCTAGTTAGGATCAGAATGATTAGTTTGATATAATTTGAGTAATCAAAACACAGTTAATATGGGGCCAATGGATGGAGGAGCCTGGTAGGCTGCAGTCCATGGGGTCGCTGAGAGTCAGACATGACCGAGCGATTTCACTTTCAATTTTCACTTTCATGCATTGGAGAAGGAAACGGCAACCCACTCCAGTGTTCTTGCCTGGAGAATCCCAGGGACGGGGGAGCCTGGTAGGCTGCCATCTATGGGGTCGCACAGAGTCGAACACGACTGAAGCGATTTAGCAGCAGCAGCAGCAGCAGCAATGAATTCAAATCAGTGCCAGTAAAGACAAAAGACCAACATGCATTAACTTATGGCAAAGCAGAGACAAGTAAGACTCTGAATTCTAGGTCATTAGTGACTACTGGCAATTAGATGAAATCTCCTTCAGTCGTTCTCTGGGTTGGCCTCATATTTTTGGCACTAAACAGAGATTATTTTCCCAAGTGCACATTTTTCCCCTGTAATTGTTTCAGTTTCAAACTGTCCAAACTAGTTTTTTCATCTCATCTATCCCATTGCCTGCTGGACATCTTTAAGATGTCATAATTACCTGAGATTATACATGTGTAAACCAGAACCTTCATCCCATCAAAACAGCAGCAGCAACAGCAAAAGACAACCTCTTTTACTTCCTGTATCTTCTTTATGAACATTAGTACATTTACTGTATCTTATCCACAAATTATCTCTGATAACAAAAAGTTTTTTGGTTAACTTATTTTTCGGTAGAATTCAATGCATTTGCCATGAAACCTGAGTGAATTGTCAGGAGGCTGTTTATCATCTACTCTGCTTGGTGGATGTGTCTGGCTGAAGAAATAGTTCTATGCTTGATTGTGTGTGTGTTTGTGCTAGGTCACTTCAGTCATGTCCGACTCTGTGCGACCCTGTGGACTGTAGCCCTCCAGGCTCCTCTGTCCATGGATTCTCCAGGAAAGAATACTGGAATGGGTTGACATGCCCTTTTCCAGGGAATCTTCTTGACCCAGGGATTAAACCCTCCTCTCTTACATCTCCTGCGTTGGCAGGCAGGTTCTTTACCACTGGGAAGCCCCTCTGTGTTTAACTACATGGTACCATCCAAGTGCTGCTGATACTCTGTTATACTGGATATGTAAACCATATCTCCTTTACAACATCCAAAATGTCTCAATTTTTGAAAACATATTAGGCTCCTGGGATTTTGGAGAAGGGATTATTGATCTGTATCACCATCCAGGTGTCATGCCAGAAATCCAGAGGTCATTTTTTACTCTTATTTTAACTTCTAGAACTATCAGAATACTGAATCTCTTTAAGGTTTTCCACCTTTTTTTTTTTCCCCACAAATTCCTCTCCTATTTCTACTGCTCTAGTTCAGGGTCTCATCACCTTTTGTCTTGGGTACCATAGTCACCTGCCACCTCATATCTCAATGGATAGTGTTAAGCTCAAATCCATCCTCAGAAGAACCCCTGAGGTGCTAATCTCTTTAAAAATATAAACCTGAACTTCTCTCTCCTCTGCTTCAAATTGTGTAATGACTTTTCATAGCTCACAGGATAGAGAATATCTGGCCCTTAAAATGGCCCCACCAGATATGACCCTCGTTTAACTATGGATTTATACTCAGAATTTTTTATTTCAGTAACAGATGTCATCGGTTTTGTTTGTTTTTGTTGTTTCTCTGAACTGCTCAGAGCACCTTCCCTCTTATGTTTACTTCTATAACTTTTTCTGATTCTTAAGAGTCAACTGGGATCTCACATCATTTAGGATACTGCCACCCCAACCAACATACACTCCACATACACCTTGTAAGGTATAGTTCGGGCCGAGGCAGAAAGAGGAAAGATGACCTCAACAGAAGTAGGTTACCTTTATTCAGGAAAGGAGGGGTGACAGTCCTTAATGACCAGGCTGAGCTCAGAGAGGGATCAGGGAGACTCCATATTTATAGGGAGGTTTCTGGAAGCTATAAAGGAAACATTAATCAGGCAGGATGTTTTGGGTATTTTTTAGTTGAGATGGCATTTGTAGTTGGGCAGGGGGTGATAAGTCTTCTGTGCAGGTGTAGGGGATGGAAGGTTTCTGGACAGGGCGTGATAAGTCCCAGATAGATACAATCGGCCTGGAGCGTCAAGGCGGGACCTAAAGTTCTGTTTTGTTTTCTCCGAAGTTAGATGATTCAGCAAGGGCCTTTGAAACTGTTGTTTTCTTTTCTAGGCCCAAAAGACTCCTTCACACCTGAGCTAGGTGAGATGTCTTTTTATCATGTGACTTACATATGTGATATAATACAGTCTGCTGGCTCACCTGTGAACTCACACACAATTTTTATTAATAAATTATTTGCAAAACATGGAAAATTTCTCTTTCCACTTAAACTATTATGGAATAAAAATGTTGGAGTAAAAATGGCACAGAAAGGAGAGAGAGGCATTGGGCAGGAAGTATATTTGCTTTTTTTATAGACATTGCAGAAATTGGGAAGTAGGAAACATACTTAATTAGGCTATTTAATTTATATTGCTATTATTTCCATCTGATTTCTTTGAATTCAGTGTTATTTTTGTTCCTTTTGGTTCTGTTCCAAGATCTGGGTTTTACCATTTAGAAGTGAGAAGTTAATTTTGTGATTGAAATGCCTTGCAGCTTTTGTTTGCAAATATTCTACAATTGAGTACATTTGTATTGGTGAGAAGTTTAGGTGATCAGCTTTCATGTAAAGAATATAATGTAATTAGACTAGACCAAAAAAAAAAAAAAAAAAATGGATGAAAGATTCCTTCCTGGAAGTCTCCCTTCACCAAGTTCTGTCCGTTTTACCTCTTAAATAAATATTTCTCAAATCCATCTACTTTTCTGTATTCCTAGCACTAGCATCTCTTGCCTGAACTTTTGCCATGTCCTCCCTGTTGCCTCTCTGAACTTCTTTCTAGTTGCTTCTTCGCAGGGTACCTAGAGGGATCTTCTCAGAATATTGGTCTTAAGCCTTTCTTTGCCTCAGGGTAAGTCAACCTCCTTAAGATGGCCTAATGGTATGGCTTGATTTAGTTCCTGCCCAGAGCACATCTCTCTCATCGTCACTCTCTGTTCTAGCTCTCAGCTCTTAGTCACTCAGTCATGTCTGACTCTCTGTGACCCCATGGACTACAATACACCAGGCTTCCCTGTCCATCAACAACTCCCAGAGCTTGCTCAAACTTATGTCCATTGAGTCGATGATGCCATCCAACCATCTCATCCTCTGTCATCCCCTTCTCCTCCCTGCTTCAATCTTTCCCAGCATCAGGGTCTTTTCAAAAAAGTCAGCTCTTCGCATGAGGTGGCCAAAGTATTGGAGCTTCAGCTTCAACATCAGTCCTTCCAAATGAATATTCAGGGTTGATTTCCTTCAGGATGGACTGGTTTGATCTCTTTGCAGTTCAAGGGACTCTCAAGAGTCTTCTCCAATACCACAGTGCAAGGCATCAATTCTTTGGTGCTCAGCTTTCTTTATTGTCCAACTCTCACATCCATACATGACTACTGGAAAAACCATAGCTTTGACTAGATTGATCTTTGTTGGCAAGTAATGTCTCTGCTTTTTAATATGCTGTCTAGGTTGGTCATAATTTTCCTTCCAAGGAGCAAGCGTCTTTTAATTTCATGGCTGCAGTCACCATCTGCAGTGATTTTGGAGCCTAAGAAAATAAAGTCAGCCACTGTTTCTACTGTTTCCCCATCTATTTCCCACGAAGTGATGAGACCAGATGCCATGATCTTAGTTTTTTGAATGTTGAGTTTTAAGCCAGCCTTTTTAAGGGCTCTTTAGTCCCTCTTGGCTTTGTCATAAGGGTGTTGTCATCTGCATACTTGAGGTTATTGATATTTCTCCCAGAAAACTTGATTCCAACTTTAGCTTTATCCCATCCAGCATTTCGCGTGATGTACTCTGCATATAAGTTAAATAAGCAGGGTGACAATATACAGCCTTGACGTACTCCTTTCCCAATTTTAAACCAGTCCATTGTTCCATATCTGGTTCCAATTGTTGCTTCTTGACCTGCATGCAGATTTCTCAGGAGGCAGGTAAGGTGGTCTGGTATTCCCAACTTTTTAAGAATTTTCCAGTTTGTTGTGATCCACACAGTCAAAAGGCTTTGGTGTAGTCAGTAAAGCAGAAGTAGATATGTTTCTGGAACTCTCTTGCTTTTTTGATGATGCAACAGATATTGGCAACTTGATCTCTGGTTCCTCTGCTTTTTCTAAATCCAGCTTGAATATCTGGAGGTTCATGGTTCAAGTACTATTGAAGCCTGGCTTGGAGAATTTTGAGCATTACTTTGCTAGCATGTGAGATGAGTGTAATTGTGCGGTAGTTTGAACATTCTTTGGTATTACCTTCCTTTGGGATTGGAACTGATCTTTTCCAGTCCTGTGGCCACTGCTGAGTTTTCCAAATTTGCTGGCATATTGAGTGAGTGCAGCATTTTAACAGCACCATATTTGAGGATTTGAAATAGCTCAACTGGAATTCCATCACCTCCACTAGCTTTGTTTGTGGTGATGCTTCCTAAGGCCCACTTGACTTCCAGGGTGTCTGGCTCTAGGCGAGTTATCACATCATTGTGATTATTTGGGTCATGAAGATCTTTCTTGTATAGTTCTTCTGTGTATTTTTGCCACCTCTTCTTAATATCTTCTGCTTCTGCTAGGTCCATACTGTTTCTGTCCTTTATTGTGCGTGTCCTTTATTGTTCTAGCTCTACTAGCTTTTTTTCTTTTCTTTTTTTTGCCAAGTCCCTCCTGCCTTTAGGTCATGTGTCATTCTTCCTGCCTGGAACTCTCCTTCCCCTTTCACCCTATCTAGCTAAAACTTACCTTCTGATTCCAATTTAAGCTCTTACTGTAACTGGAATTTTTTTTCATGTGTCTTTTTCCCCACCTCCAGCTATGGATTAAAGTGAAGACTGAAGCCCAAAGAGGTAAAGTCCTACTTAATGCCTGGGAATATTACCTTAAATAAAATTAAAGTTTCCTCACAAAAGGAGCAGACTTTAGTATGTGACTCGTATGTATAAAAAATAGATTTTAGTTATTAATGCCTTTATATTTTTACCAGATAACCGTAGTTAATATTTATTGTCTCAATAAGTTTTAGTCCTCAGTTACTATTTTACTACTGAGCAGTTATGTGCCAGGCATATTTTAGGAACTTACGTGAATTAGCTGTTTAATTTTCAAAGCTGCTCTATGAAGTGCATGTTTTTTCCCCCTAGTTTAGAGATAGGAAAATTGAAGAATAAGTAATTTTCCTCTATCTACAAGGCTAGTGAAATGTCAGAACCAAGATTTAAATCTAAGTAGTCTCATTCCAAATCCTATACTTCCCCTGACTTATATGTAAATAAAATTAAGTAGGATTTAAACAATTCTGCAGTAGCAACAGAAATCCTCTCAACCCTCATCTCTCCCAGTCATGCTATGAGAAGGCAATCACTTTCACCTCTTTTAGATGTTTCTTCCCACTTCTACTTTTTGAAATAATATGCTTATACTGCTATTTCTTAATGTATTCCTTTGACATTACCTACTGACTGCCCATATGGTAGATAAATATTAAGCTTTTTCACACACATATTCATTGCACTCCCTACCTTGATTTCCCAATAGATGTCACAATATAGTCTCACATTTTGTTGGCATTTTAGTATGTATTTATTGTGAAATCTTGTTCACCACTGAGCCGAGCAAGTCTATTATGAACATGCTTCCTTGTAGAATTTTTAAAAATCTTTGAGTTAATCATAAAAACTCACTTAAGAAAAAAGAACATGCTTAGTTTTTCCATATATGGTTTTCTATATAATCCAACACTGTCTCAGTAAGATTTTTTTCACCTAATCAAACCTATCAAATTCATGGGTCCCTTCCTAGAGCTCTCTGTCTTCTTGTTTCTGTTTGGACTATTGCTTTCTAGTCCTGTTCCATAGCAATTGTTTGGGCTTTTTCTTTGCTGACATTTCTGACAGAGTTTGTGTTTATTAGATACCATGACTTCTGTTGTTTTTCTGCTACCTAATTTGGATGAAACACCCCCAACATCCAGTAGCTCTTTTCCTTTCTGTGTCCTCTAATACCTAGTTTTCCTCTCTGGAGGCAATTAATGCTTTTTTCTTAAAAAAAAAATTAATAAAAACAATATGTGTATATTTTCTCTGTTTTTGAAATGCAAATAAATTTTGCCTTTTTTTTTTTTCCCATTTAACTATATTGTGGAACTAACATCATATCAGCATATAAAGTTGCTTCTTTGTTTTTAACTTTGCTTACTATTCCATCATATGACTATCATTACTTATTTATCGAGTTCCCTTTTGGTAGAGTTGTAGGCTGTTTCAACCTTTTGATATTAAAAAGAATGCTTAACCCTGGAGAAGAAAATGACAACCCACTCCAGTATTCTTGCCTGGAAAATCCAATGGACAGAGGAGCCTGGTGGGCTAGAGTTCATGGGGTCGCAGAGTCAGACATGACTTAGCAACTAAACAACAACAAACATGGAAGCTGTTCTTTTTTCTTTTTACTTTTATATGTTTTAGAATTTTCCATAATAGAAACTTTAATATAATTTTTTTTAAAAAAGAATGCTTTAATGTAAAAGCTTTACAGCTTTTCATTTGAATACTAACATATGTGTGGGATAAATTTCTAGAAGTTATTCTCATACTTGGTTGGGTTATTCTCATACTCATACAAAGTATTCTCCATACTTTGATGGAGATTTGGATAGTGTGAGACCTTGCATGTTTGATGATTCTGCATCAAATGGGGTAAGAATAAGTGGGTAATACTGGTGATATGTGGGCCCTTCTGGAGAACAATTAATAGTGCAGAGAGGGTTTCTAATGCAAATTGTTTTCTTTGAGCTTTTGACCATGACATTTGTTTTTTCAGATATGACCCATCTCTTTGAACTTTGTCATCACCTCCTTAGTGTTCATGTCTTCTTGCTCCATTATTTTAGCCCCAGGTCTACCCTTGAAGTAATCCAGAGCAGAGGTTATGTTGTTATTTTTCAGTCACTTAGTCCAACTTTTTTGTGACCCCCATGGACTGTAGCCTGCCAGGTTCCTCTGCCCATGGGATTTCCCTGGCAGGAATACTGAAGTGGATTGCCATTTCCTTCCCCAGAGGATCCTTCTGACCCAGGGACTGAATCTGCATCTCCTGAATTGCAGGCAGATTCTTTACCACTGAACCACCAGGGAAGCCCAAGCGTGTCATTAAGTGGTCTTTTTCAGCAAGCCAAGAACCTGTCTTTAACGCACTTCACAGTTTAACAACCTTCCCAGCCTCCACAATGATTTATTTGTTGAGTTCAGCTAACTCTTATTTCCAGATCATATCCTGAGCCTCCACACCTCTTCTGCTCTCACCTGGATTACTTTTACTAGTCTCCTAATTGCCTTCAGCCTCCTCTCTGGCTTTCTCAACCATCTCCCCTCAGGGGGCAAAAAAAATCCATATTCATCACAGCTTCAAGAGCAATCATTTTAAATTTCAGTTCTGATTAGTTCATCACCCTGCTTAAAATCCATTAAAGCCTCTTCCCTGTGCCTGAAGGTTTAAGTGTTAATACAGATCCCACAGAATTAGGTACCCCTCCCTTCTCTACATGGAGCTTGGCACTCAACATGTGTTTCATAGGCTACAGTGTGTGGCATCGTCCTGACAAAAATTGCCCTACTTGAGGTTATCTGTTGAAAGAAGAATTAAAGTTTAGGCTGACATTGTTTTATTTCCAACTGAAACATACATTAAAAGGGTTTTTTCATACTTTAACCATAGGATGCAGAAATTTCAAATGGTAACAATCAGTGGAGGGATATTGTGTGCTTCAAATTAGGCACATGTCTGGCCTAATCTTAAAGGAAGACATTGCTTTTATGCATAATTAAAATAAATAATGTTATGGATTTATGGAGAATTTATTTTGTTCTTTTATATCTGGGGATGTGTTAGCTAATGGAAATGGGGTAAGTAAGGGAAATATATAAATGCTGAGGTGGAAGTTTTTTTTTTTTTTAATTTCTAGACTAGAGGGTTGGCAAACTACAGCCCTTGGGCCAAATTCAGTCTACCACCTGTTTTCGTAGAGAAAATTTTACGAGAACCAGCTATGCCCTTTTATTTATATATTGACTATAGCTGTTTCTATACCACAAAAATAGAGTTGAGGAGTTGCAATACAGATGATACAGCCCACAGAGCAAAAAA
This sequence comes from Cephalophus harveyi, assembly GCA_006410635.1. Taxonomy (NCBI): domain Eukaryota; kingdom Metazoa; phylum Chordata; class Mammalia; order Artiodactyla; family Bovidae; genus Cephalophus; species Cephalophus harveyi. The sequence continues at coordinate 368,469 of SJYT01051914.1, read as the reverse complement.
ATATTTACTGTTTTGCCCTTTTCAGAGAGTTTGCTGACACTTTCTAGAGAGGAATGGAAGTTGAGCGCTTGAGAGCAAGTATTTACTAAATGAGTTTTGCATAAACCTGTAGAAAGATGAATGCAACGGGATAAAGGTTTGAGCAAGCAATCTTCACTTCTCCCCTATTTCTTAATACTCTGAGGCCTCAAAAAGAGAGTGCGTGGACAGGCATATATCTGTAACTTGTGAGTTTTGGACCCCAAAAGGAATGTTTGATTGGATTTATTGTATGCAACTTGCACACCCATCTTCCAACTGTATTCCATGACAAGGCCCTATGCATACTTCCCTCACTAAGATATTGAGAAAAAAACAATGAAGGGGCCCCTGCATTGTTGAAAAAAATCTATAGTTGCTACCTTATTAACCCATTGAGACTGGCTCCTTAATTTCATTGGAGATGGTGGAATCCTATAGCAGCAGAAACCAAGTGGCAGGGATGAATCGGGTTACCTGGACAATAAAGGAAAGCAGGGACATAGGTGTAATCAGAAGGTATTGGCCCTCAGATGGGGCCAAAACCTCAAATGGTTTTGTGGGTAAAGTCATCAACAGACCTCTGGCATTTTGTGTATTTCACAGAAGTTCTAGATCTGATAGCAAAAAGCTTTAGTGGCCACAGTTGAGAATCATGACCTTTCATCCAGTTTCCAAACATAAGTCAGTTCCCAAGTTGATAGTGATTTGATTGACGTGGCGGCCTGTTCCCTTCGAGGAAGAACACTGTGTCACTGCCTCAAGCATATACCATAAACCTTCCTCTAAGACTGAGCGACTGAACTGAATTTTTTTTTTTTTTTAATTTCTAGACTAGAGGGTTGGCAAACTACAGCCCTTGGGCCAAATTCAGTCTACCACCTGTTTTCGTAGAGAAAATTTTACGAGAACCAGCTATGCCCTTTTATTTATATATTGACTATAGCTGTTTCTATACCACAAAAATAGAGTTGAGGAGTTGCAATACAGATGATACAGCCCACAGAGCAAAAAAATATTTACTGTTTTGCCCTTTTCAGAGAGTTTGCTGACACTTTCTAGAGAGGAATGGAAGTTGAGCGCTTGAGAGCAAGTATTTACTAAATGAGTTTTGCATAAACCTGTAGAAAGATGAATGCAACGGGATAAAGGTTTGAGCAAGCAATCTTCACTTCTCCCCTATTTCTTAATACTCTGAGGCCTCAAAAAGAGAGTGCGTGGACAGGCATATATCTGTAACTTGTGAGTTTTGGACCCCAAAAGGAATGTTTGATTGGATTTATTGTATGCAACTTGCACACCCATCTTCCAACTGTATTCCATGACAAGGCCCTATGCATACTTCCCTCACTAAGATATTGAGAAAAAAACAATGAAGGGGCCCATGCATTGTTGAAAAAAATCTATAGTTGCTACCTTATTAACCCATTGAGACTGGCTCCTTAATTTCATTGGAGATGGTGGAATCCTATAGCAGCAGAAACCAAGTGGCAGGGATGAATCGGGTTACCTGGACAATAAAGGAAAGCAGGGACATAGGTGTAATCAGAAGGTATTGGCCCTCAGATGGGGCCAAAACCTCAAATGGTTTTGTGGGTAAAGTCATCAACAGACCTCTGGCATTTTGTGTATTTCACAGAAGTTCTAGATCTGATAGCAAAAAGCTTTAGTGGCCACAGTTGAGAATCATGACCTTTCATCCAGTTTCCAAACATAAGTCAGTTCCCAAGTTGATAGTGATTTGATTGACGTGGCGGCCTGTTCCCTTCGAGGAAGAACACTGTGTCACTGCCTCAAGCATATACCATAAACCTTCCTCTAAGACTGAGCGACTGAACTGAACTGAACTGAAGCCTTTCCCAAAGGAACCTGTAGCCATTAAACTGCATTTTGAGGAAAAGGAAATAATCATAGCTTTCACACTTAATTCCTGAGGACCGAAAATATCCTTGTGGTCCACCAGTCAAAATGGGGACTTAGAATGGCCATGGAATATATAGAGTCTTAGCTCAAGCCTGACTCACAGTGTGCTCAGATGGTCAGAAGATCCACTCTGTGGATCTTATTTCCCCAGTTTCTCAAAGTATAATTGGAATAGATATACAAGATAACTATATTAGCTTTCTAAATCACAGATCCAGGACCACTATGGTAGGGGACCTAAGTGGAAGACCTTAGGACTTTTCCCTTGTAAGACAGTAGATCAGAAGCAATGCCATATCCCAGAGGAAATTGTTGAGTTTAATGCCACCATCAAAGATTTGAAATAAGACTAGTGATATTTGTCACATCTCTATTTACCTCACTTATTTGGCCTGTGCAAAAGTTGGATAGATCTTAGAGAATGACTGGACTACCATATATCTAATCTTTGGCTGATTCCACATTACAGCTGACCTTTGAACAATATGCAGGTAGGGGCACCAACCCTCCAAATAGTTAAAAATCTGAATATAATTTATAGTCAGCCTTCCAACTGTGTAGTTTCTCTGTATTGGCAGTTCTGCATCTGCAGATTCAAAAAACCTCAGATCGCATAATGCTATAGTATTTACTATTGAAAACATACATGTGTAAGTGGACTCATTCATTTCAAACCCATGTTGTCCAAGGAGCAGCTGTAGTTGCTGACCCAGATATTTGATCAAATCAGCATAGCCCCTGGCTTTTGGTGTGTACCTACTGATATGATGAATTTACCAGGACTACCAAAAGCAGTTTGCTTTTATTTAGCAGTTCAGTTCAGTTCAGTCGCTCAGTCGTGTCCAACTCTTTGCGACCCCATGAATCGCAGCACGCCAGGCCTCCCTGTTCATCACCATCTCTCGGAGTCCACTCAGACCCACGTCCATCGAGTCAGTGATGCCATCCAGCCGTCTCATCCTCGGTCGTCCCCTTCTCCTCCTGCCCCCAATCCCTCCCAGCATCAGAGTCTTTTCCAGTGAGTCAACTCTTAGCAGGAGGTGGCCAACCATATATTGTCAGAGTTTTGCCTCAGGGTCAGGTTAGTCCTTCTGTTCTAGAAATCTTAATCATCCCAACATTCAACAAAATATCACACTGGCCTACTCTTGATGCTATTTTATTGATTGTATCCAATGAGCAGGAAGTACTTGGTACTTTAGATGTCTTAGTAAAGTATATGAGAACCAGAGGGTAATATTGATAATTGATAACCAGAGGGTACTATAATATTGATAACCAGAGGGTATATTACCAGAGGGTAATATTGATAATTCAGCCCCACAAAAATTCAAGAATACTTAAGTAACATTTCTGGATATTCAGTGGTCACTGTGCCCAAAAGGCCCTTCTGGATTTTGAGGCAACATGTACTACCTTTGAACATGCCACTTCAGCCTGTCTACAGAGTAACCTATAAGGTTGCTAGTTTTGAAAGACGATCAGAGCAAGAAAAGGCTGTGCAGCAAGTCCAGGACACATGCATACTGTGCTCCCAATCTGGCTGTGTGACTTAGCAGAGTCAATGATTTTCTGAGTGTCTACAGGAAATGGAGAGGCCGTACAGAGCCTCTGACAAGCACCAAGAGCAGAATCACAGTGCAGATTTCTGAGATATTGAAGTAAACCTCTGACTTCTTTAGCTAACTCTTCACCCTTTGACACAAAGCCTTTGAAACAGTTTTTGGTTTGCTACCAGGTAGATCCTGAATACATGAATGTAGGGTGTCAGTTATCATGTGGACCAGACTTCTCATTATTGAGTGTTGTCTGAGCTACCTTGCCATGAAGTTGGCCATCCTCAGCAACCATCTGTCATCAGTGGAAATGGTATTGTCAGAGAGAGGGAAATGTCCTCCTCTGCTCCTCCCAAGTCCCTGTGACTGGACTAATAATAAAATTGACACGAGAGTCTAACAGAAATAAAAGAAACAACTTTTAATGCATACACACAGAGTTCTCATAGAAGATGGGACCTAAGAAGTGGCCAGAGTAGGCATCTTTTACGCTTTTTACACAAAGAAACAATAAAACTTGTGAGAAATTGATAGGACAAAGAAACAGGCTTTGAGTGCTCAACTGGTAAAGAATCTAAACAATTTGGGCTGTAGTAGTACATTAAAGAAGGAACAAAGTGTGTGTGTATGTTTAATACAGGTTTCTTGGCCCCAGATTCCTCGTCTCTGGCAATAGGGTGTCCTCTACCTACAGATGGAGAGCATGTCTCCATTCACACGAGAGATTTATTTCCTGCTTTCTGGGATACAGGAGGGCCGAAGGGTCCCTCTTTCATTGGATATTTCTTTTTTTGTTGTTAGTTAGTCATGTTTGACTCTTTGAGACCCCATGTACTATAGCCCCCTCCAGGTTCCTCTGTCTATGGAATTTTCCAGGCAAGAATACTGGAGTGGGTGGCCATTCTCTTCTGGGGATCTTCCTGACCCAGGGATCAAACCTGGGTCTCCTGCATTGCAGGCAGGTTCTTTACCGTCTGAGCCACCAGGAAAGCCCAGATGTTTCATGAGTAACTTTAATTCAAAATAATATGCCTTTGGGGTGTATTTGATGGGGAGGCCTAGCCCTCAGCCCCAGTAGTATGTAAGGGACAGAGCTTGTGCAAATTTGGAAAGTACAAGCCAATGACTCAGACTCCTTTGATAGCAGCTCCTATTGTATTTCTCAAGCCTGTCTGGAGAAACTGGGGGACAGACTGGTTACAGGGGAGTCTGCAGAATATGCTGGTATCATTCAAGAGCTGATACCCAGCAAGAGAATTCCAGAAAAACATCGACTTCTGCTTTATTGCCTATGCTCGGGCCTTGGAGTGTGTGGATCACAACAAACTGTTGGGAATACCAGACCATCTTACCTGCCTCCTTAGAAATCTGTTTGCAGGTCAGGAAGCAACAGTTAGAACCAGACATGGAAAAATGGACTGGTTTAAAATTGGGAAAGGAGTATGTCAAGGCTGTATATTGTCACCCTGCTTATTTAACTTATATGTGGAGTACATCATGCGAAATGCTGTGTTGGATAAAGCTAAAGTTGGAATCAAGTTTTCTGGGAGAAATATCAATAACCTCAGATACGCAGATGACACCACCCTTATGACAGAAAGCCAAGAGGGACTAAAGAGCCCCTTGATGAAGGTGAAAGAGAGAATAAAAAAGCTGGCTTAAAACAGCATTCAAAAACTAAGATCATGGCATCCGGTCCCATCACTTCATGGCAAATAGATGGGGAAACAATGGAAACAGTGAGAGAGTTTATTTTCTTAGGCTCCAAAATCACTGCGGATGGTAACTGCAGCCATAAAATTAAAAGATGCTTGCTCCTTGGAAGAAAAGCTATGACAAACCTAGATAGCATATTAAAAAGCAGAGACATTACTTGCCAACAAAGGTCCATCTAGTAGTCATGTATGGATGTGAGAGTTGGACCATAAAGAAGGCTAAGTGCTGAAGAATTGATGCTTTTGAACTGTGGTGTTGGAGAAGACTCCTGAGAGTCCCTTGGACTGCAAAGAGATCCAACCAGTCCATCCTAAAGGAAATCAGTCCTGAATATTCATTGGAAGGACTGATTCTGAAGCTGAAGTTCAAATACTTTGGCCACCTCATGTGATGAGCTGACTCATTAGAAAAGACCTTGATGCTGGGAAAGACTGAGAGCGAGAAGAGAAGGAGGTGGCAGAGGATGAGATGGTTGTATGGCATCATAGATTCAATGGACATGAGTTTGAGCATGTTGGGAGACAGTGAAGGACAGAGAAGTCTGGCATACTGCAGTCCGTGGGGTCACAAAGGTCAGACACGACTGAGCGACTAAACAACAAATTCAGGAGTGGATAGCTATAGCACTACAACTGTCCTCATTGTAAAGGGCAGTGGAGAAGGAAAGTTCTCCCAGTAGGCAGAGTTTTGAATAGTAGATGTGATTTGCATAGTGTATCTGAAATGAGAGATGCCAGCAGTAAAGGTATATAATGAGCCGTGGGCAGTTGCTCATGGTTCAACTATATGGTCAGGGACTTAGGAGAAACAAGATTGGAAGATTGGTGACAAGGAATTTTGAGGGAGTGGTAATAAGGATGGACTTTTCAAAAAGGGGAGATCCTGGAGAAACTCATGTCCCATCTGAATGCCGACCATAGAGCACCTATTTCTCTTAATAATGAAGTAGACAGAATTATACACGCTATGGATGTCAGTTAGCCTTTCTCCTGTCTCCCCTAGTGCATATGCCGAGGGCCCATGCCTAGTAGCCATGGTGGCAGAAATGGAGGCTATGTGGACACAACATGGACTTCTTTCTAAAGTTGCCTGGCTAGTACTACTGCTGAGTTCTTAGTCAATGAGAAATCAACATTGAGTGCCTAGGGGCACCAGCCAGCCACTGGGTGACAGGTTGATTATGTCTGACTTTCCATCATTGAGGGAGCAGAGATTTATCCTCATTAAAATAGACAAATATTCAGGATTTGGATTTGCTTTATCTGCCAGCATTAACAGCACAGAATGCTTGTAGACAGAGTTCACTCAGAATGAATAGTGGAAGAAGGGAGCCGTGAAGACCAGTTATGGTCTCGTGGCCAATGAGATAAATGAGGATTGTAGTAGCTTTGCACGTTTCTGTTGCCTTTTGTATGTATGTGTGTGTTTGTATCTGCTACCGGTTTTTCTTCTTTCCTTCCCATTTTTTATTCTAATATTACACTAGAAGTTGTTAGAAGTTAAGGTTATAATTTAGTCTTTAGATGACAGAATGTTAGGTGGGACTGTGACAGAACTGGAGAAGTAATTCACATAGTCCTAACAGTGGATACAATGGCTATTGGCACTCTGTGTCTCCTCATTTTGGGGTTTCCCCTTCACTTGTGAGAAGGTTGCATCTTGTTTGGTGGAATATAGTTATTTTGCTCTTGTGCTATACTTTTCAATAGCCCTACCATGTACATATTGGAAACCCACGAGAGATCTGGCTGTTCAGCTTTTATCTCAGGCACTAGCTTGGAGCCACACTGGCCCAAGGTGCACATGAAAATACACTAGACTCCTGCCGAGGACAGCTCTTCAGCTCCATCGGCAGCCAGAGGTTTTCCTGAGCACCTAGCAAATTCCGGGGTCTGATACCTTGCTAGGAATGACTTCTTTCAGGACCCCAGAGGGAGTGTCTCCACTAGGGCACCCCGTGACTCTTTCACTGTTAGGGAGCCAGGGCTCTCCCATCTCCATTAAGATCTCTGGATCTCAGCCCTTGTGATGGGATAGTTCTTGGGCCTTCAGCTCAGCTTAGGGATGGTGGTTGCCCCTTATATCTACCATATCTGTGTTCTTTACAATTCTTGTTAACTCCTACTAGCCAATTCCCTGTTACTCCAGTTCTCTCTTAATAATAGATTAACCTTTCCTTGTTCAAATCAGTATGTACTTTCTGTCTCCTTGCTAATCCCAAAGCCATCAGCTGTGGTGGTTCACTAGCTAAGTTGTGTCCCACTCTTGCAACCGCATGGACTATAGCCCACCAGACTCCTCTGTCCATGGGATTTCCCAGGCAAGAAAAATGGAGAGAGTTGCCATTTCCTTCTCCAAGGGATCTTCCTGCCCCAGGGATCGAACCTGGGTCGCCTGCATTGCAGGCGGATTCTTATGCCATAAATAATCAACTTAGTATAACTTTCATGTGTCATGTGAAATTCATTCATAGGTGCAGGTGTGGCAGGAGGTAGTATTTGAGCCTCCCTCCCTACCTACCTGGTTACCCCCATGGGTAAGCGTAACCCTGTAATTACTTTTTTGTTCCAAACTATAAAGATAAGTTGGCTGGTCCACAAATCAAGATCTACAACCTTTCACCTAAGATATGTTAATGGAGATGTTTATCTGACCAGATATGGTTTAGAAGTTGAATGTCTGACCATGCTCTTTTCCTTACTAAAGCCTATGCTTCACAGTCACTGGAAGTCAAACCTATCACTAGGCTTTTGTCTCAACCTGGTGATACCTTGGTTCAGAAGCCATCCTACTTTATGACAAAAGTCATCCTACTTTATGACAATTTCATGCATTTTGTTGTCTGCTGGTGGCATTTTCCAGTCACCCAGCACAATTTTACTTAGTGTTTAGCTGGGATCTTTGGGGCTTGTCTGCTGTGTGTGGCTGTCTCATTGTAGCTGGCTTTGTATTAGTGTCTGTCACTTGTCATACATCCAGAAGTTACTTCCTGCTCAGAATTGCTGACAAGGATGTGAATGTGGACTTAAGCATAATCAGAACTAAGAAACTATAAGTAGCAAATCATCATGAAATTTTATTCCACCAATAAATACAAACAGAAATGACTTCCTACCACTCCCCTGTTCATTAACATTTTCAACAGCAGATGACAGGCACTTAAAATTTCTGCCCAAGAAATCTGAAACTGAAAGTCACTCAGTTGTTTCCGACTCTTTGCAACCCCATGGACTATACAGTCCATGGATTTCTCCAGGCCAGAGTGCTGGAGTGGGTAGCCTTTCCCTTCTCCAGGGGATCTTCTCAACCCAGTGATTGAACCCAGATCTCCCACATTGCAGGTGGATTCTAACTGAGCCACAGGGGATGCCCAAGAATATTGGAGTGGGTAGCCTATCCCTTCTCCAGCAGATCTTCCCAACCCAGGAATAGAACCGGGGTCTCCTGCATTTGCCAACTGAGCTATCAGGGCTTAAGGCTTTATTATCAGGGCAAGTTTTGTGTTTAAATTCAATGAGGAAATCCAGATATAATGCATGGAAAAGCTCCAATGAGTATTAATTCACAATAGTGTACTTTTGCTAATCTACAATCTAGGCTATGATTTGAAGATGCAGTTTTGTAATTTCTTGCTTTGTGTAGTTATTCTTAACTCTTTATAGCATGCTTTAACTCAAGTTGTAAGGACGTTTCATATACCAATTAGGCTTTGTGCCGACTCAGTTCAACTGAAACCAGACCTTGAATCCCTAAAATTGTAAAGGTTTATTGTGACAAATACAGAAACAAGATATGGAAAGAACCACTGTTTGCTTATTTTGTTAAATGTTACTCTTATGTGCAGTTATGAAGTTCTGCATTCCACTGCTTTAGAAGATTGTTTTAGCTGAAATTTTAAAATTAAACTAACAACTAATATTCTTTCAGTTTGTGCTTTTTCACCTGGAGGGACAATAATGACTATAATGACTGTAATGATGGATCTTATTTTGATGTTTTCCTATCTGAATCTGAATTTAAACAATATCCCCAGATGATTTATTGTCACATTATAGTTTAAGAAGCCATGGTCTAAATACTTGGAAGCACAACTTTGTAGTTAGATTATTTTAACTTATGAGATTTTGTTTTCTTTTCTGTTCAGATGGAAGCATATTTTTACTCTTGAGAACAATTCACTGATTTTAAGCCAGTCTCACAGATTGTTAGAATTGTGAATATTATTTTAACCTTTCAAAGTATCATTTATAGGTATCTTTATTTATTATTAATACCTTTTTGTAGTATTTACATATATAGTAAGATATAGATTAATTTTTTAAGACCAGAACTTCTCTGAATTTTAATTTTTTTCTAACTTTAGACATTTATAAGGATTTACAATTTAGAAAACCTGAATTTTAATTACTTTTTTCTAGTTTTGAAAAACTATTTTATGGTATTCCCTTCTCTTCTGTGAATGTGATCTTTTATAATTAGCAAGTGACCATTTTGGATAGGTATGTTTAAAGATTTTATAAAGAGAACAAGAACAAAGCCTTCGTCTGCTAATCATTTCTAATGTGCAAATATCCTGAGCTTGCTGTTGTGCTGAGTTTTTGTTTTTAATTCTCAAACTTAATAATCCAATTAGAAGTTGGTTCTAAGAGAGATTTGTTTTGGTTCATTGGCTGTTTTTACATTGATCATCAAGGTTGGCAGGTAGTATGGTCTAAGAACATGGTATTATTGTCAGGAATAGGAATTAAGACCCCCCCCTCCAATTTCATCTTACTCATTAATTAATTAGGATTATGTCTTTCATTGTTCACAGTCTCAGTTTTTCCATCTTTATTATGGGAATAAAATATTATTTTAAAAATGGTTTTACAGCATCATAATTCGGAATATAACCTCAATGCCTCATTTATATTGGCAATTAATTAGGCTTTCCAGGAAACTTTGGGTCATTCTTGCTTTGGATTTTATCTTATCTCTCTGTGTCAAAATAACTTGCTTAATTTATTTCAAGAGTCTATTTTGAAAACCTGTCTTTGGGGTATTAGAAATTAAAAATGTAGTTGTCTTTGGTTAGGTGCAGTCCCTTCCTTATCAGGTGCTAATTTTGCCCAAAGTCTTGTTACCTAAATGAGTGATTCTTAACCTTTGCTGCCTTTTAGAATTATCTGGAGAGTTTAAAATAACAAAAACAGGGCCTAGGCTCCACCACCACAACAATAAAAAATTATATACTTTAAATATGTACAACATATTGTGCATCATGTACATTTCAATAAAGCTATCAAAAAGTTCTTAAAAGTCTCTTTTTAATAATACACAGTGATCCAAAACAGCTGGAGTTCCTCTCCATAAAAGCCACAATGTCAAAAATAAATGAATAAATAAATAATAAAAATAAGTAAAATAAAATCAGACTCTGCAGAGATGGGGCCTAAGGCACTGCAGTTTTAAAGAGCTTTCTCCTCATGTGTGTCCAGAGTTGAAGATCAGTGGTGGAGATGCTTCATGTCGAGTGTAATTTATTGTTAATGGAAGCTCGATGCTGTACATTAGCAGCAACGAAGAGCACAGTGTACACAGTCCTGAGGGAACTATGTTGGAATCTTCAGCTGATCAGCAATCGATAAAGAAATCTATTCCCTTAGAAATCTGAGAAAAGCAAACCATCATTTTCCTACTTTAGTAGACTCTACTTCAGTTTCTTAACCCTCTGTTGTCAAAATCTACAGTCTCATCCTCCTCAATCTTTATTTCCAAAAAATATGCTCTGAAAATAGTTTTTTCTTTAAAACTTCATTTGTCCAGAAAACCTCACTTGAGTTGTTAAGAGACTATTTGTAGTTTTTCCCCCCTAGATTTTCCCCTTATTTCCTTACATTTGTAACATCAATTCTTGACCCTAGCAGCCTTATTTCAGACAATTCAATGAAAATCTCAGGCTTTTACATCAGTTGGGGAAATGCTGCTTGAATGACCTTGGCCAAGCCACTTAATCTATTTGACTCTCAATGTTTGTCAGTGAAAGGAAGGTATGTACACTTGTGTAGTAAGTGTCAAAGTATGTGGGACTTGACGTTTAACAAAAGCTACTATTTCTATTATTTATGATAATGAAATCTTGGTCTCCTTTCATCACTTCTCTAGTCAACGAACACTTATTGGGTACCCATTATGTCACCAATATTGGGTAGGTGTCAAAAAAACAACCACGAGTAAAGGAGTAAATTCCTGTCCTTTATGAGCTTTTCTCGACCCTCCTAGTAGAGATATCCTATACTAAATCCTAACTGAGCGACTCCCTTAGGTAGATAAATGCATGGACTGGAGAGGATTACTGCACTATTGATGAACTCCTCTAGTTTATAGTTTATCCTTAAAAAAGAACTCATTTCCAATGGCCTCATCATTAATTCTATCCTTTTTTCTAATTCCCCACCCTATCCACAGATATAACTTCTGGCATAAAATGTTTTAGAAAAACCCTCACCATTATAGAAAGACCTAATAATGTCATCTCCCTCTACTCTCTACTTTCCATGGACTCTTTCTTGTTCTGCATTGTGTTAAAACATTCTAAGGAATGAGACCAACTCATTTCTTCTTAAATTCCTAATCGAGCCTATTCTGGCTATGGAAGAAATCTAGGATCACTATGCAGCACTAGAGAAAGGGATTTTTGGTGATTGTCTCAGACAGAAAGGAGGATGAACATAGGTTGATTTACATCTGTTGTCAAGCATGAACACTATGCCAGAAAACATGTTTATGAGTAGGATGGGGAATTAGAAGAATGGAACTAGGGAGGCCATTAGAAGAGAGAAGGGTGATCAGGTTGTATTTTGTAGGTTGGAGATCATTATCCTGTGAAAACTCAGTATTTTTCCTTTCTTTATTTCCCTGGAACTTCTTAGATCATTGTTACCCTGTTAGTTTGAATGCGTCCTAGATCCTAAGCCCAAAGATGTTAGGGGCATGATTATAACTCACCTATTGGATTCTCTGCGAAAAGTTCATTTCTGGTTTTGTACTGAAGTCCATTAGACCAGGTCTCATGACATTTATTTTAAAGATCAACCACTGTCAAACAATTAACATCTCTCAAGGGTAGTATGCAGATTGTATCCACTTGATGTGGACACATTATCTGTCAGTCTGTTCTTCCTTGTTTCTCCTTTTTTCATATTCCTTGCTCTTTCCTTCCAGTTTCTCCTTTTCCTCCCCCAACCCTTCAGTTCAGTTCAGTCACTCAGTTGTGTCTGACTTTGCGACCCCATGAACCACAACAACCAGGCCTCCTTGTCCATCACCAACTCCTGGAGTCCACTCAAACCCATGTCCATAGAGTCGGTGATGCCATCCAACCGTCTCATCCACCGTCATCCCCTTCTCCTCCTGCCCTCAATCTTTCCCAGCATCTGGGTCTTTTCAAATGAGTCAGCTCTTCGTATCAGGTGGCCAAAGTACTGGAGTTTCAGCTTCAGCATCCGTCCTTCCAATGAACACCCAGGACTGATCTCCTTTAGGATGGACTGGTTGGATCTCCTTGCCCGTCCAAGGGACTCTCAAGAGTCTTCTCCAACACCACAGTTCAAAAGCATCAATTCTTCTGCGCTCAGCTTTCTTTATAGTCCAACTCTCACATCCATACATGACCACTGGAAAAAAAAACTAGACTAGACAGACATTTGTTGACAAGGTAATGTCTCTGCTTTTTAATATGCTGTCTAGGTTGGTCATAACTTTCCTTCCAAGGAGTAAGCGTCTTTTAATTTCATGGCTGCACTCACCATCTGCAGTGATTTTGAAGCCGCCCAGAATAAAATCTGACACTGTTTCCACCAAACCCTTAAATGTAGCTTTTTCTCTGGCCTTCTTTACTTCACTGTAGGTGAACTCTTGTACCCCGAGACTGTCAAACGTTCATCTCTAGCACAGAGCTTTCCCTACTTTTCAGTCCTATGTATCTTTTTCCCTGGAGAAGGAAATGGCAACCCACTCCAATGTTCTTGATTAGAGAATCCCATGGTCAGGGGAACCTGGCAGGCTACAGTCCACAGGGTCCCAAAGTAGGACATGACTTAGCAACTAAACCACCACCACCATGTATCTTTTTACTCATGAGAACTCACCTTGGAAATCCTACCAGCATCTCAAATTTGTCATGGCCAAAATGGAACATCCCATCTCCAATCTATCTTTCTTCCTATATTTCCTGCTTCTGTTATAGGCATCACTTTACCCATCCACCTCCTCTTTTTCCATTTCGTTCACAGAGTCCTGCTGCTGCTAAGTCGCTTCAGTCGTGTCCGACTCTGTGCGTCCCCATAGACGGCAGCCCACCAGGCTCCGCCGTCCCTGGGATTCTCCAGGCAAGAACACTGGAGTGGGTTGCCATTTCCTTTTCCAAGGCGTGAAAGTGAAAAGTAAAAGTGAAGTCGCTCAGTCATGTCCGACTCTTAGCGACCCCATGGTCTGCAGCCCACCAGGCTCCTCCGTCCATGGGATTTTCCAGGCAAGAGTACTGGAGTGGGGTGCCACTGCCTTCTCCTCACAAAGTCCAATTTGGTCTCAATTCCTTGAGTCTCTTGAGTCAGCCCTCTTCATTCTTCCTGTTCCCCTCAATGATTTGGTACACATTACCTTTGCTGGTGCTGAGGAACTTGTGATTTTTCAAAAATGTAAATATGATTATGGTCCTTCCTTAAAGTCATGCAATACTTTCCATTCCATTCATTCAGGACAAAATTGATGGAGTCCAAATTTACTGTGTGAGCTGATCTTTAACTGACCTTCTGGCCTTACCTCCTGCCCTTTCCTGCTGGTGGCTTCCATTTCTGCTGTACTCAAAGACTGATCACATCTTTTCTTGCTCTTAGACCTTTGCACCTGCCATTCCCGCTCTCTCCTCTCTCTTTTGTCCACCAGCCTAAAAATTGCTTGTGGCTGGGTGATATCTCTGGGAAATTCTACCTAACATTTTTCCTTATCTTCCATGTGCTTTCGTAGTCTCCAGCACATCACACTGCTTCATTTCCTGTTGAAGTGCCATCGTTCTTATTGGCCTCTGCTCCTTGAAGCTTCCCTTTAGGTATCTTTCCTTTCATAGCAGTAGCCTAGCACAACATTTGATAGAATAAAAATGACATAACCACGATTGGGTGGTTCTGAAACTCCTTATATCTTAAAGCGATGTTAAAAGCTTAAGAAAGAAAGTGAAGTCTCTCAGTCGTGTCCGACTCTTTGCGACCCCACAGACTGTAGCCTACCAGGCTCCTCTGTCTATGGAATTTTCCAGACAGTAGTACTGGAGTGAGTTGCCATTTCCTTCTCCAGGGGATCTTCCCAACCCAGGGATCGAACCTGGGTCTCCCGCATTGTAGACAGACACTTTACCGTCTGAGCCACCAGGGAAGTCAAAAGCTTAAGAGATCATTTTGATTTTTACATGATACCATTGAAGCAACCAAGCCGAGAAATATTAGAATCTCAGTTTTATAGGCCATAAACATCATAACTGAGGTAACTTTTGGAACCAAAGTGTCCATTCTATACCGAAAACATATAGAGCAGTCCAATTAGAAACAGTATATCAAACTAAGTTTGCAGGTTCTGCCTATTTCGTTTATCCAGCTTAAAATTTTTTGTTAAAGACTGGAAAGTACATCTTAGAACTTGGTTTTCTTATTTTAAATCTAGTGATAACTTTGGAAAATAATTTAATTAAATAAAGTGCTAGCTTTTACTTCTATAAATGACATTTTCCTTAAAATATGTTTAGGATTAGGGAGCATTGGCATTTTCCTTGCCCCTTTGCCCCTGCTAATTACTTGACTACCTAGAATGGTGCATGGTGTATAATCACGTACTGAACCCTTCACATTACATTTTTTTAAGCATTGTGAAGAAAGTCCATCTTCACTGTGATTCAGGCTGTAGTCAGTGTCCTCTTTTACATTTTGTTTCTTCTGCTTCTGTGGCCTGTATTAGGATTTGATAAACATACTGCTTTGTTCTTAGGATCATCTACAATCAGGATTTTATCACACCAAATACTGGTTGTGTAATTCAATGATCTCTATTGCCTGTTTAGAGACACTTCAAATGAAACTTACTGCCTTTTTTTTTTTTTTGCTACTAGATTTTGTGTTTGTGTTTGTGAGCTATGAAAAATAGCCGTTATATAACATTATCTTAATTTTCCAGTCTTTATTGGTTATGTCAAATTCACAAGCACTATCAGGTTCACAAATTTGGGAGGATGCGGGTTTACTTGGTGGTGAAGCTGCTTTATCATTTTAATTGATTTAGTTGAACTTCAGATTGTTGGTGAACTTCTTAAAAACCACTATTTTAGATGTGTATCTGACAGTACCTGTCACTGTACTTTTGTTTTCTTCTGGATTATCCCTTTCTTTACAGTCAGTTTAATGAAGTCCTTTGGCCTCTCAGTTATTGAACTAAAATTCTTTTTAAACTCAAAATATATCTATAAAACCTATGCATATTATACGGTAGAGAGTAGCCAGAGTTAACACATAATGTATTTTTTACTGGAGAGAAATCTCTAATATTTTATAACCCCAATAGATTATAGTTAACAATAGCAATTGTCTCCCCAAAGTGTATTTTTTTGAGGCCAAGATATCTTTGACTGTTATTAACCATAAGAGTATATTGTTTACAGCTTATGTTCGGTTGTTGTCTGAGTGAGTGAAGTGAACCATGCCTATAGGAATGAATAGCTACTAATATCATCTATCATTTCTGTTTACAGGTATTACAGTTTAAGGAAACCTTCTTGCCAGCAAATCTATGATAAGAAATATACATAACAGAGGAAACTGTAACTATTATTTGTCAAGTGACAAGCTTTTCATGTCAGAATGGCTCACCTAAAACGATTAGTAAAACTACATCTTAAAAGACATTACCATAAAAAATTCTGGAAGCTTGGTGCAGTAGTTTTTTTCTTTATAATATTTTTGAT
Organism: Cephalophus harveyi; assembly: GCA_006410635.1. NCBI lineage: Eukaryota > Metazoa > Chordata > Mammalia > Artiodactyla > Bovidae > Cephalophus > Cephalophus harveyi. Next base: position 352,269 of record SJYT01051914.1, on the reverse strand, counting down.
TTTAATGCAAAGAGAAGTAAGTGTTCAGTATTCCAAAGAGGAATCAAGGATGGAAAGAAACATGAAAAACAAAAACAAGATGTTTGATTTAATGATAGAAGCTGTAAACAATATTAAAGATGCAATGCCAAAAATGCAAATAGGAGCACCTGTCAGGCAAAACATTGATGCTGGTGAGAGACCCTGTTTGCAAGGATATTATACAGCAGCCGAATTGAAACCTGTTCTTGACCGCCCACCTCAGGATTCTAACGCACCTGGTGCTTCTGGTAAAGCATTCAAAACAACCAATTTAAGTGCCGAAGAGCAGAAGGAAAAAGAGCGCGGAGAAGCAAAACACTGTTTTAATGCTTTTGCAAGTGACAGGATTTCTTTACACCGAGATCTTGGACCAGACACTCGACCTCCTGAGTATGTTGAAGCATATTAATTGTTTAGTATTTATCTTGAGGGTTTGCCTGGAAGGGGCGTTAGTTAAGGTGATACTTGTTCTTTAGCCACTTTGAAGCAAAGAATTAGCAAATACCGATTGTTTAATCTGTTTCAGTGATTTTTTGCTTATTATTATTGAGGGTAGATTTCTGTATCTATGATTGGTGAGGCATTGCATACATGAAAAATTGCCATCTTAGAAATTAGGAAACAGAATTCTAGATCTGACCTCTATAGAGACACAAGGAAATCCTTTATTCTTAAAAGCTTTCATTTTCTCATCTATTAAGCAGGAAATATGGGGTGGATTTTATGGGAAATGTGGGAGGTAGAAGAGTTATTTCTGTTCTCTGTGTTGCTATAGAATAGAAATATTAAAAATGTGCCAAGATTTTGGAGCTATTAGATAATGATACTTTATGAGCTAAATCACAGACTCTGTGGCTACTTTTAGTGCTATAATTATATTTCAGAATGCCCTGTGTTTTTTAACCTTTCTTTTAAGAGCCAATATTGTCATAATTACTAATTCAACTGCAATTCTTTCTCTGGGGTATTGTTGAACAAGTTCTTGTATTTATTGAGCTTTCGCCCTTTAGCTTCTGAAAGGCCAGAATTGCTTTTTATTGTTACTTTGATTACATGTTTATCTCAAATATATTTTGCTTAACATTCCCCCACCCCAGATTCTTCTGTGCTGATTCTTTGTTCTTAGTTAACTGTTTTGTTATCTTTGAGACAGTATTCAAATACTCTATTTGAACTGAAATGGTGGAAACGAATTTCAGCACTTTCAGGCAATCTGTAGGTTTGTTAAAAGTGCAAGATAGACAAACTGTAAACAGTGCCTGCATATTTTGCTTTCTAGTTATAAGAGAATTAAATTTATAAGTGTGGCTGAAGAAATGTACTTTGGTAGAATTAAGTCTATTGCTTTCTTCATATTTTTCTGGATCTGTTATCATGAATACCTGGTCCAACTATGAGTCCCTCAATACGGAAGCTGTGTAAATTAGATTTCTGTTGCTCTATTCTAATGTATATGATTCAGGGTTAAATTGCCTATTATTTTAAATGAATGTGTGAAAAAACAAATGAGTGGAAAATATTCTAGCTCTAACAGGGCACCATATAGTTCCTTTTTTATGCTGATAGGTTAAAATGCACTATGGCACTTTACTGATTTTGGAAGAAGTGTTGATTGAAAAATAATCCCCATCACAAATCAAGAAGCATGCTTTTTGTTCTTTGACATGACAAAATGAGCTTAAGATAAGCCTTTTCCCCAATATAGCATTGAGAATCTATAGTAATATTCGATAATGTTAATCAATAAGTAAGTGCAAAATAGCTAAACAGACAAAGAAACTTTTTTTGGACAGTAATGCATACTTAGAACTGTGAAGAGTTGAAGATTTAATATTTCCATACTTTTAACTTATGTCAGCAATAAAAACATTTTCTGAAGAATTGCTTATCTTTTACATGCTCATTAGAAATATGGATCTAGTTTCTCCTGAAGCCAGATGGTCTTGTGACTGATAACTTAAGCACATTTCTATATGCCAACTTTTTCAAATGGTTTGACTGGGAATCTGTAATTACTTTGGCAAGTTATTTTAATTTCACTACTTTAAATGACATGTGAAACAACTTTTAAAGCATAAATTGAGCATGTTAATTGTTTCAAAATAAATGAGGTTTATGAAATCATATTGTGAAATTTTATTATCACTTGCATTAATGACACTTTTATTTGATTTTAGTACTTATCAGTTAGGCAAAGAAACCCTAGTTTAAACTGAAAGTCTTATGAGATTAAAGAAATAACATTTCACTAGATGTGTATAAGAGACAGGAATGTATGATAGATAAATTGGTTGGTTGTATTTGGACTTTATTTTTAATGAGCAGATGAATCGTTTATCCAAAATTCACTTTAGAACAAGTTGTTTGTTTTCATCTACCAGTGTGGATGAATGGGATTATTTTCTTCTGGCTATACATATATGTCACACTTTAAAATCACGACAGTCCTAGAGCGCAAAATCAGTTTCATGCAGAACCCTCCTCCTCTTTTCCTACTCAGTGGTATTGACACCCTCTCAATAGTTTACCCCTAACCTAATTCCTTCATCACTACAAATATTTCAACCTAAAGATCTCTCAGAAAAGGATCTGAAACACATTCATATTGATGAATGGCTATAAAAGTAGTAATTAGTGAGAGTTTGTAGAATATCTCTTTTAGGGTGGCTGCTTTCCCAGGCCTCTAGTACCATCGTGGGGCCTCTGATTTCTCCGTCGGCCCTGGCAGAGCAACGGAAGTGTGCTGGGCTCTTATCTCCACGAGTGACAATGATTTACTTCCCTACCTTTGGATTTGACCAGCACTGTTTGATTGTTCACACACTATTTATAATGGTATTTGATTGTATGGGAGGATTTCATAGTCCGTTTTCTAAAAGTGCACAACCATTTATGGTTATCAAAGATCTAGTTATTTTTATCTTTACCATAAACCACACATATTTTATGTCCCAGGTTCACTCTGTCTGATTTTACTGTGTTTTGAGGCCTCTCCTATATGTTATTTCATTTGATCCTCTCGTCACCTCAGCTGAGGAGGGACTGTGGTCATCTCTAGTCTCAAAGGCTGGAGATTGTACAGACCCACCCACATCCCAATGGGTTCAGATGAAGATTATTTTCCTTGAGGGTGACATTACTATAAAAATGAATTCAAGATCTATTTATAACTAATGTTTTTTAGCAAATGAGTAGGATCACTAAACAGTCATAAGCCACCTAAGGTCTCTCTCCTTACTGGAGCAAAATCTTTAACACAGCAAGTCATGTGATATATGGTAGGTACTTAACAACTTTTTGCTTCTGATGATCATTATAAGAAAATAGGCTTTGTCGAAAATGAATTTTTTTTCCCTTTTGGTTCAGGTACAGGTTAAGGAAATTGATTAAACAGAAAATATTACATACTTAGCAAATATCTAATTTAAGATAATCTCTACAAAGATGAGTATTAATTTAATAAAGTTGCATTGTTAAAAATTGCAAATATTAAGAGAAAGGCATAATTTCTACAATGAAAGAAAAAAAATTATTTTTATTTGAGCAGTTACACTTATTTGCCATTTACAGTTTGGCTCACTTCTAGGTTATTTTTCTTATCTAAAATGTTATTTATATTTAAAGTTATATTGTTGAGAAAGCCTACAAGAGCATGTTTTAATCCATGACATGTGATCAGTATCAGTGGACATGATCTCTAGGTGAGTGGTCTATTTGTAAAACTTTTGTTTCAATCTGTTTGCCTTTATATAGCATTAAGATCATCTTACATAGAAATAAACCATGCACCAGCATTTCTACTGTGTTAAAGATTAAAACAATGATAATTTTAGCAATGGTATAGCTATAAAATAATGTAATAAAATTCATTATCGTTCTTCTACTTTGACTTTTTCTAGATGTATTGAACAAAAATTTAAGCGCTGTCCTCCTCTGCCTACCACCAGTGTCATAATAGTTTTTCATAATGAAGCGTGGTCCACGCTGCTTAGAACTGTCTACAGTGTGCTATATTCTTCACCTGCCATACTGCTGAAGGAGATCATTTTGGTGGATGATGCTAGTGTAGATGGTAAGAAAGCACATGCAGATTAGATTATTTCCTGAGTAAATCCATGTGGTGTTGTCCAAAGTCTTTTTGGTTGTATTTACTCTCTGTATGCCACCTCAGAGCCTGAATATAGTGTCTTGGATGCTGTGTATGATGGGTAGAAGGAGAATCCAAGGATGTCCATATTCAGATATTTTGGAGTTTATAATGTGTGAAATGCCATTATTTATAGTTTTGTAGTCCTCAGCGTGAGATTTTTTTCTTTTAAAGACATGATTAGGAGCACATATTTGGGCCTTGAGTTAGGCTGCCTTGGTTTGAATCCCATTTCTGGTCCTAACAAGCTATGCAACTTGGGCAAGTTACTTAACCCCCTTATACTCAGTTTTTCTGTCTGTAAAATGGGGAAAATGTCATATTTCATCAAATTTATTGTAAGATACATTATTAATTTATGTATCATTAGAAAAAAATAACCTTACAGTCAACTAAACGAACATATCGTTGATTATAAAAAGTATATAATTGTATGGTTTAGAATTGAAGAAATATATTAGTATACAACTCCTAGGGTTGTTTTAAAGATTAGATGAATTAATGTAAATAATATATTAATAAATTATATAAAAGAGTAGTTAAAAATTACTGAGGAGTTACCACATCCTGTTTTATTTTTGGTTCTTTTAAATATTCTAATACCACTTACAAAGCTAGCTAAGATTGTTAATGAATTTTCACTTCAGTTTACAAGTCAATAGTCAGTTGCTAAGTTACATATTGTCAGTTGGACTCATAGGATGATTGGACAAATAATCTAATTTGCTGAATTTTCAAACATTACAAATATTTTAGGTATCAAACAGGTACAGATTATTTCAATGAATGCAAAATTTATTCCTGAACGAGCCCAAGTTTGGAACTAGATTTCTTAAATTCCAGCTTTTTGGAAACACTAGTGAGCAATTTCCTTATCTGTAAAATGATGATGACATTCTTCCATCAAATTCAAGCACCATCTATCATTAGGTAAATCATTACTTTATAGGGCTTACCCTGGTGGCGCAGATGATAAAGAATCTGCCTGCAATTCAGGAGGCCTGGGTTTGACCCCTGGGTTGGGAAGATCCCATGGAGAAAGGAATGGTTACCCACCATTCCAGTATTCTTGCCTGGAGAACTCAATGGACAGAGGAGCCTGGTGGGCTACAGTCCGTGGTGTTGAAGAATTGGACATGACTGAGCCATGAACACTTTCACTTTTTTTTCCCATTGCTATAGACCATAAGGGGGAAAAAAGTTGCCTATTATGTCATATGTCGTCAATTAATTATAGGATATATCCAGGTTTTAGACATGATAGTAAGTGAATAAAGCACAAGATTATTAACTTGGTTTTTTAAAATATTTCTACATACAATTCTAGACATCCCTATGGTTTCAAAATAAAATAGCCCAAGTGAATAGAGGTTATATTATTGAGCTAAATTAACATCCAGATGGAATAGGATTGCTCATAATCAGAGATCTTTGACTTAGCTATAAAACCTATCCACCAAATAGAGAAGCTTTATTATTCAAGTTCCCTGGATTCAAGTTATATTACGTCCAGATTTCTGATTTGAATCTTTAATCCTCTGAGCCAGGTTGCTTCACCATCTGATTGTAATCAGTTGGTTTATTTATTGCTTCATTTGTTCTGTATTTTTCTAATTCTTTGTATCTATTTGGACCAAAGTCCATGGATTTTTAAGTGATATCTGATTAAGTTCTCTTGTGTGTTTTATGTAAAAAAAAGAAAAACCCAGAACTTTATTTTAGAAATCTTTTGCTTTGGTTTCTTGAGCTCTTTTCTCAGATAATTTTTATTTTGTTGATTTTTAAAGAAGTGGGACAACAGGGACACAGTAAGGTTACATCTAGCAAGCCTTCAGTTGAAAGTAACATATTATTTAATTGCATAGCAAGATTAATAGAATGAAAGGAAATCAGAATAAAGGATGATATCCATTTATAATCTGTTTCAGCCATTTTAATCTTTTCTTTCCTAATCACTATCTAAATAGATATATAATGTTTATATAATTATACCCATGAAAGAAATTCAGTTTTGAAATCTGAAATTTTTTTACATCACATTGTTATTAGCCTGTTTCTGTTACCTTCAAAACTTACTTTTAATGGCAGTAATGAACCAGATACGTTTTGCTTAACCATATATTTGTGTATCCCTTACTCTTACTGTGACATGATATTGCAATAGAAACCCTTGTGCTTATGTTATTTTCCTTTTTTTGAAGTATATCTTTAGATTAGTCTGGCATGGCGGGGCTATTTGGTTAAAGTGTCTGAATATATTTTTTTTTTTTTGTAATTCTTTATAGCAATCAACAATAGATTTGGAAATATTTTCTTGACAAAGAGCTATCTTTGCATAGTAGTGTAATTGTCTTATTGGATTTAGTCAGAGAACCATCCAAGGAGTACCCACTGTGGAAAATGTATCCATAGTTACTTTAAAGGAGCTTTAAAGGAGTCAGAAACCATAGTCCCTGACTTCAATTTGCTTGACGGAAAAGCATGAATATATGGGTTATCAATTAACAGATAGCTAAAACCCAGTGATACCAAACAAAATATAATGAACATTTCCAGAGCACAGACCATGTGCTAGTTGTGTTGTTATTTAGTTGCTAAGTTGTGTCCAACTCTTTGTGACCCCATGGGCTATAGGCCACCAGGCTTCTTTCTGTTCATAGGATTTCCCAGGCAAGAATACCGGAGTGGATTGCCATTTCCTTCTCTAGGGGATCTTCCTGACCCAGGGATAAAACCCGGGTCTCCTTCATTGTAGGTGAATTCCTTACTATCTGAGCCACCAGGAAAGCCCAATGTGCTAGTTAGTCCCTGTCTTAAATATTTTATTTGTGTAACTAATCTTTCATTGTATCCTCCCAGCAACCCCCTATGAGGGTAAATCCTATTATTCTCATTTTACAGGTAAAGAAAGCGAGGTACAGAAAGGTAAAATAACTTGCCTAAGTTCACGTAGCTAAAAGTAATGGTGCTATAAATCAGACCCAGGAAATTTGACTTCATAGTTTTGTGTTTTTAAATTCATAAAATTGGGAGTGTGGATGGGGGTTAAATTTAAAAGGCAGGTAAGAATTTACAGGAAATTCAAAAGTTGTGGGTGAATAAAATTTCTTAACTTGTGAACAGTGAGAGGGAAGGAATTCCTTATTGAAGGAATCTGTGGTGACTCCATTTAAAAAATTGATTCCCGTGAAGATATTTGAAATGTTTCTATTTTAAAAGTTTCTGCTTTGTGAATTTATCATTAAAGCAGAAATATCTATGGTTATATTTTTTTAAGACAAATTACAATCCTACTTGTCTTTCAAAGAATTAATTTTGAGGTACTTAGAAGGTGTTAAAAAAGTTAATCTGTTACTCTGAGATAGTAATGTTTAGATAACACTTACTGTTCCCCAAATATTATTCCTGGACTCTTACTTCATTCATGAATGTTTAAGCTTTAAATAAGCAACTATCCTTTCTGCACCACAGGAGAATTAAAAAATACGCGTAATTACAGATAAAGTCAAAGTCACCTCCCATTGCTTCTGAAATCTGACAGAAGCAAACATCTACCCAGGAGGCTTGCTGGCATTCTCAGTATTCCCAAGTCTTTTTGAGTCTGTGTGATGGCCCAAGAAGGCCACGTGAAGAACTACATGATATATTCAACGAAGAATCAAGCATTTAATGTGAAAAAACAGGCCTAAGAAGTTGTTTAAAAATATGGACAACACTTGAGTAACTTGACTGACATTTGTTTCTTTTACCTATTATTTTAACTCTTGCTTAGTATGTATGTCATCCAAATAGGAATACTGAGATCTTAAATTACACACCCATAACTCAGATTTTCCCTGCTTATAACCTCATTACTGATTTGCATGCCCTTTTCTTCCTTCATATTTTTATTGGAAAAAATCTGTGTCAGGAGACTCTAGAGCTTTCAAAATTTTTTTGCTGACTCTTTGTAGAAATATTCCCAAACTACTGTAGCCCTGCATTTTTCTACTTGTATTTTTCTCAAGATTTTGGTCTTAAAGTTATTTTGACCACTGGCTAAATGTCAGAGAATTTTTTTGAGACTTCACATTTTTCTATAAATTTCCAGATTTAAATATCAATTTAAAAAAGAATTTAAAAAATTTTAAAAAGAGAATCAAATATCTTTTTGGCCAAATTCAGTTTCTTTCTTTCCTTTGTCTCTTTTCTCTGGCCTCTAAATGAGTGTTCTTAACTCCTGGGGTCTATTCCATTTGAAGTCTCTCACTCCTCCCAAACACATTGTTTACTGACATGACATGGACAGGATGACTATGTGTTATAATGTCATGCATTATAATCATCCAAAAGTTAAGATTTGTATATGTAATTTTTTCAGTAGAGTTAAGGATATGATATTTTTTATCTTAAGGGGTGGATGTGTACAACTGCTAAGATTATACACATAGAGGAATCATTGCCTTGTGCTTTCTTTGTTAGCTTTCATGTTACATGTAAAATAAACTTAGAAATGAGTTAATCCTGATTTTTTTCTTTTACAGAGTACTTGCATGATAAACTAGAGGAATATATAAAACAATTTTCTATTGTAAAAATAGTCAGACAAAAAGAGAGAAAAGGTCTGATCACTGCAAGGTTGCTAGGAGCAACAGTAGCAACAGCTGAAACGCTCACATTTTTAGATGCTCACTGTAAGTATGCATAGAGAAACACAGTTGTAACATTTTCCTTCTCCCTCCCTCTAATTCTAAAGGTAAGGAAACCTTTTCTTTAAATGTCTAATAGCATTTTCTTCCAGCTGGTGATTATAGCAATGATAGTGCAAGCAGATTATAGCTCTGGGTAGGAAGTTCCTTTCACTTATTTAAAAATCTTACCTCTGTATTTGAGGTTCTTTAACTTTATGTCTTCCAGTGACCAGCTTCCCCAGTGAGTTATCCATGCCTGGGACAGTTTTTCAGATGCTTGTTTTGTAATTTTTAAAAAAGTGTTTTTCCTTATTATTCTTGATTATTACTGCCACTTCACTTTAAAGTGAGTGAAGGTTTTGTTTGTGTGTGTGGTCAACTCTATCATTAAACTTTGTCCCAGTCCTCACACTTTTACTTTTTATATTTCAGTTCTTTTCTTTCCCCCTCAAAGATTCATAAAGTCCTTGTGCCAAATGAGAGGTGTCCCTTCATAGCTTCCTGTGTGTTTCCCATGAATGTTATTAGTTTTTGTTTGTTTTCGTTGTTGCTGGGTTTTTTTCTTTGTATTTTAATTTTTTCTCCAGCGTCAAAATGATTGTAAATACAGTACTTGAAGACTATTTTTAGAGTCAATGTCTAATGTTCACCATAGGTATTACTCAAATGTCACGTAGTCCCTTGAGCTCCAAGCTTCCTGAGTTTTACTTTTTGTATGAGTGTTTAGCTTTGGATTGACCAGCCCTCAGGTGCCGTTTGACCAAGCAAATGGTTTTGAGCACACACTAATTGTTACAGAAGGGCTTTTGGATTAGCTTGAGTCTCCTTAGAGCTTTCACATTCGGTATTCTCTCAATACCAGGCATTTAAGAAAAGTCTAAAGGTAATCCAAGAGAGGTGTTTTCAAAAGGAAATGGCCCCTTCTCCAGTATTCCTTCTCCTGTTCCAAAATTACAGTAATATCAGACTGGACATTCTTCCCCTCCAGGCAGATTTGTCTGAGGGTCCTCCTGGGCCATGGCTGCCAATGGCTGGATGATGAAAAGTCCCGAGTAGGACTGCACAGGCCGCATCTCCTGAAGTCTGTGTGTGATGTGAGAGCCTGGCCTGGGGCCAGAATCCGACCTTTTGTGCCACTCCTTCATCCCCTTTCGTTAGTGCTGAGTTGGTTTGAATGGTTCTTTTCCAATTGCTAAAGTCAGAATATTCTGATTCCTTTACTTATTTTCTCCTACAGCCTTGTCAGAGAAATGAAGATTTCCATTTCTATACCTTCCTCAGGGAGACAAGTTTAAGTAAATCAGAATATTTTTGGAGCTAGGTGGTAGGAAAAAGTCACCCTTGATTCATAGTCCATTTTAAAGAGAAATACACAGTGTGAAACTTAAATATATCAGTATCATTTTACTTCCATTCTAAGTTAAAAAAAATGTCACTCCCTCCCCCCCAAAATCACTTCTTCAGTTTAGTTCAGTCGCTCAGTCGTGTCCAACTTTTTGCGACCCCATGAATCGCAGCACGCCAGGCCTCCCTGTCCATCACCAACTCCCGGAGTTCACTCAGACTCATGTCCATCGAGTCAGTGATGCCATCCAGCCATCTCATCCTCTGTCGTCCCCTTCTCCTCCTGCCCCCAATCCTTCCCAGCATCAAAGTCTTTGCCATTGAGTCAGCTCTTCGCATGAGGTAGCCAAAGAACTGGAGTTTCAGCTTCAGCATCATTCCTTCCAAAGAAATCCCAGGGTTGATCTCCTTCAGAATGGACTGGTTGGATCTCCTTGCAGTCCAAGGGACTCTCAAGAGTCTTCTCCAACACCACTAAAAAAAAACCTGGAGTGTTTTTTTTTAATTAATTAAAGTTGTATTCTTTCCAGGTGAGTGTTTCTATGGTTGGTTAGAACCTTTGTTGGCCAGAATAGCTGAGAACTACACTGCTGTCGTGAGCCCAGATATTGCATCCATAGATCTGAACACGTTTGAATTCAACAAACCTTCTCCTTATGGAAGTAACCATAACCGTGGGAATTTTGACTGGAGCCTTTCATTTGGCTGGGAAACACTTCCTGATCATGAGAAGCAAAGAAGGAAGGATGAGACATATCCAATCAAGTAAGACAATTGCTCTCCAAGTCTTATATATAGTCCGTTGTTTGAATGTCTATGCATTCTTTGTTTTTTTTACAGTAATTTCCACCAAGGTGATTCACACTAACAAAAATGAAGAATATTCTGTATGGAAGGAATAAAAAAGTACTTTATTTATGGACTTGCTTATACACAGTGTTACCTAGTAGGAAGTAAAATTAAGTGAGCTCTAACTGTGTCTTCCTTATAATCATTACTTAAGAATCTTTAAGTTTAGTTAAAAGACCAAATAATTTTGCTCTGCTAGGGAAGGATACTTACCATAGTTCCTCCCCATCCCCCAGAACTTGACTTTGAAGATTGCATTTTTAGTTTTTATTAATCTGTATAAAGCCTTGAAATTGTGATCTCTCTTTATTTGTAAATTTGATTCAGTTTCTTTAAAATAGTTCTTTTTTTCTTATTTGGTTGTATAACAAAGTTTGACAATGGATTATTTTTCAGAACACCCACTTTTGCAGGAGGCCTTTTTTCCATATCAAAAGACTATTTTGAATATATTGGAACTTATGATGAAGAAATGGAAATTTGGGGAGGTGAAAATATAGAAATGTCTTTCAGAGTAAGTTTATAAATATAGTTCACATACTAAACAATAGAACATATATTTCTAGTTGGCTGATACAGATTATCATAGATGTATGTAGTCTTTACTTTTTGTGCTTTCTTAAATTGTTAGAAGTTTTAGAATCAATATATTTTCTTTTAAAATGTAGCTTAATATATTTATTCATTGCTGCCAGTGTAACAAGAAGAATCAGTTAAATGCTTGTGTCCAGTCCCTAACACCAATTAATGCACTTGTAGCTACTGAATTCCAGCCAAGATAAATATAATTAAATCTAGTGCTTCAGGAAACTGGTTGACTATCAAGGGAGTCAGAATGGAAAAACATTTACATATAATTTTAAAGAACATTGAATTTAACTCTTTGGATTAAATGAGCTTTTTTTCTATACATATTAAAAGTTAATATGAGAAATAAAGGTTTTAGATCTCTACATGTATGTATTTGATTTCATGAGTTCGTTTTCTTCAATAGCTTTGTCATTCATTTCTCATCACTTAGGCTGGAATGTAGTAGAAAAAGAACTGAACTACCAGTTGGAAGTTTTAAGTTTTGGCTCTGGTTTCATCATATAATGGCAATGATTATCTTAGCGAAGTTTGAGCGGCCTAAGGGCAGGGGTCTTGTTTTATTCATTTGAGTATTCCCAGCCCCCAGCACATGTTGAATCTCAAGCATAGTTGAACTGAACACATCACTAAGCTTTCTCACTTGCTTAAAAGAGAGAATGTGATCACTGACCTTATATTAGCACATACTACTAAACATGACGTTTAGATTTTTCATTTATGGCAGAACAGATTGTCAAGATATCTAAGTGAGCAGGTACTGATTTAGCGATCTGCCATTTTATTTAGAGTTAAAGCAAATAAGTTTTTTTGACCCTCTTAAATGGCATGATATTTTTAAATATATATAATGACAAAGTTTAATAGGTTGTGTTTTGGAAAAATGACTGTCTGGAATCATTTTCTTGATCACAAAATTGAATGTACAAGAGGTAGGGTTTGGGCCCACTTACTCCAAATCTGCTGTGGAAGTCAAATGCAGAAGAGCCATTGGTCTTCTGTGAATACTAGAGAATTTGCATATTTTTTGACCAAACAAAAAAAAGAAATTTCAGAATTTATTTTTATGAGCGATCTGAAATCACTATTCTGTTGAGGTAATTTCTGAAAATATGTTTACTTTTTTTGTCTCTAGTGTCTGTACTGCCTGATAGTTCTTTATCTTTAAGAACTTCAGTTGAATTGGCAGGGAACAGAGAAAGCTGTAAAGAGAGAGAACAGAGAAAGCTGTTTGTAAAGCTGTAATAAATCTCTTGTTTTTAGTAATATCTTAAAGGTGAACTTAAAAGCAACACTTTGATTTTCCTAAAATGCTGTAAATTTAAACAAATATCATTAATTATCAGGTATGGCAATGTGGTGGGCAGTTGGAGATTATGCCTTGCTCTGTTGTTGGACATGTTTTTCGCAGCAAAAGCCCTCATACCTTCCCAAAAGGCACTCAGGTGATTGCTCGCAACCAAGTTCGCCTTGCAGAAGTCTGGATGGATGAATACAAGGAAATATTTTATAGGAGAAACACAGATGCAGCAAAAATTGTTAAACAAGTAAGTTAGAACTAACAATTAACAGTAAAAATCCACAGCAAGTTCACATGTCCTTGGACTTGTTTGAGTCAACTCAAGTATAAAACATTTTTTAAGAAATTATTTTTGAAGCTGGTCTTTTTAACTCAAAATTATATAACTAACTGATGCCAATTTTCTCTCTCTATTCTCTTTTTTTTTAAGTCAAGTAAACTGAATTTAAAACCTGAGGCAATATACAGCAGAAACCAATGCAATATTGTAAAGCAATTTCTTCCAATTAAAAATAATTTTTTAAATTGAGGCATTCTATTTGATGTTACTTTTTTTTAACATGAAAGATATTTAGTTTTTGTGACTGCTTTGGTTCAATATTTTACTTAATGAAAATAAGATTAAGTGGAACTGCTTTCAACTGGTTTTAGGTGAGGTGATTAACTTCTGAATCAAGGTGCTAAGTGGCATTTTGAATTAGGGAGACAGTGTCAGATGTGGCAGAATGAACCAAGATATCAAGCTTTTTTGTTTCCAGTTCTGGCTCCACTACTTTCCGGAAGGGTGACTTTGGCAAAGCCCCCTGAGACTATAAAATGGTCATGGTACTTTATAGGGTGATTGGCAGGTTGGCCAGACATGGAGTGTATGCTCCACCACATTTCTTCTCTCTCCTTCCCTGTCTTGATATAAAATACGTACCTATCTCCCCAAACAGCTGTGAAATAAGGAAATAAGTACTAACAAATGCATGACACTATGGTTGTTATTGACCTGTCCTAGATAAAAGCTCTGTAGAATCATCATGCCTTAGAATTGAGTCCCAACAGTTTCAATATTGGATGTGGTAACTAAACTAGACAGTTTAAGGTCATGCTTTGGTAAATGGCATCCAATTCTTTGTAAGAAACCGTGCCAGTTTGTAAGGAAGTATATATTGGGATTAAAGGGCATCAGCACCTCGGATGTCTAAAGATCTGGTTACCTCATTTGTCTTTTTCTCTGGTCTCTGGTATCTCCCTATAACATGTCAGTACTAAGCAAAATCAGAGCACTACTGGACTGGATTGCTAGCCCTTCACCCGGGGCCACCGACACAAATGGGGTAGTTTGTATACTGTATAACGTACTTGGCTAAGCAGGCAAGTGGATACTACATACAGCTTATGATTTCTTGTCACCCACAAAGTGGCAAGTGACCCAGAAAACCCATTTTTACCTAGGGCAAATAGACCTACATGATAAAATATATAAGCTACCCAGAAGTCCTTTAGAGTTTCCTACCTTTTGCTAAGACCCCTGGGTTCAAAACATTGAAGTTGGCACAGAAAATATTTTTGTTAGTTGAACTGATACGCTAGAGTATTTACTTTTACACATATCTAGGTACTCATAATTTTTCTTTAAAATTTTGCCTATATCAGATACCTTTTCAACTTAGAAGTGCTTTTAAAAAATTTTCTTATTCCTTTTTAAATAAGATAAAGGGAAATAAAATACAGTTGATTAAAAACTTGACTTTTTCTACTAAAACATTGTTATTGTTAGGATATCATTAGGAGATATTGTTAGGAGTAAACAGCACTCTTAAAACTAGAAAAAAATATTCCTAAAGAATAAAAATTATTATCTTTGTGGTCTTCACTGGAGAAGAGATATAAATTACATTGTACATTGGCACTGTTTCTCACACCTCACTTTATAGACCACTTTAGTGTATAAAACTAGGATACATTTCGAATGTCCCCACTACCATTTTCTGCTTTCAGCATTCCGTTTAGGATCTCTGTCCCATGAAAGAGGTTTGTGGCACAAAGGAATAATAAAATAGCACAAGGTCAGCAATGCAGTGGTCCTTGATTCTCTTTGAAGCCAGAAATGAGCAGCCAGGCATACTTGTTGCCTCAATGAATGGTGACTGTAGTTAAATTGCATATTACATTTTGGGCCAGAATTTTTTTTTTTAAGACCTAAATGTAAAAACAAATAATAGCATTTGAAGTACTTCATCAGTGCTGATTTAGTTAAGCATTCCCCTTTACTTCTCATCTTCCTCCAGAAATCATTTGGTGATCTTTCAAAAAGATTTGAAATAAAGCACCGCCTTCAGTGTAAAAATTTTACGTGGTATCTGAACAATATTTATCCAGAAGTGTATGTGCCAGACCTTAATCCTGTTATATCTGGATATGTGAGTATTTTCCTGTTCCTTTTTACTTGGTATACTCTTTGCCACCAATATTTATGTGGTTCAAGAAAAATTGCTGTAATACTTTCTGGTTTATTGCTTTTGAGATTTTTTACGTTAACACCACTTTCAGAAATTAGTTGAGAAAATATATAAACCACGTAGATTTTTTTAAAAATTTATAACTTGATAAATTCCCTTTAGATTAAAAGTGTTGGTCAGCCTCTATGTCTGGATGTTGGAGAGAATAACCAAGGAGGCAAGCCATTGATTCTGTACACGTGTCATGGACTTGGGGGAAATCAGGTGAGCGCTGCACGAAAAATCCTGCCTTCTCTTTAGTACCTGCAACCACAAGTAAGTTCCTGCATGTCTTTCAGAACATGCAATTTCATATTCGGGTAAACTGGTATGTGAAATACTTTTAGAGTAAGTTAGACAATTAATATTGAAGTTGCAGAGTACTTCATTTTGATTTTCGCTCTACCTCTGAAAACAGCTTGAGGTTGCTTACCCATTCAGTAGAAAGGCAAATGAGAATATAATAGAATAATGCCATCTGAAATGAACACAAAAACAGGATCTTCTGTGTGAAACTTTAAGGTTGCATGACTATTAGCATGGAGATTTTGCTAAATTATACATAAAGGCTATGCTTAACTGGATTAGACAGCAAATAACATCATGTTCATACTGTACTTTTGTGGGCCACAATATTATCTCAACAGATTTTTTAAAAAATATGTATGTTCTTGATTCTCCTTGATTGGTGACATCTTTGCTTGTTACTGCCCTTTTGCTGTTTTACTAATTAAGACTAAAATGTCATATGTCACTATGGATAGAGAACATATTAAAATATTATTTCCAGGTTTTAGCTTCCTTTTCTTGCCTTTTACAAATTAATTCCTGGAAGATTAGACTCTTTCTCTCCGTTGTTAATTCAGCAAATTCACTAAGTGACCCCTGCATACCAGGTATGCTGCTGGGTTCAAGCAATTTAGATTCCAGCTCCTTCAGGAAATCACTATTTCAAAACTGGCATTTACAGTCAGGATGGCAAGGTCTGGGATAAAGCTTTCAGAGTGTTCTGGGGGTATGGAGGAGGGCATCTGAATTAGGGTGTCCATACATTTGCCTGGGAAAGGTGACATTTGGGGACATTTTTTGAAAGATACACATAAGGGTTAGTGAAATAGCTGGTGGGAGTGAGAACAGATTGTCCTAAGGAGAGGAGCTGGTATGTCTTTTGGGGGAGGGCAGGATTGCAAGTGTTTTGGTATAGAGTCCAAGATGTGCATAGAGGATTTTCATGGTATTATTAATGAATACTCATGATGCCCTGTGTTAACAGGATGGAACTTTGATGATATCAGTTTTAAGAAGAAAAGGCCAGTTTATCTCTTGGTCCATATACTTCCATGTTTTTTCTATTCAGCCTCAGTTTAATCCAGTTCCAATGCTTACTCATCCAAACCAATCAATCTACTTGCTGAAGGTAGATGATGCTGATGCCCAAAAGCTATAGGTAGTGAATAGGATCCATTGCTTGATGGTTAGATATAGTTCTGAAATAGGATGGAGATACAGACTTACATGTATATACATATACACAGATGTATGAGTATATATCTTCCTATTTTGAAATTTCCCTACACACCATATTTTAAAAGAAAAAATAATTATATAAATAGTTGCCTTCTTTTGGAAATTACATGGGACTATCCAAGTAAAAATTAGAGTTTGGAGCAATGAGAAATATTTCCTTATTTGTAAAAATCTTCCCATTAAATGTGTGTGTGCGTGCTCAGTTGTGTCTGACTGTTTTGCGACCCCATGGACTGCAGCTGCCAGGCTCCTGTATACATGGAATTTTCCAGGCGAGAATACTGAAGTTGGTTGCCATTTCCTTCTTCAGGGTACCTTCTCAGTCTGGTGATCAACCTGTGTCTCTTAAGTCTCCTGCATTGGTAGGCAGGTTCTTTACCACTAAGTGTAAATATTTATAAATTTATTTCAGGCTTTCTATAGCATTACATCTATTTTACCATAAAAATTGAAGATATATTTTATACACTGTTCTGTTTTTCTCCTGTCATTGCCATAAAGATATTTTTATAGTTCTGTCTCTAAAATAATTTTTAAATTATAAGTATCATGGGGCATCTTTTAGAAATTTTGGAATAGTTAAATAATTCACATATTCTTTGAACAAGTATTTGTTTGACAGTCTATAATGTAACTCACACCCTTATAGTAGTGAAGAAGACCAAGTCTCTGTCTTGCGAAGCTTGTATTCTAAAAGGAAAGGAAAAAATAAATATGTAATTTTAGGTATAAATAAAAATAAAATAGGGTAGGGAAATAATGTGTGTGGGGGGTTAGTTATTTTCGGAGGTTCAGGAAGGCCTCTTTGAGAAGGTGACCTTAGCCTGGAGGCCTGAAGGAGTTAGGAGAGGAACCATGTCCTAGGAAGAGAGCATCTTGGCAGAGGGACCCAAAGCCAGCGGCCCAGTGGCAGGTAAATGGAGCGGGCACAAAGCCAGTGTGGCTGGAGTAGAGAGGTCTAGGAGAAGAGGGTGGAAAATGAGGTCAGAGACATGGACTAGGGGCCTGGTCATATAGGACTTTGCTGGCCACGTTAAAATCATGGATTTAATCCCAAGTGTGACAGAAGCCATCTGAGAGTTTGAGTGGAAGAATAATATTTTCTGGTTTATATTTTAAGAAGATAACTCTGGCTTCTATTGCCCTGACATGGCCATTGACTTTATTTTGATTTATTTCCTTTAAATGTTATTTTCAGTCAAGCACTGCATTTAAACTAGTTAAGGAATTGTGGTTCCTTGAGTGGTAGATGTTTCTGAGATATCATCTAACTCAGTCATTTCCTCAGGCTTCCTTCTACTTTCTTGACAGATAATGATATTTTTTTGTAGCAGAAAATTCCATTGTAACAGTATTTGAATATGCCAAGTGAAAAATAAGCATTTTGATTATGTGCCTAAATTGACTAAATACTGGTGTAGTGCAGAGTACAGGTTAATCCATTACCACTTTGTTACACAAGGCCTTGCTTCTTCCCCTTTCTCTTCCTGCGGTTTTGTCCTGGTTCTAAGTTAAAGTCTGTCCAGTGTTCTCAGCTAGCTAATTACATACTCTTTGGCTAAGTATCTTCAACTATTTTCCATTCCTTATAACTTCCCTTTTAATGTTTTTTAAAAATATATTATTAGTGAAGTAAAGCACTGGTCAGCCTTTCTCATCATCTTTGAGGTCCTAAAGTTTATCCTTTTTAAAACACAGACAGAATGTTTGTTTTCCTGATCTAAACCCATTTTCTTTCAATCTGAAGAAAGAAAGACTTCTTTCTTTCCATCTGAAGAGCTTTCAGTCTCCATCCGAAGAGCTTTCAGTCTCCATCTGAAGAGCTTTCAGTTATAAAAATGACTGATATTATATTTGTGGAAAGAGATAAATTAAGCATGAGGCTAAGGCCAGGGGAACTCAAGATTAATTCAGCTAATGTTTGTGGAGTGCCTACTCTAATACACGTAAAGGGTTTAGAACAGTCCCTGCCTAGCACATAATAAGGGCTCAATAAATATTAGTGCTAAGACTAATTACTTCCCTATTGAAAATCAATTATGTTCACTCATTTTCTCTTTGGAATGTCAACATTATGAAATATTTGATTTATAATGGATGTCATTACTAGATACACTGCCTGACTTTGGTCTACAGTGAAGTCGGCTAGCTACACCACAATTCTAATAGAGTGCTGTGGAAGTTGTCTCTGATGACTCCGGGACCCCTGAGGAGAGTGTAAGTTTGTGCACAGGACAAGTTCAGGGAAAACTAAAGAAGGAAGGTAATATTGGAGTTGACTTTTGAAGCGTCAAAGGGAGTTAGCTAGACAGAAAAGCATCCAGGGAGGAATTCCAGGGAGAGCACCGTAAAGCACAGTCTTGGAGTTGTGGATACACATGTCCTGCTTTGGTAGGATTGTGTGAAAGGAACAGTGTATAACCGGGACAGTGGTTGATGTGAGATTGAAAGTGGAAGATTTCACATACCAGGTAAGAAGTATGGGCTTTATCTTAGCAACAGTAGTGACTCACTTAAGCAGGGAACATAAAGGATCAAATCTATGTTACCAAAGACAAACTGGCAGCAAGATTGGATTGTGTTATAGGAGCGGAAGTTGGTGGAGGTGTCGCAGTAGAGATTTTGAGTGCCTGAACAAGAGAAATGAGGGTGTGAAAGTAAGGATGGGTAGGATGGTAGCATCTGAGAGGAAGATTCAGAAAGACTAAGGAGCTAATTAATTGGATATGTGGAGAGAGAGAAACATCAATAATAGTAACAATAGCTAAAAATGAATGCTTACCACATCCAGTCACTGGTCTAAATGTTTTGCACATATTAACCTATTTATAGTCATAACCCTATGTGTGCACTTGTGTGCCAAGCAGTTTTAGTCATGTCCAACAATTTATGACTCTATGGACTGTAGCCCACCAGACTCCTCTGTCCGTGGGATTCTCCAGGCAAGAATACTTGCCATGCCCTTTCCAGACCCAGAGATAGAACCATGTCTCTTACCTCTCTTGCATTGGCAGGTGGGTTCTTTGCCATTAGCGCCACCTAGGAGCTATTAAATTACCTTTTACAGGCAAGGGGCTTCCCTGGTGGTTCAGAGGTTAAAGCGTCTGCCTCCAATGTGGGAGACCGGGGTTCGATCCCTGGGTCGGGAAGATCCCCTGGAGAAGGAAATGGCAATCCACTCCAGTATTCCTGCCTGGAGAATCCCATGGATGGAGAAGCCTAGTAGGTTACAGTCCATGGGGTCGCAAAGAGTCGGACACGACTGAGCGACTTCACCTTCACCTTCACCTTTACAGGCAAGGGAACTGAGGCACGAAAAACTGCCTCCCCGCCTTTTTCATATCCATGGCATGAGGGTTGCAGGATCTTAATTCCCCAGCCAGGGACTTAACCTGGGCCACTGCAGTGAAAGTGCCTAGCCACTGGACCATCAGGGAATTCCCAAGAGTACCATGTTTAAATACTACTAGTTTAAATGAAAATAGTATTAACTGAGATGAATAAGAGGGAAGGAACACTTGTGGGGAGAAAAACGAACGATGGGGTTGCTATAAGTCTCCAGGCTCTTTTCTGTGGCATACCTGGTCTAGCCTCCTTCCTACCTGATAGCATCCAATTTTCTGACATGGGGAGGAAGATATTACCTTCTTAATTAAGTAAGTATTGATGATAGGCTGGAGAAAGGACATAGTCTTTTCTGTTCCCCAAACTCAGTTTGTAATTATGATACCTATTGTTCAGTGAGTTGCTGATTTTTTTTTTTTTTTTTTTTTGCTGACAAGTTTGCAACTGAGGATATAGGGTGCTTTTGTCAATAACAGCATTCTTCCTTTCACAGTACTTTGAATATTCTGCCCAACATGAAATTCGGCATAACATCCAAAAGGAATTATGTCTTCATGCTGCGCAAGGTGTTGTTCAGCTAAAGGCATGTGCCTACAAAGGTCACAAAACAGTTGCCACTGGAGAACAGATATGGGAGATCCAGAAGGTACCTCAAGTGCAGTTAATTCACTCCTTTATATAATTATTCTGAGTAGCTCTATTGCTTATCTGGGAAAATATACGAAACAGTACATTAATGTTATCCACCAGAATTTCTCTCTTTGTTAACTTTGTCGTTATGTATCTCTACCTTATGTTAAGAAAGAAGGTATCAATGAATTAAATACTCTTAGAGCAGAATGGTTGTAAAATGTCTTAGAGCATGATTTATGCAGATCAACTTTCTGTGGATTATTAATAATAGTTGTCGTATTTGTTTTCCTGGAGTTTCTTATAATGCTTCCTGTGATAGTCATACTTTTCTTACCTAAACTGATACTTTCCTTCCCAATTTTTGTACTTTTTCATGAATCTAGATTTGAAGGAATACGTGAAAGGTGGGTTTCTTTTCCCCTGTTTTTAAGCGTATGTTTTAAAGCTTAGCTGGAATCTTGCAATTCTTACCTGCACATTGTTTTGTGTAATATTAGAACATTTATATAGCACCTTCTTTGAATCAAACACCGGTGGCATAAATTGCATTGCCTACAACAAAAACCAACAAGATTTAATCAGACATAGTAGATCTTAGAAAGATTAAAAGTTAAAAATGGTATATATTTATTCTGTTGAGTCTACCTTAAGCTTCCATGAGACCTTGAAGTATTTTTTATATTTCTCAGTTAACTCTGAGTCTTGAAACTTAATGTCTGTTTTATTTCTTTTTATTCTAGGACCAACTTCTGTATAATCCATTCTTTAAAATGTGCCTTTCAGCAAGTGGAGAGCATCCAAGCTTAGTGTCATGCAATCCATCAGACTCACTCCAAAAATGGATTTTTAACCAAAATGATTAAGTGTTCCTTAAAATTAAGGAGTTGAAAAAGGAGATATTCTTTCTCATAAAACTGTGACTAGGCATACACTGTAGT
Source organism: Cephalophus harveyi (assembly GCA_006410635.1). Taxonomy (NCBI): domain Eukaryota; kingdom Metazoa; phylum Chordata; class Mammalia; order Artiodactyla; family Bovidae; genus Cephalophus; species Cephalophus harveyi. The sequence goes on along the minus strand of SJYT01051914.1, from coordinate 330,418 downwards.
TTTTGAAAATTATGCAGAAGCAGCTAATTGTAACTTATTCCAAGTGCATTTTTTTCTTATTTATATCTTAAAATGTCTATGTAGCACTGCTACAGAAATCCCTTAAGTTTCCATTTCAAAGCACAATAACTAGTAATACCAAAGACTATTTTGAAATGTCCAGATGTAGAGGAAGAGAAGTTTACAGTATGATGAAAATAATTTTTCCAGTAAAGTGATGTTTGTGTGCTTTGTATACTTGAGAATATGCATAGTTACATTCACACACTCACAATTTAAAATATTTCTTCTAGTTTTTGGGGGGGGAGGGAGAAAGATTTGATACTGTATTTTTTTAACATAGAAATGGATCAATGAAGGTCAAAAGTTGGCCTTTGTGTAAAACCAGGAAATTTTTTATAGATCTAGAATTTATTATATAAAAATGCAGGTAAACATTTTTTTTTTTGCATTTTGTTAACTTATCTGTCAAATGTTTCCTTAAACATGAAATTAAATAAATAAGGAGAAGACTATTTTTAACACTTCAATTTCTTGGCAAACTTAAAAATATTTTTTAGTCTGATGTCTACTTGACTTGAAATACTGAAGTCTTCCTTAAAAGACTTTTTAAAAAGTAACGATACTGTGTGTTTTCCCAAAGAAATTAAAAAAAAAAAAACAACACACACCTCTAAGTTGCTCTGTGTTAAAAAGGTGTCTTTTTCCTTTCTGTTAGTCTTTTTTTCCTACCAAAATTCACTAATCTTGAATGTTTATGAAATTGAGTTTCAGATGCAGAATACTTGACTCATTTAAAGTTAAATTTTGTTTGTTACTGATTCAATTGTATATTGTCCTGTCTCTTATACACATTTTCTTATGGGAAAAAAACTTAATAATAGCAATGGCATAAAAATGGGAAATGGAGAAGATTCTGTGTTAGATATTTAGAGAAATTTTTACTAATTTCTGATAACTTTCCTTGAGTATATGATAACTATTTGGTGTATGATGCTTACTTGGAAGACTTAACAATTTTTCTTTTTGATAATTTTATATATAGACCCTTCTATTCTTATTGAAGAAGTAAAATATGATTGGGTTCATTTTGTGCATAAGAGAATATTTTAAAATTATTAGCCCCGTCTTCTCATTGTACTTTGAACTTACATTAAAAAAAAAACAAACCCTGCATTCTTTATTACAATGCCAATTTTTATTTTAATTCAACTGATATTTATTGTGGGCCTAACTTTGTGTCAGAAGTTACGGTAGGCATATTGCCTTTAAGCCTAGGTCTTATACAGCAGAAAGACAGATGATTTTGAAATAGCACAGTGCATGACTTATGTTATATGTTATGATGCAAATGACAGTTCACTATTCATAGTGAATATTTCTTTACTTAAATAAGTACTTTAAAATATTACTTTATTTTTCTTTAAAATAGTTCTTTAATACTTTAAAAAGTATGACTTTAAGTAATAAAAAGTAATATTTTAATAAGTACTTTAATACTTTAAAAACTATGACTTTTTCTAATACTAATATGTATTGTGAAATATACACTAGAGCCCACATACATGTGCTATTTCTGTTTCTCAGTCTGTTAACTCCAGAGTAAACATCCAGGAGCACAGATTGTTCTTGGAGCTCATTGTATCTCACAAAATCAAACAAATCCCAAAGGGACTTTATAAATTATGGGCTTAAGTAAAACACATTAAAAAAAAAACAAATCTGAGCTCCCTCTGTGTATCAGTCATATATCATCATGTTAAGACCCAACCAAACATCTGTTTAGATTAGGTTAATTTTAATATAATTTCATTAAATGCAGTCAAAGGGAGAGTCCTTTCTACCTGATTTGGGAGACTCAGGCTGTTGCTCAAGAGTCATATAATTCATTTCATTAGGAATTTGTCCTTAAGGGAGAGGATAGTATCTTTTAAAACCTGAATTCTGAAACAATGCTAGCAGGAAATTATTTCTGAGAGATTTGGATGCACTCAAGTGTGAAACTGTGGAACTTTTGCTCAACATGAAGTTACCTTGGAGATGATGTAGTGGCTGCAGGAGACTCAGTATGTTGCCTTTATTTCAGGGGTACTAAACCCGCTCAGGTCAATCTGATGGGTGTAAAGCCATGACATGACCATACAATTAACCACAGTAGAAAAGAAACAGTACACTAAAATTGCCTATTCTACAACTGACGATGATGATAAAAGTTTTAAGTTCTTACATTGACAGAGATGTAGCCTTACTTTTGAAAGACAATTTAGTTCAATACTATGTAAACCATTAAAATATAAGTACAAAAAGATAGGAGCTTCAATTTTTGAGACAATAAAGTTGAATGCTTTGAAGAAACTAGAAAAAGTCAAATTATTTTTTAAAAAAACACTGCCAAGTTATGTGTGGGTAAGAATTATAAAAGAGAAAACAAAAATTAAATTGCCTCACAATTGACCTAAAGAAAGCAAAATATCCTCAGATGGTGCATTTTTAGTGTGGTTATGCAGAAAAGATGTTGCATAATTCTCATAAACCAATTCACATTCTTTTAATGTTTCTTGTATATCACTCTGTTAATTCCTGAATATAATTTTTCATTTGTTTTTCTAAGAATATTCATAGATTTAAAATTTTTGTGTTTACATCTACTGCATTGACAGCTTCCTCTGAGCTATATTTTCCCATATTGTTTTGCTTTCTGTGTTTCATAATGGCTACTTTCCTTAAATGTCTGATGCTTCTTTAACAGAGGATCATTGAATACTTAATGGAAAATTCGCCAGTATGGGGAGTGCTTGTTGACTATAGTCTTTCCTATTAGATGACCTTACTGGGGCTCCTGGAGAAGGCAATGGCACCCCACTCCAGTACTCTTGCCTGGAAACTCCCATGGACGGAGGAGCCTGGTAGGCTGCAGTCCATGGGGTCACGAACAGTTGGACACGACTGAGCGACTTCACTTTCACTTTTCACTTTTATGCATTGGAGAAGGAAATGGCAACCCACTCCAGTGTTCTTGCCTGGAGAATCCCAGGATTGGGGGAGCCTGGTGGGGGCTGCCGTCTGTGGGGCTGCACAGAGTTGGACACGACTGAAGCAACTTAGCAGCACTGGGGCTCTTGCAGTGTGAAACAAAATGACTTTAGATCCCCAGAGAAGCTTCTGGCCACCTTCCTGGAGGGAATAGACTGAAAAGTCATTGGGAGAAGAATGCTGGGGCTGTATTTTCAATGTAGGACTCCCATCCTCAACTGAGCTTTGTGTTCCCTGTTTGAGAGACCCTTTCTGGTTTTTACCCTCTCCAGTGAGTGAATATCTAGGCTTCTGCTTGAGGCCAGGAGAGGATCCAGGGGTCTGACTGGCAGATAGACTTTTAGCTAGTCTTCCTCTTTCAACTCTGCTTTCTCCCTCACTTCTAGAGGCACCAAGGACCACCAGCTTCTTTATTAGTATTTCAGTGGTCTCACAGTACAAAATGGATTACTGGTCTGCTCTCTCTCTACTGCTAGCTTTGAATTAATCTTCCTTCATTCGGCTGACTCTTACTATGAACTGGCTTGCATTCCAAACTCCAAAATTTCATCATTGAAACTCTTCTCTTTCTTTCTGTGAATTTTCTCTGTCTTTTTAATGTCATTTTCAAGGGATTTTGGAAGGGACCAAAAGACAATGAGGATCCAATCTGGTATTCTTAACCAAAAACTTCCATTCATTCTTCAATGACCTCAGTCCGTCTTCTGTCACTAACACCTTCCAAGCTGTCAAATCCAATATCCCCTTTCCTGTCCTCATGTATCTCTGTAACATTTGAGATGATTGACTGAAACCTCATTTTTGACATTTCTTGAAACTTTTTTTGTCTCTGAGCTTCTCTGGCTCCACAAGCTTATATCTGTAGTCCCATTGCTCTTCTCTAAACCATCGTATCTTACTTGGACTGAGATGATCTCTTAACTAATTTCCCTAACTTTTTGTCATTCTGACCCAGTCTGTGCTCCTTTCTTGCCTCAGCCATGACCAGGTTTCTCTGGATCCTTGTGCTTCAGACACGGCAGCTGTCTCTCCTGTCTCAGGTCGAGCTTGTTCTTGTCTCAGAGCCTGTGCTTTCTTCATCTGCATGCTCTTCACAGCAGTATCTTTTACATACTTCAAGTCTCAGATCAAATAACATGTGCTCAGAAGAGATTACTTTTATAAAGTAACTCAGACAATGGCACTCCACTCCAGTACTCTTGCCTGGAAAATCCCATGGATGGAGGAGCCTGGCGGGCTGCAGTCCGTGGGGTCGCTAAGAGTCGGACACGACTGAGCAACTTCACTTTCACTTTTCACTTTCATGCATTGGAGAAGGAAATGGCAACCGACTCCAGTATTCTTGCCTGGAGAATCCTAGGGACGGGGGAGCCTGGTGGGCTTCCGTCTATGGGGTCGTGCAGAGTTGGACACGACTGAAGTGACTTAGCAGCAGCAGCAGCAGAAGCAGACATGACTGCATCACCCTGTTTTTCCATTATTACATTTATGTTTACCTGAAATTTACTGTCTTATTTTATGTGTGAACTTGTCATTTATCTTCACTAAGATGTCAGCTTCATGAGGGCAAGATAAGAAAAAATGAAAGTGCATTACATTTTAGGGAATGTGTACATCTTCCATGTGAAACAACTCTATTTTTAAAGAATATTTTAAGCACAGAAGGGATGCCAGTCTGGGGAGGGCTATAAACATAAGAATGGAAGATGCAAAGGATTAATAGGCAAAAATAACAACAACAACAACAAAAGGTTTTTTGCTTGGACTGATGAAAATAGATACAAAATTTTAAAAAAAGTTTTTTGATAGGAAAATTATGGGTCTATATATCATTTCTTCAAAAAATGTTTTACAGAAAACATAGATTTATTTCTTTAAAAAATAAAAGTACCAATTCACATTGCAAATAGTAAATTTATGAAATTCATTAACTAAATAGTTTATATATGTGGAGATTTTAGTAGATATAAAAAAAGTCAACAAAATTGATGGTTGATAAATTCACAGTTGATAAGGAAAGGTAAGATGTTTGGCATGTTGCCAAGCTTCTAAATTGCCACAAATGATGACGGCGTCTTACCATACTTATCCCTTAAGAACATCAGTCACAGACACATACTTCTTTGAATGTTAGCTATGAGAGTATTTTTTTCTGTTTAACAATTTCTTAATTTCAAGANAAAAATAAAAGTACCAATTCACATTGCAAATAGTAAATTTATGAAATTCATTAACTAAATAGTTTATATATGTGGAGATTTTAGTAGATATAAAAAAAGTCAACAAAATTGATGGTTGATAAATTCACAGTTGATAAGGAAAGGTAAGATGTTTGGCATGTTGCCAAGCTTCTAAATTGCCACAAATGATGACGGCGTCTTACCATACTTATCCCTTAAGAACATCAGTCACAGACACATACTTCTTTGAATGTTAGCTATGAGAGTATTTTTTTCTGTTTAACAATTTCTTAATTTCAAGATATTTATTTAGAATCTCAGCCATCCATTGTGTGCACTATTATGGGAGATGTCTTAATTTTTTTCCAGTGAATATTTTGAAAATGTCTTCCCTTTTAAAACAACATTGTGAAAAACATTTTTCTTTGAAAATATGAAAGGAATCCAAGGTGTTTTTTAAAAGGTACTTTTAGTGAGTTTTGTTAAAGAAGAAGAAATAATTTCTATTTATTTGTAAAATTTTTATTATCTGGAAGGAGCATTATTTCATTATTCTGTATTAGAGTGCTTTTATTATTTTATTTTTTCATTGACGTTCTTAACTCTGGGTGATTTTGGTAGAAAAGAAATTTGTTGAAAGGGTACTGAGTAGTTCACAGAATTATTTGTAACACTGGAGAAAACTCTAGAAAAATGGGAAGGATAAAGCAAAGCATATAGCTTCGAAGCTAACATTATGCTGCAGAAGATTGCTGGTGAGAATACTGTTTCCACTGTGAGCAAACACCAAATGAATGCTTTGCCCCTCTTAGTCACCTGGCAGTGGCGTTGCCCACTGCTGACACTGTACTAGACGACCCTCCTTCTACAGTTGTGAATGAATTCCCGGAGTTACTGCCATAGCTGCCGCCGGGGTAAATTCCCATTACCAGTTTCCAGCAATGGAATTTATGAAAGTGGGTATCTGGACTTGGGGCTTCTGAAGCAGAAGGCTGAAATTTCACAGGAATAGGAAGGGAGTCCAGATGTCAAGGAGCTAAAAAAAAAATGACAAATCACTTTAGAACAAATCCTAGGATTTGTAAACTATAACATGACTTATTTCCTTGCTATCTTTCCATTTAAAGAGTTAACAACATATATTATGTATGAAAATGTTTTCACTTAATCATATTGTGAGCATTTGCACACTGTCCTCTTCTCCTTGCCTATAAATTAGGTCAAGGATATTATATATTTTTTTTATGTATTATTAGAGTTAAATCATTTGTTTTCTACTAGCAGTATTTTTTTAGTTTGTTTTATAAAAGTGATTTTTTATTGAGATACAATTTATATATAATAAAATTCAGGGAGCTTTTGTTGTTCATCATAACATTTTTGAGATTCATCCATGAAACTTTATGTATCTATAGATTTGCCTTTTAATTACCAAGTAATATGCCATGTATGAATACACCACACTTTGTTTATCCATCTTCCATTGATGGACATTTCAATTGTTTTGACTTTTTGGCCATTTTGAACAAGAGTACAATGAATATTCATGTATAAGTATTTCTATGAATGTATGGTTTTATTTCTTTTAGATACATAAGAATGGATTTATAGATTTGATGTACACTTAACTTTAAAAGATACTGTCAAGATACTGTTGTTTTTTATTTATTATTTTATTTATTTGGCCATGCTCTGTGGCTTGCAGGATCTTAGTTCCCAAAGTGAGAATTGAACCCAGGCCCACTGCAGTGGAAGTGTAGGGTCCTAACCACTGTTGGAATAGTTTTTATTCCCACAGGCAGTATATGAGAGCTCTTAGTGGCTCTGAGTCCTCACCAGCATTTAGTATTTTTTTTTTTTTTAGCATTTAGTATTTTTACCCTTTATGATTATAGGCATTCTAATGAATGTGGAAGGGTATCTTATGGTTTCAATTTTCATTTCTCTCCTGAAGAGCTATTGTGAACACCTTTTCATGCTCATGTTAGACAGTCATATATCTTTTTTGTAAAGTGTTTAAGTCTTTTGTACATGTTTATTGGATATATTTGTTTATTATTGATTTGTGGAAGATCTTCATGTATTATGAATAAAAATCCTTTGTTAGACATATGTATGGTAAATATTTTTCTCCAGTCTGAATTTGTTTGTTTTCTTAATGATATGTTTTAATGTACAGAACTTCTTTTTACTGAAGTGTAATTTATCACACTTTATGCTTAGTGTTTTGTATGTTCTAAGAAATCTTTATCTGCTCCAAGGGTGTAAAACTGTATTTCCATTTCTTGTAGACACTTTATTGTCTCATCTTTTATTTTAGGTGAATAATTAATCTTGAAATACTTTTTATATATGGAGTGATGTACAAATTTGAGATTTATTTATTTAATTTTCATAAGGATATCTAGTTGTTCCACTATCGTCTGTGAACTTTCTTTCCCCAAAGAATTGCACTGCTGTCCTTGTGTAATCAGGGCACTCTGTGCATGCATCTCTTTCTGGGCTCTCTAGTCTGTTTTATCTGGATCTACATGCCTTTCCTTATGGCCATACTACACTATCTTGCCCCTTCATGGGTCACAGCCTTGTCATGGCCAAGGGGCTTGTGTAACTCAATCAAGCTATGAGCCACGCCGTGCAGGGCTACCCAAGACAGACAGATCACAGTGAAGAGTCCTGACAATACGTAGTCCACTGGAGGAGGAAGTGGCTACCCACTCCGGCATTCTTGCCTTAAGAACCCCATGACAGTATGAAAAGGCAAAAAGATATGACAACAGAAGTTGAGCCCCCAGATCAAAAGGTGTCTAACATGCTACTGGGAAAGAGCAGAGGGCAATTACTAATAGATCCAGAAAGAATGTAGCGGCTGGGCCAAAGTGGAAACGACGCTCAGTTGTGGATGTGTCTGATGGAAAAAGTAAATTCAGATGCTATAAAGAAGAATATTGCAAGGCACCCTGGTGGCTCAGTGGTAAGGAATCCCCCTGCCAATGCAGGAGACAAGGATTCAATCCCTGGCCCAGGAAGATCCTAGAAGCTGTGGAGCAATGAAGCTTATAGGCCAAGACTATTGGGCCTAGGCTCTAGAGCTGCAACTACTGAGGCCCTGGGCCACAGACACTGAAGCCTGTGTGCCCGCCAGCCCACGCTCTGCAACAAGTGAAGCACAGCAGAGAAGCCCTCACTCCTCACAATTAGAGGAAGCCCACACAGCACTGAAGACCCAGCAGAGACAAAAATAAAATTTTTTTTAAAGAACAATACTGCATAGGAACATGGAATGATAGGTCCATGAATCAAGGTAAATTGGCCATGGTCAAGCAGGAGATGATCAGATTGAACATCAACATCTGAGGGAACTAAAATGGACAGGAAAGGGTGAATTTAAATCAGATGACCATTATATTTACTACTGTGGACAAGAATCCCTTAGAAGAAATGGAGTAGCCTTCACAGTCAACAAGAGTCCAAAATACAGTACTTGGGTGCAACCTCAAAAGTGACAGAATTATCTAGGTTCATTTACATGGCAAACCATTCAACGTCACAGTAATCCAACTCTATGCCCCAACCACTGATGCCGAAGAAGCTGAAGTAGACTGGTTCAATAAAGACCTACAACACTTTCTAGAAAGTTTAAGTCACTTAGTCGTGTCCAGCTCTTTGCAACCCCATGGACTATACAGTCCATGGAATTCTCTAGGCCAGAATACTGAAGTGGGTAGCTTTTCCCTTCTCCAGGGGATCTTCCCAACCCAGGGATCAAACCCAGACCTCCTGCATTGTAGGCATATTCTTTACCAGCTGAGCCACAAGGAAAGCCCAAGAATACTGGAGTGGGTAGCCTATCCCTTCTCCAGAGGATCTTCCCGATCCAGAAATCGAACCAGGGTCTCCTGCATTGCAGGCAGACTCTTTGCCAATTGAGCTATCAGGGAAGCACTACATTTCCTGGAACTAACACCCAAAGATATCCTTTACATCATAGGGGACTGGATGCAAAAGTAGGAAGTCAAGAGATACCTGGAATAGTGGGCAATTTGGCCTTGGAGTACAAAATGAACTAGTCAAGAGAACATGCTGGTTATGGCAAACACCCTTTTCCAACAACCCAAGAGACAATTCTACACGTGGACATCACCAGAAGGTTGATACTTAAATGAGATTGCAGCCAAAGATGGAGCACCTCTATTCAGTCAGCAGAAAAAAGATCTGGAACTCACTGTGGCTCAGATCATCAGCTTCTTATTGCACAATTCAGCCTCAAAGAAAGTAGGCAAAACCACTATGCCATTCAAAGTGAAAAAATCGAAAGTGAAAATCGCTCAGTCGTGTCTGACTCTTTCCCACCCCATGGACTGCAGCCCACCAGGCTCCTCTGTCCATGGAATTCTCCAGGCCAGAATACTGGAGTGGGTAACCTTTCCCTTCTCCAGAGGATCTTCCCAATGCAAGGATCAAACCTAGGTCTCCTGCATTGCAGGAAGATTATTTACCAACTGAGCCACAAGGGAAGCCCATGAATACTGGAGTAGGTTGCCTAACCCTTCTCCAGCAGATCTTCCCGACCCAGCCATGCAGGTATGACCTAAATCAAATCCCTTATGATTATACAGTGGAGGAGACATATTAATAGTTTCAAGGGATTAAATCTAGTAGACAGAGTGCCTAAAGAACTATAGACAGAGGTTCATAACATTGTACAGGAGGCAGTGATCAAAATCATCCCCAAAATAAATGCAAGAGGGCAAAGTGGTTGTCTGAGGAGACTTTACAAGTAGCAGAGGAATGAAGAGAAGCAAAAGGCAAGGGAAAAAGGGAAAGATATACCCAACCGAATGCTGAGTTCCAGAAAATAGCGAGGAGAGATAAGAAGGCCTTCTTAAAGGCAAAGAAATTGAGGAAAACAATAGAATGGAAAAGACTAGAGATTTCTTCAAGAACATTGGAGATATCAAGGGAACATTTCATGCAAGGATGAGCACAGTAAAGAAAATAAATTGTAAGGACCTAACAGAAGCAGAAGAAGTTAAGAAGAGGTAGCAAGAAAACACAGAACTATACAAGAAAGATCTTAATGACCTGGATAACCACAATGGTATGGTTACTCACCTAAAATCAGCAGGGACTGTGAAGTCAAGTGAGCCTTAGGAAGCATTACTATGAACAAAACTAGTGGAGGTTACAGAATTGCAGCTGAACTATTTAAAATTCTAAAAAATGATGCTGTTAAAGTGTTGCACTCAGTATGTCAGCAAATTTGGAAAACTGGAAAAAGAGAGTTTTCATTCCAGTGCCAAAGAAGGGCAATGCCAAGAAATGTTCAGACTACCATACAATTGCACTCATTTCACATGCTAGCAAGGTTATGCTCAAAATCCTTCAAGCTAGGCTTTGGCAGTATATGAACTGAGTACTTCCAGATGTACGAGCTGAATTTGGAAAAGGCAGAGGAACCGGAGATCAAATTGCCAACATTCACTGGATAATAGAGAAAGCAAAGGAATTTCAGAAAAACATCTGCTTCAGTGACTACACTAAAGCCTTGGACTCTGGGAATCACAACAAACTATGGAAATTGCTTAGAGATGGGAATACCAGACCACCGTACCTGTCTCCTGAGAAACCTGTGTATGGGTCAAGAAACAACAGTTAGAACCGGACAAGTAATATGGAATGGTTCAAAATTGGGAATGGAGTATGAAAAGGCTGTATATCGTCACTCTGCTTATTTAAATTCTGTGCAGAGTTCATCATGCAAAATGCCAGGCTGGATGAAGCACTAACTGAAATCAAGATTCTTGGGAGAAATTTCAACCACCTCAGATATGCTGATAATACCACTCTAATGGCAGCAAGTGAAGAGGAACTAAAGAACCTTTTGATGTAGGTAAAGAGGAGAGTGAAAAAGCTGACTTAACATTCAGAAAACGAAGATCATGGCATCTGGTCCCATCACTTCATGGCAAAATAGATGGGGAAAAATGGAAACAGTGACAAGAGTTTATTTTCTTGAGCTCCCAAATCACTGCAGACAGTGACTGCAGCCATGAAATTAAAAGACACTTGCTCCTTGGAATAAAAGCTGTAACAAACATAGACAGCATATTAAGAAGCAGAGACATCACTTTGCCAACAAAAGTGTGTATAGTCAAAGCTATTGTTTTTCCAGTAATCATGTGTGGATATAAGATTTGGACTATAAAAAGGCTGAGCATGGAAGAATTGGTGCTTTTGAATTGTGCTGGAGAAGACTTTTGAGGGTCCCTTGGACCGCAAGGAGACCCAGTCAATACTAAATGAAATCAACCTTGGATATTCATTAGAAGATCTGATGCTGAAACTCCAATACTTTGGCCACCTGATGTGAAGAGCCAACTCACTGGAAAAGACCTGATGCTGGGAAAAATTGAGGGCAAGAAGAGAAGGGGACAACAGAGGATGAGATGATTGGATGGCATTACTGACTCAATGGACATGAGTTTGAGTAAACTCAGGGAGATTGTGAAAGACAGGGAAGCCTGGTGTGCTGCAGTTCATGGAGCTGAAGAAACTAGTCTGTCACTGTTTCCAATTTTTTCCCATCTATTTGCCATGAAGTGATAGGACCAGATGCCATGATCTTAGTTTTTTGAATGTTGAGTTTTCAGCCAGATTTTTCACCCTCCTCTTTTACCTTCATCAAGAAGCTCTTTAGTTCCTCTTCCTTTCGCCATTGTGTCATCTGCATTCCTGAGGTTGCTGATATTTCTCCCAGTAATCTTGATTCCAGTTTGTGCTTCATTCAGCCTGGCATTTCGCATGTGCTCTGCATACAAATTAAACAAGCAGGGTGACGGTACACAGCCTCGTTGTATTCCTCGCCCAGTTTGGAACCAGTCTGTGGTTCCGTGTCCAGTTCTGTTTCTTCTTGAGCTGCATACAGTTTTCTCAGGAGGCAGGTAAGATGGTCTGGTACTCCCTTGTCTTTAAGTATTTTCCACAGTTTGTTGTGATCCACACAATCAAGGGCTTTAGTGTAGTCAATGAAGCAGAAGTAGATGTTTTTCTGGAATACTCTTGCTTTTCCTATGATCCAATGGATGTTGGCAATTTGGTCCCTGTTTCATCTGCCTTTTCCAAATCTAACTTGTACATATGGGAGTTCTCGGTTCATGTACTGTTGAAGTTATTCTCAGTGTTGGTGAGAGCTGAGTAAAAAGGACACTCATAAGTTGCTGGGAGTGACATAATCTTCCTGAATGGCAGTTCAGCAGTGTGTTAATTGCCTTAAAATTGTGCAAACCCTTTGACTCAACAATTCTATTTTTAGAAATTTGTCCTAGAGCAAAAAAACAAAGCGTTTTTTAACTTTTACTGTAAAAACATTCATTAGGATTTTGTTTAGTGAAAGATTAGAAAATTATAAATGCTTATTTGAAGAAGATTGTTGTGAATAAATTTTTGTATATCTATACCATGAAATAGTATGCTGCTAAGTCACTTCAGTTGTGTCCGACTCTGTGCGACCCCATAGACGGCAGCCCACCAGGCTCCCCCGTCACTGGGATTCTCCAGGCAAGAACACTGGAGGGGGTTGCCATTTCCTTCTCCAATGCATGAAAGTGAAAAGTGAAAGGGAAGTCGCTCAGTCATGTCCGACTCTTCGCGACCCCATGGACTGCAGCCCACCAGGCTCCTCTGTCCATGGGATTTTCCAGGCAAGAGTACTGGAGTGGGGTGCCATCGCCTTCTCCAATGAAATAGTATATTTATATATAAATTTATATATATCATGTAAAAAATAATGAAAAATATTTGCACCTTTAAAATCATGGCTAGACCCTTCACAAATCCAATCTCTACCCTGTAAAAACACCCACTTTTCTGAGTTTTGGGTTTGTTTTCCATTGTTTATTACAATTCTACTACATATGTTTATAATTTTAGTATACTATATATAGATACATATACAAACATTAAACATTACTGCTTTTGAAGTGAATTTATTTAGATGGGAAGTGTATTTAGGATATACTGGATTTTTAAAAATCCAATTAGAAAACTGCATATTCAGAATAATCTCATTATTTGTGGAAAAAAATCTGGGAGGATATACAACATTGTTACTAGGTTAATTCTGGGTGGTGGGGTAATATCTGATAATCTAGATATCTTATTTTTACTAACTTATTTTATAGATTAGTTAAATCAGTAAAGGTGCTTATTGCATAGAAAACTATGGTTAGAAAGGATTGTTTAAAAGGTAGTGTCCACCAAGGAAACTAGAATTGAAAGAGACACATGTACCCCAATGTTCTTTACAGCATTGTTTATAATAGCCAGGACATAGAAGCAACCTAGATGTCCATCAGCAGACAAATGGATAAGAAAGCTATGGTACATATACACAATGGAATATTACTCAGCTATTAAACAGCATGCATTTGAATCAGTTCTAATGAGGTGGATGAAACGGGAGCCTATTATACAGAGTGAAGTAAGTCAGAAAGAAAAACACCAATTCAGTATATTTATGCATATATATGGAATTTAGAAAGATGGTAATGATGATTCTATATACGAGACAGCAAAAGAGACACAGCTGTAAAGAACAGACTGTTGGACTTTGAGGGAGAAGGCGAGGGTGGGATGATTTGAGAGAATAGCATTAAAACATGTATACTATCATATGTGAAATAGATCGCCAGTCCAGGTTCGATGCATGAGGCAGGGTACTCAGGGCTGGTGCACTGGGTTGACCCTGAGGGATGGGATGGGGAGGGAGGTGAGAGGGGGTTCCAGATGGGGAACACATGTACACCCACAGCTGATTCATGTGAATGTATGGCAAAAAGCACCACAATATTGTAAAGTAATTAGCCTCCAATTAAAATAAATCAATCAATAAAAGTGTCCATTTTCCACTTCTAATTATTAAAGTAAAAACAACTACTAGTTGTCTTAGGAAAAGTAGAAGATAAATTATACTTTTATTTACTTAGTACAACACACTCATGTTTGGTTTAGGCACAAAGGAAGGCAATAATAATTTGTGACACCTTTATTTCACTTACATCACTGTGGAGAGGTCTCCTTACCCCTGTAAAAGACAGTAATGAAATACCTGCGTTAAGTGTGAGAATGCAAAGAGAATTCACAGAAGCACTTTCACCAAAGAGAGACGCCCAGTCTCCTGTTCTTGATAAGGGCAGGCTAGTGAGACCATATATTCTGCCTTATATTTGTCAAGTCTTGGTATCTGGTTTCAAAGAAATTTGTACACATCAATAAGTTAGACATTAGGTGACTTATTAAAACGAGTAAGATATGATCTATTTCCTCAAGGAGTGTCCAGTTCAGTGAGGAAGTGGACAACTGGTCAGATGATTGCAGTTAGGGTAGAAGCTGGGGATAGAGATTAGCAGAGAGTGCAAAGGGAGGTAGAAGGGTGACCCTATTCACAACAATGGACGTGTGGGTGTCAGGGAAGTTTTGCTGGAAGATATTTCTGGGAGCTTTACTTTGAAGGGCCACCTAGATTTAGCCAGATTGACTGTCCTTCAGCATCCCTCAGTAATCTGGCATTGACTCTTTGAATCGAGCATCTTTCCCCCAGTCTTGAGAGCAGGAGGTGGGCCACAGTGAACTTAGAAGCAGAGAAGGCAGAGCTCATCCCCCTCCCGACTCTTTTTCTGCCAGACCTCCTGGACTCACACCCCACATGCGCTAGCTTTGGCAGTCCTCCCTCCTGGTCAGTCTATTTTGCTCTGCTTCCTGATTTGTGAGATTTCTAAGTTCACAGGGAAACTGAAGGCACGCTATGACGGAGGTCCTCTTCAGCTCATTTTCTGCTGGCAGATATCCTCTATCAGAAGCAATATTGATATTTTTCTCACACAGATAGGCTTGTGATTGTTACTGAGTTTTTAAACCCAAAGTATGTGTTGTTAGAAATCACATATAGTGAAAAATCTAAAGAATAGCAAGTCAATGACTGACATGAAAATCAGTGTTTACTGAGAATGTGGAAGTACGGGGCTGTGATTGGGAGGGAACACACAAGGACTGTCTAAGGTCCATTCCATCAGTATTTCTTAAGGTGGGTGCTCAGGCGTTCTTTCTTCTTGAAAATAAAGATTTATATTTCATACAGTCTTCTGTATTTATGAAGCATTTTATAATTAAAAGAAAAAAATAGTTAAGTAAAGAAGGAAGGAGGGTGAGTATGGTGAAGAGTTGGGGATGGTGGTAGAGGTGAAATACACATCATGAAGAGGGTCTTTTTTGTTTACTATTATTTTATTGTCCCTAAAATGGCCCTCTTGTCTCTCATCTGCCCTAAAGCATTAACGGTAAATACTTATCTGTATAAGAGGCTTTGCTAAGCAAAATGCTCGGTGAATTGGATGTGGAACTTAGAATTCTTCAGAAGGGCCTACCGGATATGAAGGCTGTAGAGCCAAAGCATTGAACAAATGCAGCATAAAAGGATTTGCATTACGTTCCAACCACAGAGCAAGTGCATTTAATGGAGTTATAAGGGAACCATGGGAATTGTGTGTTTATATAAAGTAGAGTTCAAAGGGAGTTGCCAGGGTTTCAGTTGGGAAAGGCTTTGTGGAGGAGGCAGGATTGCTGGAGCCATTTAATAGAAGCAGGAGAGTTTGAACTGGAGGGAAGAAAATGCTTCAGGCTTTGAATTATTTGTGGTCCTGTTGCTATTTTGACTATTAGGGGAGCAGGAACTGCCTGCATGGTGATCTCCGCAGGCCTGCAATGGATTGTCCAGGAATGCTCCACAGTGGCTTCCACTCCTCTCTGGCAGTCCGTCCCCCAAACCACAAAACCCAAATGAATGTGCTTTTCTTCTAAATAGGCATGGCTTTGAACATGAAACCAAAATTTTTGGTTTGAGAAGAGTCAACATTTTGATGGCATTTATATTTCTGGTGTTTATTTTTCAAGTGCAGCAGTAAAGATAAACTATCCTCCTCCATCTGTGCTTACATCTTTCTATAGTTAGCTGAAAAGTGGTGCTCATCTTGTTTATCACCCATTTTTGTCTGCTTGGTGTTTACTTTTAGATCTGTTTCTCAACAATGGGAGCGTGTCCGCTCCTTGGCATTCAGATTCATGTTGTGATGGGAGAAGAGAAAATGTTACCAAAGGCCTTATGAGTCAGTGTTCCGGAAGATGATCTCAGCATCCTCTCATCTAACTCTGTTTTCTGCTTCTTTCTTTATGCTCTTGTCCCTTTTCACCATCCTTCCTCCTCCCCCATGTCCCAAGGTCTTCTCGTTCTTCTATCCTCACTCTAGCAAAAGGCTTCATATTTAGGAAGACTGATCAAAGTTCCTCCAAGAGAAGGCTTGAGATAATATACCACTCCCACCCTGTTGTTTATCACAGGAAATTTTGCCTACACTGACTAGAGGGTGAAGGACACACTTATATGTCCTTATAAAGAGGAGTTTAAATTACTGCTTCCCAGATGCTGCTAGTGGTAAAGTATCTGCCTGCCAATGAAGGAGACTCAAGAGATTATGGTTCGATCCTTGGGTTGGGAAGATCACCTGGAGGAGGCAATGGCAACCCACTTCAGTATTCTTGCCTGGAAAATTTAATGGAGAGTGGAGCCTGGGAGTTTGCAATCCATGGAGCCACAGAGTCAGACACGACTGAGCAGAGCACTGCTTACAGCTGGCCCTGATAAAGGAGTCGGTTTACTTGTTTTTGATAGAAATTTTATCCACTCATGGTAGATGTATGATGGAATAATTTTTATATTCTCTATGTAGAAAATAACATTGAAATATCATCATAGGGCTAGAGCATGCAGCTAAAATATGCGGGAAAATATAGAGGCATATTAATTAAAACTTATTGATTTTATGACATGATATTTGTCAGCTTTTAAAAATTTGTCTTATTTGTTGAGATTTAAATTCTCACTATAGGTATTTATCTGTGCATACTATGTTCATAATTTTAAGTTTTATTTTCATAACAAGAAACCCCCAAATTGTAAAAGCTTCCGCCTCCACAATACTTGCATCTGCCCTTGATGCTCAAGGAAATGAACAATTGCAAACGTGAAAGCTGAACAGGTTAAGCTTTAATAAGGAAATTTATTTCCATATCCACATAGGAAGATGAAACATTGCTTCTCTTACGCTGTATTTATGATGTTTCTGATTCTGCTTTCTAACCCATCAAAAACATAAAAAATTGGTTCCTGCTATTGTATACAACCATCTTTCCAAATAGTCAAATTCATGTTACACTTACTCTTTAGAGCACCAGCCATCCTAATTCTGAACTGTGCTTTTTGATTTACTGGAAACCAGCCCAGTGGGCATTGCCCTTGTGTACCCATTTTGATATAGTGCTTCCATGAACTGATATTTAATGAATATTTAATAGAGTGTGTTCAGCTAAATTAGGTCAGCAGCTAAGGTGGTAGGGGAGAAGTCTTTTTTTTTTTTAATGCTGGAGCAGCTTCAGATATCAAAGCACATTAGATAACCGAGACCTTGACAGAGTAAACAATAGGGACTGCCCTCTTCCCTCCCCTCCCCGCCTCCCCACCTTTGCCAGAGGACTCCAGGAGCTGCTTCAAATTCCTGAAACATCTAAGAGATATTTCAGTCAGTAGGAGCATGGGCCTAATGCTGATGTGAAAACACAGGGAGAGAGGAGTTATAACCCTTCAGCCTGAATGCTTTGGAGGGTGTGGGACTCAATGAATTAGCAGAGTGGATACAAATTGTTGTAGAACATCGGAGGATTGAGGATTTAGTGGTGACTTGGCATCGGTTCTGCAACTTGCATTCAAACGGTTCAGGAGGAAAAATGAGAGATAAAGCAAAGATGATGAAAGTTCACACTGGGAAGACTAGATAAACAGTACATGGAAATTTTCTGTACCACTCTTGAAATTTTTTATACATCTGAAATTATGTAAAAATAAAAAGTTAAAAAAATGACAGCTACAACAAACTAAAAACTGAAGAAGACAATAAAAAAACACTATGGATCACCATTTTCATCATACCTTTTTCCTTAGTATAATGAAAACACTGAAACAAACAATTTAAATAAAGGCTTGGATCCATCTCTCTTTATGGCATACATTAACAGAAAGCTGGGCACCGCTGTTTTGGTAATAAATTATTTTAAATGCTACCAACCTGACAGAATTGGGACTCTGTGAATGAAAGGAATTTGAGTCTTTTAGGACTTGACAGAGGATTTCACATTTCAATCTACATAGATACTATAAGCTGCGTTACCCCTCAAGTTTTTTGAAAAGTGGGATAAAGTTAGAGGTCCTAAGCATTCCAGCCTGTATCCTGATTTCATTGCTGCTATCATTGTTCTTCACTGTTTTATATTCCCTAACTAGTTTTACTTTGGCCACCTCATGCGAAGAGTTGACTCATTGGAAAAGACTTTGATGCTGGGAGGGATTGGGGGCAGGAGGAGAAGGGGACGACCGAGGATGAGATGGCTGGATGGCATCACGGACTCGATGGACCTGAGTCTGCGTGAACTCCGAGAGATGGTGATGGACAGGGAGGCCTGGCGTGCTGCGATTCATGGGGTCGCAAAGAGTCGGACACGACTGAGCGACTGAACTGAACTGAACTGAACTAGTTTTATATATATATATATATGTATAATTTTATACAAAACTATATTATACATATATAATATAAAACTGTTATATAAAACAGGTGGATATTTTAACACTAGCACTACCAAGACTTCCCAGGTGGTGCTAGTGGTAAAGAATTCACCTGCCAGCGCAGGAGACATAAGAGATATGGATTCGATCTCTGGGTGGGGAAGATACTCAGGAGTAGGAAATGGCAAACTTCTCCAGTACTCTTGCCAGGAGAATCCCAGGGATAGGCGAACCTAGCGGGCTGCAGTTCCTGGGGTCACAAAGAGGCAGACACGACTGAGCTTCAGAGAAGCATATATATATGTATAATTTGTCTTGGGTTATAGCCTTTATAAAACAAAGTAGGTGCCATCGATAAACCTAGCTGCCTGGTGGCTCAGATGGTAAAGCGTCTGCCTGCAATGAGGGAGACCCAAGTTCGATTCTTGGGTCGGGAAGATCTTCTGGAGAAGGAAATGGCAATCCACTCTAGCACTCTTGCCTGGAAAATCCCATGGACGGAGGAGCCTGATAGGCTACAGTCCGGGTCGTGAAGAGTCAGATACGACTGAGCGACTTCACTTTCACTTTCAGAGGAACGAAAGTTGTGTTCCCTAAGTGGAGGAGAGTTTTGACTGGGGTAAGGGCAGCCAATCTGTTGTGTAGTTATGAGGACAATACTGGCCAAAGAAGAGGGGTATAAAAAGCAAAGAAAGATGTAAAACCACTTTCCTTACGGTGTACCTGCATTCAGAAAAAGAAGAGGAAACACTTTTCCTTTGTTTCCTTTTTTTCAGCTCCTCTGCCTTCCTCCTTCCTTTTCTCCGTGACCTTCTATTTCCAGAACTTCAGATAGGTCTACTCTACTGTTCTTCTGCTATGTTATTTTAAATAGACATTTAATATGCTACAAAATCTAAAAGTGTTAACAATTTTCACCATTTATTACATCTCCTAAAAGATATTTATGTGGTTCTTGAGCTATTTCAAATCCTGAAAGATGATGCTGTGAAAGTGCTGCACTCAATACACCAGCAAATTTGGAAAACTCAGCAGTGGCCACAGGACTGGAAAAGGTCAGTTTTCATTCCAATCCCAAAGAAAGGCAATGCCAAATTTTGTATATTTTGCTGAATTTATATAAAATAAGCATGGATTATTTATGTAAAATTTTAAATAATAAAAATTAATTGGCACAGAATAAGAATTAAATATTTCCTTTGATATGTTATAAGCCTTTTGAATCTTTGTAAACTATCCTAAAACAATCCAAACTTTATTTAAATAAAATGCTTCAAACTTAGCTTACCCGTAGAAATTGCATATTTTTCTATAGTATCCCTGAACACGTGTCTATTTCTATCCTCACTGAGTACAAATGACAAGATGAAGAATGGACAAATACGGGGAAATGTCCCAGAGTATTCCTGATAACAGTTATAACATTTGCCATATCAATATTTTGTAAATCAACTGATTATTTTTTACTGATAGCTGTTAGAGCACAATTCTGTTCCATAAAATTAGGTCACTGAAATTTCAAGCAGGACTTGATTATTTGAACCAGTCTAGCACTTTTCAGAGTTCAAATAGACTGTAAATGTGCAGACAGAACTAGGCTTTGGCACTAATTATGTTCTGCTTTGTGTAGCATGGCCTTATTTAATATTCTTGGGGCCACAGTAAATCTTACCAGTTTAGGCTTCCTGTTGAGATTTAGTCAAGAAGAACCTTGAATGGGAAAAGCTACTAATAACTCATACTTAATTTGAATGTTATAGGATGTTATGGGTCAAACTACAGAATCAGAAAATAGATACCAAAAACATCAAAGGGCATGAAACCACTGCCTATTAACTCTTGTGAATTGTGATAAGGCAGGGAGCTTACATCTTGTGTTCCTGCCTTATACTGCTTGGCCTGAGACTTATTACTATTTTGGACAATGGAAATTAAGATTGAAAAACAAAATCAGGTAGTTATATAACCTACAAAAGCTCTACTTAATTCACATAGAAATTCATTAATTGATGATATCAGTGAATAGTGAGAGTCTTATGCAGGTCAGGAAGCAACAGTTAGAACTGGACATGGAACAACAGACTGGTTCCAAATAGGAAAAGGAGTACGTCAAGGCTGTATATTGTCATCCTGCTTATTTAACTTATATGCAGAGTACATCATGAGAAACGCTGGACTGGAAGAAACACAAGCTGAAACCAAGATTGCCGGGAGAAACATCAATAACCTCACATGTGCAGATGACACCACCCTTATGGCAGAAAGCAAAGAGGAACTAAAAACTCTCTTGGTGAAAATGAAAGAGGAAAGTGAGAAAGTTGGCTTAAAGCTCAACATTCAGAAAACGAAGATCATGGCATCTGGTCCCATCACTTCATGGGAAATAGATGGGGAAACAGTGGAAACAGTGTCAGACTTTATTTTTCTGGACTCCAAAATCACTGCAGACGGTGACTGCAGCCATGCAAAACCAATACGGTATTGTAAAGTAAAATAAAGTAAAAATTAAAAAATAAATAAATAAATAAAATTTAAAAAAAAAAATGGACAGGAAGGCCTGGCATGGTGCAGTCCATTGGGTCGCAAAGAGTCAGACACAACAGAACAACGGAACTGAACTGAAATATTGGAATTATGGACTGTAAAGCTACATCAATACTTCCTTAGAGGTATTATTGCATAGACTAGTTAAAAATGATTATCACCAGTCAGAACTTCAAATATGTAAAGATAATTATAATATACCTTTTAACATATGATTATGTGGAGAGATCTACATAATTTCTATTTATCTATCTATCTCTCTATATCCTAAATGGTATATAACACAATTTCTTTACTCTCCTTATTTCTAGTGAAGACTTTCAATGATTTTACAAGTTTATGTGAAAGATGAGTTACTACCTTAAATTTTCTGTCTCAGAGACTAATTTAGTATTCACCTTGTAGGTTTTAAACTTCTACTGTTTTGAAATAATTTTGACATGGAAATGCTTGCAGTTATTGTACACAGAATTTATTTGTATTTTTAAGAAGCTTCTCCAATATTAACATCTCATGTAAGCACATTAAAATAATCAAACCCCAAAAAAGTAATATTAACGTGTTATTAAGTTATAGACCTTATTCATATTTCACCAGTGTTTTCACTGTATAAAAATTGATAAACAGAAACCTCAATTAAATAGAGTTAGGAGGCCAGAAAAGGGAGCTTTATTGTGGCTATAGCAGAGCTCAGTGGGAAGAAAAAAGATTCCTCTTCTTTCCTGGCAGGGTCTCAGTCAATGAAAAGCTATGAACTCTAGGACATTAACATAACATTATATAGCAACTATACTTCAATTAAAAAAAACCTCCATGGACTCTTTATTTATTATAGTCCTCCTAACTTCCTATTCCTTTCTCTAAGGGTTCTTCCCTTGCCTTGCATGGACTTTCATGTGGCTCAGCATGATGGAGACCCCTAAATGCTGATTCCTAATAAGCCTATTTTTGCTGGAGAAATATCTGGCTGTCTATTTTCTTTTTCAAGGTCAGCATACTAAATGTGTTTCAGGTCAAAACATATAACTTTTATGTTCTTGTGTCCAATCCAGGATCATATTGCATTTAGTTGTTTTGTCTCTTTAGCCTCCTCCAACCTGTGACAGTATCTCAGTCTTTCCTTACCTTTCACAGTTTGGCAGTTTTGAAGATTACTGGTCAGTTACTTAGTGGTTTCTTCCTTGGTAAAATGTCCCTCATTTTGGATTTGTCTGTATTTTCTCATGATTGGGATGAGAATATGTATACTTACAGAAATTTTCCAATTAGTAAATGCAGNCTCAGTCTTTCCTTACCTTTCACAGTTTGGCAGTTTTGAAGATTACTGGTCAGTTACTTAGTGGTTTCTTCCTTGGTAAAATGTCCCTCATTTTGGATTTGTCTGTATTTTCTCATGATTGGGATGAGAATATGTATACTTACAGAAATTTTCCAATTAGTAAATGCAGAAAGAAAGAAGGAACAGAAAATCATCTTTAGAAAAATGCCATAGTAATAATTGCTGAAGATAACATCTACTGATAGATACGGCTTCCCTCATAGCTCAGTTGGTAAAAATTTGCCTGCAAAGCAGGAGACCCAAGTTCAATCCCTGGGTCAGGAAGATTCCCCTGGAGAAGGAAATGGCAACCACTCCAGTATTCTTGCCTGGAGAATCCCATGGATGGAGGAGCTTGGCAGGCTACCGTGCGTGGGGTCACAAGAGATGGACACGTCTTAGAGATTACACCACCACCACCACTGATAGATGCTATAATTAAGAGCCCTGGTTCTTTTTATTGGAGAACAGTGCTTAGAAATCAAGATCCGGTTGCTATGAGTGCTCATTGCTGCTGGAGCAGCATTACATCTAGGCTCTCCAGTGGAAAAAACTAAGAATTATAAGTATCTATATTAACCCATCCATGCAAACACATCTATATTTACTTCTGTATCAATTTGTCTATATAATTAAAAACATGAACTTATTTCTCTTTCTTTGTAATTCAATAACACAAAGTTTATCCTAACCTTATCCTAGCCTTCTCCCTTTATTAGAAAATTTTCTCCAAACAAGAAAAAAAACTTAGTTCATAACATATACAAACTTACATCACCAATTCTAATTAATATATGCATAAAGGCATTTCAGAATTGCCAGAACATACTTGTGTGAGAAGACAATTTATTAAATGGACTACAGTGTTTCTGTAGTTTCTTTTTTTCTTTAACCTTATGATAAGTAATCAAGACACTATTTTCCAAAGTGAAATATTAGTTCCTTTTCCTGCATGATACAGTTATGTTATTCCCTTACAATACAGTTTAGTGTACTTGTTATTGTTTTTAATTCCACTTTGTTCCCTTCATTCTTATATGTTTTATTTATCTTTTCCAGGATTTGTGTGGGGTTTCCCTAGTGGCTCAGTGGTAAAGAATCTGCCTGCAATGCAGGAGACTTGCAAGAGACGTAGGTTCAATCCCTGGGTCGAGAAGGTCCCCCTGGGGAAGGAAATGGCAACCCGCTCCAGTATTCTTAGCTGGAAAATTCCATGGACAGAGGAGCCTGGGGGGCTACAGTTCATGGGGTCACAAAGAGTCAGACATGCCTGAGTGACTTGCCAACAACAACAAGAATCATGGCTATATAAAAATGTATACTAAAAGAAGTGTCTTTTGTTCTCAGTCTCTAGTACCCAATTCAAATTTCACTCTTCTTTTCAGTCCTTTTCCTTCAGCACCTCTAAGCAACTGAGTTTTAATTTTCTGCTTTGTTTTTCCTGCGCTTCTTTAGCAAAGATGGAAAGATAAATCTCCTTTTCCTGCTTAACATTAAGGATTGCATGTTCCTTTTTATTTAGCCACTGTATTAATTTGCAGGGCTACTATAACAAAGTATTGCAGAGTAGATGGCTTAAATAACTCTCAAGCTCTTTACATGTTGGGGCTTTCCTGGTGGCTCAGTGGGTAAAGCGTCTGCCTACAATGCAGGAGACCTGGGTTCGATCCCTGGGTCGGGAAGATCCCCTGGAGAAGGAAATGGCAACCCACTCCAGTACTCTTGCCTGGAGAATCCCATGGACTGAGAAGCCTGGTAGGCTGCAGTCCACAGGGTTGCAAAGAGTCGGACACGACTGAGCGACTTTCCTTTCCCTTTCTTTACATGTTACTGCTAAAGCAAGAAGCCTTGTAAATTGATTTGAAAAGCCTAAAGTCATCCTAACTCTTTTGCCTTTGTTAATTATTTAAACTTTTGTCTGCAGGTTTAGAAGATTTATTCTTTATCTTTGAAAGAGATTTACTCTGATCAATCTCAGAGCTGATCATTTTGGGTACTGAGAAGCCTGGTAGGCTGCAGTCCACGGGGTTGCAAAGAGTCGGACACGACTGAGCGACTTTCCCTACTTCCCTAAGTATGTACCAGGCATTATGAGATGTGCTATGAGTTGGCTGAAAAATCTATCAGACATAAACTCCTGCTGTGTCTCAAGGATATGGAATGTAATAGTGGAAGCACGCTGTTCCTGAAAAACAAAATCAGAGGGTGGGCCACCATAAGGATTAATCTTTTCTGGATCAAAAACCTCTTTCTGATGTAAGGAAAGCCACAGACACTCTCACCAGGAAAATGCCCATATTCATACCATCCATTTGTTTGCAATTTAATTCTACGTGTAGATTTAGGGTTTCAAATATTTAAGGGAAGTTTAACAAAAGTTGTATGGAAAAAGAGTGAAAAGTACATTCAAAACAGAAGCTCTCTCATCTAACCTCCTCTTCACCAATTCACCAGCTTAAATGCTGGTCTTCATTTCCTTTTTAAAAGATTCAACTGAGGCTGAGCTATCTATATTCCCTGTATTCCCTATCTATATACGGACAACTCTCTATGTGTATTTTTGTTCCCATCACTTAGGGTCTTACTGACCAAGGATCTGAGGTGTTTGCTCCTGTCTTAGCTCTGGCTGTCATACAAAGTACGATAGACTGAGTGGCTTAAAGAACAGAAATGTATTTTCTCAAAGTTCT
Organism: Cephalophus harveyi; assembly: GCA_006410635.1. Classification (NCBI taxonomy): domain Eukaryota; kingdom Metazoa; phylum Chordata; class Mammalia; order Artiodactyla; family Bovidae; genus Cephalophus; species Cephalophus harveyi. Next base: position 304,981 of record SJYT01051914.1, on the reverse strand, counting down.
GGAGATTAGAAGTTACAAGATGCAGGCAATTCAGTTTCTGGTGAGGTCCCTTCTTCTGGCTTGTAGGCAGCCATCATCTTGCTGTGTACTCTATGACCTCCTTTTTGTAGGCAAGTAGGGACAGAGAGGGAGAGAGAAGGGGGAGAGAGAGCAAGCGAGCACTCAAGCTCTTGGTGTCTCTTCTTATGAGGACAGTAACACCACCAGATCATGTCGCCACGCTTATGATCTCATGCATGCGTGCTAAGTCGCTTCAGTCTTGTCCAACTCTGTGTGACCCTGTGGACTGTACCCCACCAGGCTCCTCTGGTCCTGGGATTCTCTAGGCAAGAATACTGGAGTGGGTTTTCATGCCCTTCTCCAGGGAATCTTCTGGACCCAGGGATTGAACCCTCATCTCTTATGTCTACCTGCACTGGCAGGTGGATTCTTTACCACTAGCACCATCTGGAAAGCCATTTAACCTTACTTTTTTTTGCCTTTTATTTTTTAATTTTTTTAAATATATATTTATTTTAATTGGAGGTTAATTACTTTACAGTATTGTATTGGTTTTGCCATACATCAACATGAATCCACCACAGGTATACACATGTTCTCCATCCTGAACACCCCTCCCTCCTCCCTCCCTGTACCATCCCTCTGGGTCGTCTCAGTGCACCAGCCCCAAGCATCCAGTATCATGCATCGAACCAAAACTTTTTTAGAGGTCCTCTCTACAAGTAGAGACATACTTTTGTTTTGTTTTTGATATTGAGCTGGATGAACTGTTTGTCAGCTGGTTCATTTGCAAATATTTTCTCCCTTTCTAAGGGTTGTCTTCTCATCTCATTTATGGTTTTCCTTGCTGTGTAAAAGCTTTTAAGTTTATTAGCCATCTGTATGTCTTCTTTGGAGAAATGTCTATTTAGTTCTGGCCCATTTTTTTATTGGGTCATTTATTTTTCTAGAATTGAGCTGCAGGAGTTGCTTGTATATTTTTGAGATTTGTTGTTTGTCAGTTGCTTCATTTGCTATTATTTTCTCCCATTCTGAAGGCTGTCTTTTCACCTTGCTTATAGCCAGGATATGGAAGCAACCTAGATGTCCATCAGCAGATGAATGGATAATAAACCTGTGGTACATATACACAATGGAGTAGTACACAGCCATTAAAAGGGACACATTTGAATCAGTTCTAATGATGTGGGTGAAACTGGAGCCTATTATACAGGGTGAAGTAAGCCAGAAAGAAAAACACCAATACAGTATACTAAAAATGCATATATATGGAATTTAGAAAGATGGTGATGGTAACCCTGTATGCGAGACAGCAAAAGAGACACAGATGCATAGAACAGTCTTTTGGACCCTGTGGGAGAGAGAGAGGGTGGGATAATTTGGGAGAATGGCATTGAAACATGTATAATACTATATATGAAATGAATCGCCAGTCCAGGTTCGATGCATGATACTGGAAGCTTGGGGCTGGTGCACTGAGACGACCCAGAGGGATGGTATGGGAAGGGAGGAGGGAGGGGGGTATAATTTCAAGTATAGTTTTCTTTATATTTATTAAAAATGCAAAATCTAACTATTTCTTATGCAGAATTTATCTCTTATATAAAGGCTTTGATACATGGACTGAGTCCCTCTTTTGGACTTTAATTCAACAATCACATGTTTACCGTTACTAGTTTCCTCACTGGGAATACTTTCAAATTAGCTAGAGCATCATTCATGATAGACTTAGTATAGTTTTTTTTTTTTCTCCATAGGGAATTTCAGGGACTTTCAAATATCCATCTCTTGAAATACTAAAGGATTATTTAGGAAATGATATAATAAAGTGAACAGAAATTTTGACTGGGCAATAAGCCATGCATGTATAAATTATCTGTACATATATGTGTATGTGTGTGTGAGAGAGAGAAAGACATACAGACAGACAGATAGGCAGTAGCGAGGGGGTGAGGGGTGGAGGGAAGAAATCTAGATCAGCTGGATCTCTTACTTCCCCACTCCCCGACAGGATTTGTCTCAAGAAACATCTTTAGAGGTTAAATGCACTAAAGTAGTACTGTATTTGGAGAAGGCGATGGCACCCCACTCCAGTATTCTTGCCTGGAAAATCCCATGGACGGAGGAGCCTCGTAGGCTGCAGTCCATGGGGTCGCGAAGAGTCGGACACGACTGAGCGACTTCACTTACACTTTTCACTTTCATGTATTGGAGAAGGAAATGGCAACCCACTCCAGTGTTCTTGCCTGGAGAATCCCAGGGACAGGGGAGCCTGGTGGGCTGCCGTCTATGGGGTCACACAGAGTCGGACACGACTGAAGCGACTTAGCAGCAGCAGCAGCAGCAGCAGTGTATACATGGTGTACCTGAATCATGTATATAGATATGGCCTGAGCTTTTCTTTTTACACAATGCACCACGAAGTAGATACGTGCAAAATATTGCCATAAACCCTTTGTTCTTTAGCAGCAGCAGCAGCAGTGTATACATGGTGTACCTGAATCATGTATATAGATATGGCCTGAGCTTTTCTTTTTACACAATGCACCACGAAGTAGATACGTGCAAAATATTGCCATAAACCCTTTGTTCTTAATTAGAAAATTCATATAATTATAACACAGAGAAGATTCCAATCATAAAGGTGAAGTAGAGGGGATAATAGTAGGTTGTTTCCTGATTTTTAAAAACTCATAGCAGATTTTTAATAGACATCTGAAATGGAAAGACCCATTTCAGACCAAGAAAGACAAATACTATATGATCTCACTTGTGCATAAAGTAAAAAAACAAAACAAAACTGGACTCCAGATACAGAAAACAGATTGTTGTGTGAACAGGGTTAAAAAGTACAATCTTCCAGTTATACAATAAATAAGTCCTGGGGATATAATATACAGCATAGCAACTAGAGTTAATGACACAGTATTGAATATTTGAAAGTTAGTAAGAGAGTAGATCTTAAAACCTGTCATCATGATAAAAATAATAGTAACTATGTGGTGATTGATATTAACTAGACATTGTTATAATCATTTCACTATATATATATATATATATATATATATAATCATTGTGTTGTATACTTGATTTTCTTTGTCTTATAAGATCTTAAATCTTTTTTTCTTATTTCTTCCTGTTCCTTTCTTACCTGACTCTAAAAAAGTGCTTCTTCCTTTATTTTTATTTTTCTTTCATCCCTGGAATCTACACGTCTCAAAGTCTAATTTTTAGATTGCATCTGGCTCTTTAAATTTTGCTCTTCCCTTTAAAGCATAACTACCCTTTTGAGTCATCTAGACTGTGAGTATAGTCGAGTATATTTGAGTCACCTATACTTTGCAGTTTATTCCCTGTGGCCTGTATTCCAGGTAGAATTACTTTTTTTTTCTGTTGTTTTGTACTGTCCTGAAAAGAACGATTAGGAGGTAAGTAGCAAGGCTAGCCATAATTGTCTATTTCCATTCACATGTATGTAGGTCAAGAAGCAACAGCTAGAACCAAACAAGGAACAATGGACTGGTTTCTAAATGGGAAAAAAGTACATTTAGGCTGTATATTGTTACCCTGCTTATTTAATTTGTATGCAGAGTACATCATGTGAAATGCTGGGCTAGATGAAGCACAAGCTGGAATCAAGATTTCTGGGAGAAATAGCAATAACCTCAGATAAGCAGATGATACTATCCTTATGGCAGAAAGTGAAGAGGAGCTAAAGAGCCTCTTGATGAAAGTGAAAGAGGAGAATGAAAAAGCTGGCTTAAAACTCACCATTCAGAAAACTAAGATCATGGCACCACTTTATGGCAAATAGATGGGGAAACAATAGAAACAATAACAGACTTTATATCTTGGGCTCCAAAACCACTGTGGATGGTGACTGTAGTCATGAAATTAAAAGGTGCTTATTCCTTGGAAGAAAAACTTTGACAAACATAGACAGTGTATTAAAAAACAGAGACATCATTTTGCTGACAAAAGTATGTATAGTCAAATCTATGGTTTTTCCAGTAGTCATGTATAGATGTGAGAGCTGGACAATAAGAAAGGCTGAGACCTGAAGAATTGATGCCTTCGAACTGTGGTGTTGGAGAAGACTCTTGAGAGTCCTTGGATAGCAAGGAGATCAAATCAGTCAATCCTAAAAGATATCAACCCTGAATATTCATTGGAAGGACTGATGCTGAAGCTTCAATACTTTGCCACCTGATGTGAAGGGCTGATTCATTGGAAAAGACCATAATGCTGGGGAAAATTGAAGGCAGGAGGAGAAGGTGGCAACAGAGGATGAGATGGTTGGATGGCATCATTGACTCAATGGACACGAGTTTGAACAAACTCTGGGAGATAGTGAAGGACAGGGAAGCCTGGTGAGCTGCAGTCCATGGGGTTGCAAAGAGCTGACACTACTGAGCAACTGAACAAGAAGATTGAGTATTTTGAGAAAAGAAAGTTTTCTATAATTTGTATGAAAAATTAGTTCTATTTTCTCCAATAAAAAATAAAGAATTAATTATTCTAAATGTACATGCTTCTATGAGATCCTAATACAAGTGTTTCTCACTTTTAAAAATTCAGTTTCAAAACACTGATATCCCTATAAGTGATATCCAATAAGGAAGGTATTTGGAAAGCAATTTCATATGTCTGTAGTGTCTGCTGTGATCAAAGTTTCCTGACACTCTTTAGAAGTGCTTTCTGAACTAGTTTCTACCCCACATTTAAAAATTCCCTCAATCTTTTCAGTCATACCTTATCTTTGGTTCTCAGTGACAACACTCTGCCTGAGCATTAGCTTCATTATGTTCAACTACTATCATAAAATTGAGTACAGTCTCAAAGGATAAAAGTTCTGTCTTTCAGTCTAGTTGTAAAATTGCTTTTATGGAACATAAAACAATTTTAATAGAGTAACTAAACATATTTTGGACAACCAAGATGACTACCTTGAAGGAGGAAACTAATTTAGATACGTAATACTAGTGTTTCAGCTTAAAAAATTTTTTCATCACTATATAGTTTCAATTCTCCTATCACTAGTAAATATGTTGAATATCCATGAAAGTAATGACACATCCAGTTCATCCTTTCTATTTCAAATAATAAATGAAGATCAGCTGGCTATTTCAATTTTAGTTAAATTTCACAGTAGTTTTGCAAGTGCTTTATAATTATAATTGGAACCTATTTAAGTATAAAATTGTATTAGTTCAAAAACGCATTCCATACAAATCTTAAATTAGCATCATGTATAACTATGCTAGTTTTTTTTTAATAAGACATTTCTCAATTTTTGTTTATAGTTTTATAATTCTTAGTATTGTGTTCTTAAAACTTTGCCAAGTTAAATAAATATCTCCTCTCATTATTAGTTGCCTATTTGGAAACATATAGCGCTATTTTCTATACAGGCATTCATGCTGCTAGTATATATGAAAGTTCCCTTTGACATAAAAAAGATGAAAAATAATGAAAAGCAAAAAAGCAATGGTAAACAGAATATAAAACTCTTGTTAAGTCACTTCAGTCGTGTCCGACTCTGTGTGACCCCATAGACGGCAGTCCACCAGGCTCCGCCGTCCCTGGGATTCTCCAGGCAAGAACACTGGAGTGGGTTGCCATTTCCTTCTCCAATGCATGAAAGAGAAAAGTGAAAGGGAAGTCGCTCAGTCGTGTCAGACTCTTCGCGACCCTATGGACTGCAGCCCACCAGGCTCCTCTGTCCATAGGATTTGCCAGGCAAGACAACTGGAGTGGGGTGCCATCACCTTCTCCAATAAGACTCTTATGCTTATGGTTTTCTTCCATATCTTATCATTTGCTATTCAGTTTTTTGTGACAAAATATATTAATTTTGCATTTCCCTAAGATGCAAAATGTTTTAAAGGAAGTGATCTTATTCTTTACATTAATTTTGTTGTTGTCATTTAGGATACAATGATATGATTTTTTAAAATGTGAAACCCATGCTATACATTCAAAATGAAGATTTACTCTAAAGTATGTAATTTATATCTCTGATCTTTTACCTTCTGTTTAGTCTTTCAAATTTCCATGTACTGCACAGTGAGGACTCATCTCACTGTGGGGAATGGAACTAGCGTTCTGTCACTAAGAAAAAACAAAGAGAAAGATTGGCTCATTTTAGGATACTTAGATAAGAAAACTGCATGGGTCTAAGAAATTTATTTGTTAAGGTAAAGATTATACCCTCACATATTAAGATAGACTAAAGTAATGATTATCAAATCATATTAATTACTTTTAAATTGATTATTATAATTATGAGGTTATAAATTCTAACTCTCCACACTATAGAGTATCCTAATGTTTGAAGTTAGGATGAGATGGCTGGATGGCTTCACTGACTCGATGGACGTGAGTCTGAGTGAACTCCGGGAGTTGGTGATGGACAGGGAGGCCTGGCGTGCTGCGATTCATGGGGTCGCAGAGAGTCGGACACGACTGAGCGACTGAACTGAACTGAAGCAACTACTTTAGTGGTAACTTTAGGAACAAAGACTATAAACTAAGAAATGCATTGTGCATTTTTATTTTTGAATTAAAACAACGTTTCAGTTTTGTACATACTCAGGTACAGTGATGAAGAGGAAACCTGACCTCGCTGGGATATTGAGACTCTTAAGTTTCATGTTCTAGTGAAACAGCTTTATCTATTTTTATTGAAGTATAGTTGATTTACAATATTATATTAGTTTCAAGTGTACAACATAGTGACTCAGTATTTTTATAGATTACATTCCATTTATAAATATTAGAAAATATTGGTTGTATTCCCTGTGCTCTACAGTATACCTTTGTATCTTGTTTATTTTGTACCTCTTAATCCTCTAAGCTTATCTTGCCCCTCCCTCATCTCTCTTCTCACTGATAACCACTAGTTTGTTCTCTATATCTGTAAATCCATTTTGTAATGTTTATTCATTTATTTTTCAAATTCTACATATAAATGATAATCATACAATATTTGTCTTTGGTAGTGACTTAACAAGGTATATGTAGGTTATTACATGATCCAACAAGTCTACTCTTTGTTATATACCAAACAGAATTTAAAACATATTTTAACACACACACACAAATTGGCTCACAAATGTTTATAGCAATATTTTGTTACAACCCAAATATCTATTCACTGGTATTATATACCCATACAATGGAATGTTATTCAAACATAAAAAGACATGAAATCCTGGTATATTCTACAACATGGATGAAACTTAAAACCATTAAACTTAGTGAGAGAAGCCAACCACAAAAGATCACTCATTGGATGTTTAATTTGCATGAAATAGACATATCCACAGAGAGAAAAAATTGATTAGTTGTTGCCAGGGACTGGGGAAGTAGAGGGAGAATGGGGAGTGTCTATTAGTGGTTAAAGGGTTTGTTTTGTGAGTAATGAAAATGTTCTGGAATTAAATAGTGGTGATTGTGGCACAGCTCTGTGAATATATTAAAAAATAACTTTAAATGGTACATTTTATGATATGTGAATTGTATCTCAATATGAAACATGTTTTAAAAAGCTGTTACTCTACTGAGATGTAAACACTGAGGTTGCTATCTTTTAACCAAGGAACTGAGAAGATTTTAATTATTGAACAAGGAAAATCCGGGGCCTGACTTGGATTAAGCATGTTTAGTTATAGATTAAACACTATTACTTTGCAGAGTATCCGTCGCCCCAGAGCTAGTTAGATCATCATCTGAGGAAGAAGTGGACCAATGGCAGTCTTCACCATGGTCCCTACAGAGCGCCTGTAGGCACTGACTCCACAAGACTCCGAAGCCAACACTCATCTGCTGCTGGACAGCTCAGCAAGGGGCAGGATTTGACCTTGATTGAGTCTTAACATTCAAGCATGTGAGGACCTAAGGAAGAGGAAGTGAGAAATACAGGTGCCAAGATAGTGAAACAGCAAATACAGGGCTTCTCTGGGGGTGGGAAATGTGTCTTCTAGTTTGCTCGTCCATAGGAGTAAGGATATAGGAGTACCAGTAAAATGCAGAAAATGTGTTAGATTGAGGAGTTACACCTTGAATGTCAGGTTTCAGAGACAGAATCAAGCTAAGAGAATTCCACTTGTGCCCTGGACTTTCTATAGGTCAATGAGTGAAGTTAGATAATTTACTTCACTCTTTGTGCTTAAGGTTACTTTTCTATAATGGGAGATACTGAAATTGATTTCTACAGTGTTTTATTTGGGTTAATTCTGTATTTCTTTCCTATTAGTGCTATAACAAATTAGCACAAACTTAGTTGCTTAAAACAACATAAACTTGTTATTTTATAGTTCTAGAAGTCAGAAGTCTAAAATCAAGACATTACAGAGCATCATTCCTTCTGGAGGTTTTAGGAGACAATTTGAGAAACTGTTTCCTTGCTTTTTCCAGCTTCTAGAGGTCATCTCCATTTCTTACCTCATGGTCCTGCCTCCGTCTTCAACATGCCTCATTCCAACCTCTGGTCCCATTGCCACATCTCCTTTTTAAACTTTGACACTCTTACTTCTGTCTTATAAAGGTCCTTGTAGTCACATTAAACCCCAAAACCTGAGGCTTCTCTGGTGGCTCAGATGGTAAAGAATCTGCCTGCAATGCAGGAGACTTGGGTTTGATCCCTGGGTTGGTAAGATCCCCTGGAGAGGGCATGGCAACCCACTCCAGTATTCTTGCCTGGAGAATCTCCATGGACAGAGGAAACTGGTGGGCTCTCCGTGGAGTCACAAAGAGTTGGACATGACTGAGCAACTTTCACGTAAGATATACAGATTTCAAATGGGTTCCATTCTAGATCTTAAGGAGTGGGGTCCAGGAATATGCATTTTAAACAAACTTCTCCAAGTTTGAGAATCACTACTGTGAGAAAAGACATGTCATTCAAAATTTCTGTGGATAAGTACAGGAGTGAGATTAGTAAGACAGTATTTTAACATAAACTTGAGCTTTTTAAAATTATATGAGAGTTAAGCTCTATTAAGGGCTACTTAAGTATTGGTCTACTTTTGCTTTTTTTTTTTTTAAACAGAAAATTCTGCAAATAATTTGGATCAAAAAATGGAAAATAAAAGCAAATAGTTTGGGTGTGAGAGTGAGGGAAGCCTGTTTCTGTAATCTGTGAATCACCCTAATTACTAAACTCCTTTGCTCGTTGGGGGAATTCCACTTTAACATACTTGCTTTTGATACTGGAAGCTCAGCTTCTCTGTGCACTGGTGCCAAGTCAGATCTTGGAGTTCTGAGTGAAGCAGAAAAAGATAGCCATATTGGTTTGCCAGCAAAGGCAGCCACAATGGGCTAATGCCCTCAAGACTGTGTCCCCAACTTGGGGAAGATAGAAGTTTTATAGTAATTGTTCAAAGAGAGCATGATCAGCTTGTTGACATTCTTCTGACGGATTGGTGGTAAGTAGAAATCAACATCATCAACCTTCGCATCTAATTGGTCTGTGGTCTTCATACTTGTGGGCAGCATACCATCATTAATCATAAACTTCTCCCATCTGGCAGTGGTTTCAGTCTCTACAAAATAGCTCAAAGATATTGTTGTATGTATCCATTGATGGGGAAACAGGACCTTGATCCAAGGCTGCTCCTGACTGTTTCTCTCTGGTCTCACATCCTCTCCCTTCACTAATTAACAACTGCTTGTACCTGCCCAGTGGAACTCAGAGAAGGTCATGGAGGCTGAATGAAGGTTGTTCCCTATAACCGAAGAAATGGTGGACAAGAAAGGCCGTGTTCCAGGAGCCCCACTAGGCCCTGCATAGTACCATGTTCCCATGGCATAACCTGCCAGGAAAGAAGCCTTTTGAACCCTGTTGCAAGGATTCAAAGTGACTGACTTAGGGCATCTTAGATGGGTCCCGCTTGGGAAGTATCTAATAGTTGCAGTCATTATAGTGGTGTTTATATATATATATATAAAATGTTATCTATATATAATTTTATGTATTTACTTTTGAGTGTGCTGGGTCTTCATTGCCATGCAGGCTTTTATCTAGTTGCAGTGAGTGGGGGCTGTTCTCTAGTTGTAGTGTGTGTGTTTCTCATCGCTGTGGCTTCGGTTGTCGTGGAGCATGGGCTCTAAGGTGCACGGGTTTCAGTAGTTTGGTTCCCGGACTCTAGAGCACAGGCTCAATAATTGTGGCACACAGGCTTAGTTGCTCCAGGACACATGGGATCTTCCTGGACCAGGAATCAAATCCATGTTTCTTGCACTGGCAAACAAATTCTTTACCACTGAGTCACCAGGGAGCCCCATTCTAGTGTTTTTAAAACTGGAGTACAGTTAAGAATTCTCTTTTTGCTTATATGCAAAGCTCATTCAATATGTTTAAACTCATGCCACTCACTTTAGTGATAATTAAGAGTTGGAAGAGAGTATAGAAACATTCTAATAATATTTAGTAGAAAGAGCTTGAGCTTTGGAGACAGACTTGGGTTGGAAGGACATTTAGGTTTTCCAGTTACTTGCTGGGAAATCTTAACTACTTAACCCTTCTAAGCTTCAGTTTCCTCTTCTGTATATTATGCATAATAAATCTTGACTTGTGGACTTGTTAAAAGGAATAAACGAGACTTAAATAAAGTCTCTGTCATGTTAGTTCACACATAGTAAGTATTATTATCCCCTTTTATACAGAGGAGAAATTCTTAGCAAAAAACCCTCTGTTGTGTGTATTCCCTAAATAATACAGCTGACTAGCCTAAACTCTGAGGGTAGAACTGATGGCTTTTAGCTGGAACCTGGTTCTTTGCAGAATCACAGTAATGTGGCTAACACAGTAATTAGAAACAGTAACAATCTTCTGTTATAAAGGTGTGCTTCTAGCTGACTTACCTGTAATGGCCCAAATCATCATATTTCCTTTTACTCCTCTTTCTTTGGCTGCACAATTAAATTTACAAGCAATGAGGAGGTTAGTACAGGGCAGGGCACAGCTTATGTGGCAGTAGCAATAAAATGCTCTAGAGCAGATAATTTGCTACTTCAAATGAGAAGGAGTTGCTGAGGATGGTTTCTGTCTGGCCAGCTGTAGGGGGTAAAACTCCATGGACTTAAATATGATTCTAGAACCGTGCTGTTCAGTGTAATTGTACCTAGCCATATGGAGCTATTTAAAATAAAATTAAAATGAGCTAAAATTAAGTAATTTTTAAAAACTTGGTGACTCAGTTGCACTGGTCACATTTCAAGTGCTGAGAAGTCACATGTGACCAGTGACCGCTGTATTGAACAGCACAGACATAGAGCATTTTCATCACCAGCATTGTGTTGAAAGTGAAGTCGCTCAGTCGTGTCCGACTTTTTGTGACCCTGTGGACTGTAGCCTACCAGGCTCCTCTGTCCATGGGATTCTCCAGGCAAGAATACTGGAGTGGGTTGCCATTTCCTTCTCCAGGAGATCTTCCCAACCCAGGGATCGAACCCAGGTCTCCTGCATTGCAGGCAGACACTTTAACCTCTGAGCCACCAGAGAAGCTTATTGTGTTAGAGCACCTATATGTTGAGGTTGCTCAATTAAGAACTGTTAATTATTTAACTATATAATGGGGAGAAGGGTGGGCTGGGCTATGAGAATAAGCTGGGAAGAAGAATGCAGGAAGAAAGAGAAAATAGAGTTTGTCTTTCTGGATTGACATCTGGTAATTGACAGTTGAAGTGAGAATAAACCATCCCTTAGGACAGGAAACAGAAACACCCTGGCTAAAGAGTTCATTATGCTTAAGTCTGAAAGGCTGGGGATGGTACGTCCGATACAAAGGTCTGGCAGCTGGTGTACCTACTAGGCTCCCAGTGGGTTCCTGCTGGCAGCTGTCACCATGACAACGCTCAAGATGAAGGCTGGAGCCCTGGTAGCTGCTCTCACACAGTTGCCCCACACCTCACACTTGTGCTGAGTGGCCTTAACCACAGTCTAATCAATCAATCACCGTGAAATCCCCAGAGAGCTCAATTTAAGTACAATTTATTGCAGTAAAAAGTAAGACTTGGAAAAAATTTCAGGCATTAAATCTAATCAGCAAATGTAATGTTCAGCCTCATTCTGTTAAAAAATCAAAACATAAATTTCATGGTATGGCTGTTGTTGTATTTGATTCTTAGGTAGGAAGCGGTGTCCCTTTTCCTTGCCTTAAGATGACATTTCTCATTCAGGGTAACTGTGGTAGTCATTGGTACGGTTCAGCATTTGCTTTCTTTCCAAGCACTTAGTAGGATATCATTACCAAGCCCCTTTGCTTCTATAAAAGATTAAATTATCTTTGTTGGGTGTCAATTAAGACAATAGGAAGTAAAATGCAATTCTATTTCTGTCCATGTGACTCATTTTGGTCAATGCAATGGTCCCGGAACTGATGTTACTTCCAGCAGAAATCTTTAAGAATCAGTGCATAATTAGCCACCTTTTTCCTGCTGCCTGCAATGTTTCAGATGCTGGAAGGCTCCATGGCTCCATCAGTCTCAACACCTGCTGAGGGCAGCTTGGAGCAGAGTGCCCTCCCCCCCCGTTAAAGATGGACCCGAAGTCAGACCAGGTTTCAAACCACTGAGATTTAGAAGCTTGTTTGATGCTAAACATAAAATATTTTCAAATCTCTTGACTAAAACAGTGGATATGCCAAATTTTTTTTTAAAAAGAGTGAAAAATCTAATAAGAATGAACAATTTCAATGTAAACTGTCCATCTCAAGAGTATCCAACCTATCGCTGGTCCGTGTAAATGAAAAAAATCACTTTCATAGTGCAATTACTTCCACGCCAATATCATTTATCTTACCAGCAAAATTTATTAGTCTTGGTTTAAAGTAAAAAATTAGCCTTGCACTAGCAACTGAATTTTTCTACTCAGACTCCTTGATGAAAAAATTCACACAAAGACATCTGATGATACCTATATATAGATGCTGCATGCTTAGTTGGTTCAGTCCTGTCCAACTCTTTGCGACCCCATGGAGTGTAGACCACAAGGCTTCTCTGTCCATGGGATTCTCCAGGCAAGAATACTGCGGTGGGTCGCTATTTCCTCCTCCAGGATATATAGATATTGAATTAAAATTTTTATTTTAATATATAGATATTTAATTTTTAAAATAAAACACTCCAGTCCTTATGTTTAAAAAAAGAAACACATACGCAGCCTATGGGAAAGGTAGGTGATATATAGTTAGTACATTATTTAACCTTTTAAAGATTATTTGGGGGGAAATCCTGGGAAATAATGTGGAAAACATATATTTTATTTTTATTATTTTAGACACAGTTATTTAACTTTACTAGCTCATTCATGAACTATGTAGTTGATTTTGAATGATTTATGGATGTTTCAAAATGCTGAATAGATTTTTAATGTGTTAATACTTGCCACAAAGTTAGAGTCCAAATAATAAAGAAAAAAAAAAAAAAAAAGACCAAGATTGTTTTGAACAATGACAGCCTCCTTATGGGGCTTCCCATGTGGCGCAGTGGTTAAGCCTCCTTATGGGGCTTCCCATGTGGCGCAGTGGTTAAGGAGATGTGGGCTCCATTCTGGACTGGGAACATTCCCTGGAGGAAGAAATGGCAACTTACTTCCGCATGTTTGCCTGGGAAATCCCATGGACAGAGGAGCCTGGTGGGCTATAATCCATGGTATCACGGAGGAGTTGGACACGACTTAGCGACTGAATAACAACAACAACCAAACTTCCTCATTGTAAGCATATAGTCTTCAAACAATGCAACTCATTTATGTATATCAGTTCTGTCAGATGGTAATGATAACCCTATATGCGAGACAGCAAAAGAGACACAGATGTATATAACAGTCTTTTGGACTCTGTTGGAGAGGGAGAGGGTGGGATGATTTGGGAGAATGGCATTGAAACATGTATAATATCATATATGAAACGAATCGCCAGTCCAGGTTCGATGCAGGATACAGGATGCTTGGGGCTGGTGCACTGGGACGACCCAGATGGATGGTACAGGGAGGGAGGAGGGAGGGGGTTCAGCATGGGGAACACGTGTATACCTGTGGCAGATTCATGTTGATGTATGGCAAAACCAATACAATATTGTAAAGTAATTAACCTCCAATTAAAATAAATAAATTTATATAAAAAAATAAAATAAAATGATCACTGCCATTAAAGTGGTAAAAAAAAAAATTCTGCCGTGTGTGTGTACTTGTGTGTGCACCTCATCCATCACCTGAAATAGTTTTTAAAATTAGATGTAGCCATAAAAGTTGAAAAATGAAAATGTTAAAAGCAATTGTATTCCTTTATAATCACAAATCCTAACATTGGACTCTAGACATCCACTGGGGATCATTAATACAAAAAACAAAGAATGATTCTGATGTATTTTATAAATACCATGGCTGAAATTTCTCCTTTTGTCTTGATCCTCAGAAAATAAAATCTCCTTTAGCAGAACTTTTTTTTTTTTTTTTTTTAATGCAGTTAACTTAGAAGTTAATGAGGATGCTTTGGCAGTGTGTGTGCTCCTTCTTCTCTTTAGAACAGGATCTAGGACGTTCTGCCTGTTGGCCAGTAAGGGGAGCCATCACAAAGTAATTACGAACACATTACTTTTCCTCTTAGAATGAACATTTGTGAGGACTTTTCTAATGTCCGTCTTGCTCTTCAGGGAATTTTCTAGGTCATCACTGACCACGCTTTGTGAGCTCCCAGGCTGTCATGGTGGGGGGCCATCAGATAGTAAATGCTGTAGAAATGCTCAGCTGCTGTGCTGTTTCTTTGGAATCCTTCTTTCCCCATGTCCCACGCTGTTAGAAAAAGCTTCTATTACCTAGGAACCAGGCCAAAGGCTCTGATCTGAGTCCTGCTGTTTTAATGCCTGCCCCTACTCAGGTCTCTTTATCAACTCCTCTCACTCTCCAATAATAAATGTAAATTGCATGTTTCTTTCAAGTCCACCTACCCACGTCTTTCAGGAAAAGCCATTTGTCTCCATGCACCTGGAGCTAATTCTCACTTCTAGCATCTTATCCACTGAGCCAACCTCCTGCCCTGCTGCCTCCTCCCAGACTCCCCTCAATGTTATTTTACTTCTTCTGGAGGCCTGAGTGCATGTGTTTTCAGGTTGGCCCAGAATGAAAGAATTTAAGTATTGAATATTCCCGGTATGGTATTTCTCTGCATTTGTTTCTGATAACTCAAGAGACGAGATAGAGCGTTTGAGTGTGGCACCTAGCCAAACATAGATGTTTCAAGAAAAGTCAATAATGCATATTACAAACATGTTTTGGTGACCAAACACAGCCTCCCAGCTATAGGTCTCCCCTAGAAAAGTGAAGCAATTATCTCAATCAGTCAAGTGAAAAGGTCCATTTATGCTTCAATTCTCTGGCTAATTCAGGCAAAAGTAAAATTTTCATCTGAATGATCCCAGTAATTGGCTTGCTGCTCTGCTTTACTAGTGAAAGCTTGACAAAGAGGCAGAGGCTGTTCCATACTGACAGGGAGGTGCTGATCATAGGGAACTTGTGCAGAGAAAATGCTTATAAGCACATTAGCAGTGGAGACTTTGTTGAGAAATTTCAACAAAGGTAGCTCCTAATCATAGATTATTAGATGAACCTTAGATTTCAGTCTTTCTTTTCTTCCCTTGTCACCGGTTACCCCTCTTCCAGTGTTTGCTGTCTAGAGCAAGCATACATCCAGGCACAAATCAGGAAATCTATGTATTCTCCTTCCTCTCCCTCTTCTTCACTCAGTCTTAGACATATATTTTGATGTGGTTGCCACCTCTCTGTTCCCATGGCCACTGTCTTAGTTCAGGTGAATGTTTGTACTTGGCTTGAGCATTTACTCATTTGATGGTGATTTTCTGAGGCTCTCCTCATGTGCAGCCACAATGCCAGGTACTGCAAATACCATGATGAGCAAGACCTGGGTCCATCGATCATGGCTACCCTTAATTGGTTTTCTGCTACCTGTCTTGTACATCTCCGCTAATCCATTCTATTTTGCTGTTGGACTTACTCTTCTAAAACTCCAAGTGGAATAAAACTCACCACTGCTTTATAGCCAAAGTTCTAAGTATGACATACAAAGACCTTGATAAGCTGGTGTTGACTTTATGTTCATTCTCCCTTTTGCCACTCCCTATGGTCTTATGTTTGGTGAACCTGAACTTTGCACAGTTGCCTTGACTGGACACACCCCTTCACTCCTTCATCTGGCTGACTTACACCTGCACTGCTTTATTACTTGGTTTTAATTATTACAAATACTCTCTATATATTATGAAAACTTCTGCCTGGATTTTAGGAAGCATCACTATGAACAAAGCTAGTGGAGGTGATGGTCCCATCACTCCATGGCAAATAGATGGGGAAACAATGGAAATAGTGACAGATTTTATTTTCTTGGGCTCCAAAATCACTGCAGATGGTAACCGCAGCCATGAAATGACATTTGCTCGTTGGAAGAAAAGCTATTACCAACCTAGACAGCATATTAAAAAGCAGAGACATTACTTTGCTGACAAAGGTCCGTCTAGTCAAAACTGTGGTTTTTCCAGTGGTCATGTATGGATATGAGAGTTGGACTGTAAAGAAAGTTGAATGCTTAAGAATTGATGCTTTTGAACTGTGGTGTTGGAGAAGACTCTTGAGAGTCCCTTGGACTGCAAGGAGATACAACCAGTCCATCTCAAAGGAAATCTGTCCTGAATATTCACTGGAAGGACTGATGCTGAAGATGAAACTCCAATACTTTGGCCACCTGATGCAAAGAACTGACTCATTGGAAAAGACCTTGATGCTAGGAAAGATTGAAAACAGGAGGAGAAGGGGAAGACAGAGGATGAGATGTTTGGATGGCATCACCACCTTGACGGACATGAATTTGAGCAAGCTCCAGGAGTTGGTGATGGACAAGGAAGCCTGGTGTGCTGCAGTCCACGGGGTCACAAAGAGTTGGACACGACTGACAACTGAACTGAGACTTGGCAGTTAATTCCACAGGGGACGATTTCAAGAGTCTTTAAGTATCCAAAGAAAATTTCTATGTAGTGTAAACATCAGTTCTTTAAGCAGACCTCTTTCATTATAGTTTTTTGTCTCTTTACAATTCTGATCCTTCTTCTCTGAATACAGTTCAGGAAGTGGATATTCTTAAACTGCAGTAACCAGAACTGAAATCAGCACTTCACAGCGTGGGTGGGTATCGGGGTGGTGGTGTAGGGGGAGTGGTGTGGTTAGGGCAGGGAGTCTATTATGAAGCATAAATCTTGTCCAGGTGAACATACATGTTCATTTTTAAAATCTAAGTCCAACACTTTACGTTTAGCTCTTAATTGTTACACGTCTTCACTTCCTTCTTTTGAATCCTGAGTTTGTGATGGACATGGTAATGTCCCATCCCAATTCATGTCAGGCTGATGTTGTTTCTCTTTCAAGGAGGGCCTCAATTACAGAGCGATGCCTTGCTTAAAAGCATGACCAATCCGGGTCACATGCAATGATTGATCACGGTGGGCTTAAAGACCTGATGTCCTTGGCTCACTAGGGGACAATTCCAATGGGCCATATTGGCTCTGGGGCTCCCTGTGGGTTGTACTGAGTCCACATCACAGTTTCATTTATTCCTCTGTTTAACTGCTTCAGCCTCTTTGATTCTACAGGTATTGATACCTAATAAATATCTGCATGTCAACCCCCATTTTAAAGTCTGTTTCTCTAAAATCCAGTCTGACAAGAAATGGTCCAAAAAAAGTAGTCAATATGATGGGATTCTGGAGCTGCACTTGCCCATCACTGATGGTATATGACCACAGATGCCCAAGGTGGCAGTCCACTGGGGCTAGCGGAACTCAAACACAGTAAAGGACAGGTAGTGGCACCTGACTGCTAAAAGCCAGAAGGTTGCACTTAACATAATGAGTGTCAGAGTCAGAGTAGCAGGAAAGGGTCCTGACACTGAGAGCTATGGAAATGGCTCATAGATACTGGTGTATCTACGACAAAATAGATGGACAGCCTTTATACCATCTCAAGAAATTAGGATACATGACTAACAGCCTAAAAGGCAATCACTCCAATAAAAAATTGTAATAGCTCTTGCCCATTTTCCAGACCCAAGTTAGTTTTCAGACTCAGGATGCATTGACCTAAGAAGGGGCTAAGTCCCTAGGAGGAAGGACCCAACTGTATCATACAAGTCTATATGGTAATGGTTCCCCCAGTCCTCCTAAAAAGGGACCTACAACCATTTACTTAGATGACTGTGCACCAGGGAAAGAGGAATATCCCAACATTTAAGGACTGTTTGATGCTGCATTAGACTTGACTATATCTGGAGAAATGAAGCCTCACCATGAGCCTCCTGTTTCAAAGGGGACCTGTAAGAATCAGGAAATAAACAGAGTCCTAGTCCAGGGCTGGCTTAAGTCCCCTAGGTTTGTAGATCCACCAGTGGTCAGTTCCCCTGTCTCAGATCACATCACTGAGATTGGCATATTTGGTATACATGAAGTCCCCATACAGGACACTTGGCTATGGAATAAAGGCTATAATAGTGAGGAAGGCCAAGAGGAAATCTCTGAAACTGTTCCTGCCCTCTTCCTCTAATCAAAGTAAAATAAAATAAACAAGGTTGCATTCCAGGGAGAATAGTGGAAATTAGTCTTATCCTTAAATACCTAAGGTGTCCAGGGGTGGAGGTCCCATCACATCTTCACTTAAGTCACCTAAGTCCCTGTAGAATGCAGATAGATCTTGGAGAATGAGAATAGATTATTGCAGATTCAACCAAGCGGCTGCTGCAATTGCAGTTGCTATGTCAGATAGAAAGAGAACGTTTGCTAGAGAAGGCTAACGGCCCTCAGGTACGTGAGTGAGGTCATTGATTTGGAAAATGTATTCCTTTCTCTTCCAACCAGAAAAAAGAAGGGAAATTGTTTGCATTCATGTGAATTGGGTGTGTCATAATATAGTGCAAAGAGATATTGATTCTCTGGGCATCTTGCAGTTAATACCACACCATCAATAATATTCTGCAAATCAGGCCAGGTGAGTAATAAATGGTCAGCATGCTGGAGGCATTAGGTGCTCTAAAGGGCAGGAGATAAACTTTTTGAAGACTCAGGAGCCAGCCACATCAGCATAATCTTTGGGGATCCTGTGGTCTGGGGCATTCCAAGACACATCCTTCACAGTAGAAATAAGTTATTGCATCTCCTACCATGAGGAGGGAAGCGGAGTACCTGGTAAGACTCTGGGTTCTGGAGGCAGAATGTTGCACACCTGGGAATGCCGCACTGATCATAAACTGGACAACGGGACAAACTGCCATTCCTGAGTGAACACAGAGCAGACAAGGTCTGTGTAGCAAGTCCTGGTTGCTGTGTCAAAGTGTGGCAGAAGCTATGACATCAGAGGAGATGGTAAAAGATGTGGTATGATACCAAGTACCAGTGGTATAATCACAAGCCAGGCCTGTGGATCAAAGCATTGCCATTTGTAGTAGTAATTTATATGCCTTTTGAAAAACAACTCAATATATTCCTGAGGCTTGGTAGAGACTAAATACCTGACTAGGGGATGTCAAGTGACCATGCCTTTGGAATCAGATCTCAGAAGTTTGGTTCCAACAAACCACTAAGTCCAAAGATAAGGCAGGGCTAGCAGCGTTCCACGGTAAAATCAAAGCAGAAAGACTGGGGCTAAGCACAAACCAGACTGGGAGGCATAGGAAGCTGCATGAACAGGTAGCCCCATCTTCCATCTCTGTGCCAGCACCTCTCACTCAGCTCATCCTTCTACCATGTGGAGGATTCCTTATGTCCATTCCTTATGGAGGAGGAAAAAAACTTGAATTTTGTTTGGAAAGTAGATGCAGTGTAAGCCCAAAACGCATGGCCACCGCTCTGCAGCCTTACTTAAGGGTTCAGTTCATTTCAGTTCAATTGCTCAGCCGTGTCCAACTTTTTGTGACCTGTGGACTGCAGCACACCAGGCTTCCCTGTCCATCACCAACTCCCAGAGTTTATTCAAACTCATGCCCATTGAGTCGGTGATGCCATCCAACCATCTCATCCTCTGTCATCCCCTTCCCCTCCTGCCTTCAATCTTGCCAGCATCAGGGTCTTTTCAAATGGGTCAGCTCTTCGCATCAGGTGGCCAAAGTACTGGAGCTTCAGCTTCAACATCAGTCCTTACAATGAATATTCTGGATTGATTTCTTTTAGGATGGACTGGTTGTATCTCCTTGCAGTCCAAGGGACTCTCAAGAGTCTTCTCCAACATCACAGTTCAAAAGCATCAATTCTTCTATGCTCAGGTTTCTTTATAGTCCAACTCTCACATCCATGCATGACCACTGGAAAAACAATAGGCTTGACCAGACGGACCTTTGTTGGCAAAGCAACGTCTCTTCTTTTTAATGTGCTGTCTAGGTTGGAGATAACTTTCCTTCCAAGGAGTGAGCGTCTTTTAATTTCATGGCTGCAGTCATCATCTGCAGTGATTTTGGAGCCCTCAAAAATAAAGTCAGCCACTGTTGCCACTGTTTCCTCATCTATTTGCTATGAAGTGATGGGACTGGATGCCATGATCTTTGTTTTCTGAATGTTGAGATTTAAGCCAACTCTTTCACTCTCCTCTTTCACTTTCATCAGGAGGTTCTTTAGTTCTTCTTCACTTTCCGCCATAAGGGT
Organism: Cephalophus harveyi; assembly: GCA_006410635.1. Taxonomy (NCBI): domain Eukaryota; kingdom Metazoa; phylum Chordata; class Mammalia; order Artiodactyla; family Bovidae; genus Cephalophus; species Cephalophus harveyi. Next base: position 284,287 of record SJYT01051914.1, on the reverse strand, counting down.
GGTGTCACTTAAAGTTAGCTTTGAAAGCTAGTGGCTGGGGAAGACCTTTCATATGGGCAGAGCATCAGTGGTGTGCCTGGCTGTTCTGGTATGGAAGGGAAAATGGCTCTGTTAAGATATATGGATCATGAACAGAAGTGAATGGCCTGGCTGATTAGTTAGGGCCCTGAGATGAGAGAGATCAGAAGATTAGGAAAAAGGAGGTCTGGGGTAGGATCATGTGGGTGGGCATATGGGAGTGGGCACACAGTGTGAGGATTGTGGTATTTCATGTTAACACTGACCAGACAGCATCCATGGCAGAAGGGCCATGAAACGGCACTATGGACCCATGCTGCCTATTACTTTGTCCACTGTCCACATGTGGCTTGTCCAAACTGAAACATGCTGTTAGTGAAAATACTGGACTTCAAAGATTTAGGAGTACAAAAAAAGAGGAACATAAAATGTTTTTGTTGTTGTTGTTGTTGATTACATATTGAAATGTTTTTAATATTAGGGTGAATAAAAATATTTTGAAATATCTTTTTTTTTTACTATTTTCCATGCAGTTACTAGAAAATGTAAAGTTGTATGTGCAACTCACCCCTGTGACTCACATTATGCTGCTGTAGGCAGAAAAACTTGGCCAGCTAACGGCAGTGAGCCTCAGCCATTGTCTACTTCAGTGCTGCCATGATAGGCCCGTGAATTGGGCAGCAGTGGGAGACAGGAAAGTTATGCTGGCCCCTTGAGCACAGCCTCCCATTTACCAAGGTAGATAAAGCTACGGCTGCTGCCCAAACTACCAAATGCCAGCAACAGAGACTCAATATGGTAAGCCCTTGATATGATGCTATTTTTCCAGAAGTCTAACCAGACACTTACTGGCAGATTAATTACATTGGACTTCCTACATCCTAGATGGATAAGAGGTTGGTTTTCATTGCTTCTGTTGTTTGCTTCTAACTTATGTGTGTGTGTGTGTATATATATATATATAATCAGACTTGGAATATATATATATATTCCAAGTCTGATTTTGCTTTTCTTAGCTGCAAGGCTTATAGTATATTTAATCTGCTCATATGAGACCCCATATCACCCCATTTCAGAACAGTGAACTAACTTATAGGAAAGGAAGTGTGTAGTGGGCTTGTGACTATGAGCTTTCACTGGCCATATCATGGACTCATCAGCTGCCGACTGGACAGAGTGCTGACCGGCCTGCTAAAGGTGCAGCTGGAGCATAAGTTTGGAGGTGAAATTCTATAGGATGGGGTTATGAAGTCTATATATTGGACCGTTATGTACTATCACATCCCCAGTAGAAAGAACACATGGTTCTAGGAGCCCAGGTGTTTCTCCCATAGGGTGAAAGCAGAAGTGGCCCCACTTAACATGACCCCCTGGGGAAAACTGTGCGTCCTATTCCACAACTCTATAGGCTCTGCCAGGCTAGAGGTCCCAGTTCTCAAAGTGGGCACACTTTTATCAGGGGACCAAAGATTCCCATAGAATGTAAGCTGCTGCCTGGGCATTTGGGGCAGGAAGAAGAGTTGCCATCTTAGTAGAAGTAATTGACCTTGATCATCAGGAAGAGATGGGTTTACTGTTACACAGTGGGAACAGGAAGAACTACTCATTAGGATGCCTCCTGGGTCTGGGTCTTACCACCAAAGAAGCCGCTGAGACTAGCAGAAGTGGTTGCTGAAGCTGAGGGGAAAGTAGAACATATAGTGAACGAGGGAGATGATGTGCATCGGGGTGGTTCTAAGACCATCCGCAGTGGCAAAAGCTGCAGTTCATTCTACTAACCAAGCCCTTCTAAGTTTTCTTGAATCCCAGAGGGCCTGCTCCCTGAAATTTAAATGAAGAAGTGTGTCTGAGTTGTGGTCTGTGAAAGACACAGAATTGTCACCTTTAAGAATTCCCCTCCAGGGGAGGGCTTCCCCAGCTTCTGAGAGTGCTCAGTAAACAGTTTCCAGCGTGCAGCTCTATTTTGGGGCATTTCTACTACAGAGGACCAACTTGCCCCAGAGCACTCCCTTCCTGGGGGACCTCGTCCAGTGACTGATTGTGGGGTGGGTATAAGGTCCAACCATTTTCAGCGCCCAGGCTTGGAGAGCCCTTTCTTGTCCAGAGCAGCTAACTGGGGATGGCTGGCTGGGGCTTCGTTGGATCTGCTTTGTAGCTTGATCTCCTCCTCACCTGTGTCCTCCTCAAGCTTCCACAAGCATTGGTCCCTAAGGAAAATCCTGCTTGCTAAACTGCATCTCAGCATTTCTGCTGGAGAGCACAGCCTGCAACCCCGGCCTCTGAGAGGTTCAGTCCTCTTCTTTGTACCATTCTCATTCTCTCTCTTTAGTTACCTCTTTAAACACCCGTTCACTCTCAATCTCTTATCTTTATCTAAGTCCTAGATTCCCATTTCCTTCTGTCCATTTGGTATTTTCATTGAGTATTCCAGCAACACTCCTTGTCCAAAATGAACACACCTCCTTGTAACACTAATTTCTGTTGATGATGTATCTATTCACTTGAATTCTTCCCTGTTCACTTAAATTCTCCACCTGTAGTGTCTTGAGTTCATCTTCTTTTTGCTGCTCTTAATCTCTCTCACCCAAGCAGGCTTTCAAATAACCAATCTTTTCTTTGCCATAATCTTCTGGATCCCTGTCCTTGCTTGTCTGGAAGGGACCTGTCTTGTTCATGCTGCCCCCTTGTAATCTAGCAAAATGTTCCAAACATAGTAGGCCCTTGACAATGATTTGATGAATGAGTAGTGACTTCAGTAGCTACAAGGAAGATTTCTACTCTGGCATTCCCATCTTCCCAAACTGTCTGTATCCTGCAACCACAGTGCTTTCACACTGTTAAGCATCACTCTTACTTGGTTGAACCTCCTCTTCTAATACCTTCAAGATTTCCCTCCTTCCCTAAGGATAAAAGGAAGCCTGCAGACTAGTCTTCAGAGTTCTGCAATATCTGAATAGATTTCCCTCATCCGATTGCTCATTTGTCTTCAAGGTATATCATCTGCTCTTAGCAGCATCTTTCTACCCTGCACAGAAGGGGGTGACCTGCTCCTGACTCAGTCCCTCCTCAAGCCATCCCACGTCTTGGAATCTGGATGTCCCCTACCTGTAAAATGTCTTCCTCCTGTTGAATCTGACACCATCTCCACCCTTTCAGACAGCCATCCTTCCTTCATCTGAACTCCTGCAAACGCACCACTCGGATTTGTACTGCACATATGTCAGTAAACATATTTGAAGCATCTACTATATTCTGGGTGTTAAGTTGGATGCCAAGGACATGGTGAGTAAAAAGACACGTTTGTTTTTGGTTTTCAGGGAGTCCTGCAGAGGGAGTAAATAGGTAAATAAGTTCAGTGAGACTTGAAGTGCTGTGCTGCCACTCAGACATGTAGGCTGCCGACTTTGCAGCCCCAGGGACTGTAGCCAGCCAGGCTCTTCTGTCCATGGAATTTTCCAGGCAAGAATACAGGAGTGGGTTGCCACTTCCTACTCCAGGGGATCTTCCCGGCCCAGGGATGGAACTTGCATCTCTTGTGTCTCCTGCCCTGGCAGGCAGATTCTTTACCATTAGCGCCACCTGTAGCATCTGCATTTAGCATAAAAGAGCAGGCCATCCAGGAGAATCAGAAAGGCAACATGGAGTTTGAAGGGGCATTTGAGTTTTTGTTCAAAAATAAGTACTCACTAGAATTGTGCTGTCAGGATGTAGTTGTGGGGTGTATATTCTGGGCAAAGGAGGAGGCAGAGAAAAAGCAGTGTAGTAGAGTCAGACACAACTGGGCAACTGAACAAAAACAGCAAAGGCAAAGTCTAAGCGGTCTGTCTGTGTGCAGTGGAACAAAGTCTGACAAGTAAAACAGCTAGAGAGATTTGCTGTACCCAGATCTTACATCTCCTCATGGGGACACTCCAAAAGTGAAAGTTGCTCAGTCGTGTCCAACTCTGCGACCCCATGGACTATACAGTCCATGGAATTCTCCAGGTCAGAATACTGGAGTAGGTAGCCTTTTCCTTTCCCAGGGGATCTTCCCAACCAAGCGCTCAAACCCAGGTCTCCCGCATTGCAGACAGATTTACCAACTGAACTATCAGAGAAACCCTGGGTACTTTCCAAAGAGTTTGTGTTTTATCTTGTCAACAATGAGGAAGGAACTCCTCAGACTTTCTAAGTAAGTGAGCAACATGATCAAATCTGTGTTCAGGGGTAATCAATCACATATTATGATTTAACTTTCAAAAATATAGATCTAGTGTTCAAATGTAAGAAAAACAAGTTGTTTGAAGACAGTGACCTGTACATAATAGGAAATTAGGAAGGATCCATTTTCTTTTCTCTTCATTCTACTGCCAATAAAAAGAAGTTTGGTTACCTTGAGTTAGCATGATTAAACAGATAGGCATATATGTGTACCTATGTGTACATATTCTAAATACCAGATCACACAGATTCTGCTTCAAGCAAAGCAAAACACACATACTACTAAACAGGTGAATTGCAGGATACTACTTACAAAAGATTGGATTTGTCTTGGTAAAAATATCCTCCCCAATTTCACTGGAACAGGAAGTTCCTCTCTGGCCCTCGTATTTGTTTACATGTCATTAGTTGATGAAAGGGTTGAATACAGCTGAGGAAGAAAAATGTTATTAAGCATCTCCACTTAGAGATCAATCACAGTAGAGTTAGCACACCTTTGAGTCATTTCACAGGAACTGGCTTCACACACAACTTTTCAGGAATGTATCTGTTACACCGAAGGAGGGAGATATTCTTGTATATGTGTGACTGCTTTGAAGGTAAGAACAAAAGATTTACACAAAATGCAACAGCGGATACAATTTAGAAACTGGTTTTACTCTGCTGCAAACAAATGGACAAGATATTTGTACAATATATAATAAAAAGTACAGCATAATACAAGTGCCACTAATAAAAGAAACTTAAGGATAAGACTTAAAAATGCTTATTTGTAATATATATATATATATACACACTGCAATAAAAAGCCACAATAAATACACGAATTTCCATGTCATTCATAATAAATACTGAAAATATAAATACAGAAGACTACAGCTAATATGAATAAATTATTACAACATAAGGTCCAGGTTAAGTTCTGTTGACTATTACTGTAGCTTATTTTATATACCCTTTGGCATCTTTGATGTTATAACTTATACACAAGAGAAATCAATCTAGAAACTATGTGACATACAACACGATGTCCTAGTGTAAAGGGAAGGCATGTAGGACTTTGATTTTCTTCCCGTCAACCTTTCTAAGTGATTATATTGAGCATAACAGTAATAAAGTATGTATTGAAATACTGTTGAAATGGAGTAAAGGTCATAATAAGAGTCAACAAAGAGATAAAACCAATCACAATATAGAAAATGTTATATGGTGAATTGATCCCATTGTGTTTAAATTACTTTTTTTTTTTTTTTTGCCAGTGAAATCTAACAGATAAGAAACAAAAAAACCCACAGATACTCTCAAAAGACTTCCCTTGTGTAAAGACCATTCCCAATGTCCGAATGGTTCAACGTAGACTGAAGGATAACACCCAAGTGCTTTGGATCATTTGATCTACCATTACATTCAGCTCACAAAATTTCACCAGAATTTGCAAATGTACCAAATTTCTATGGCAGCTGGAAAGTGGACACACAGTTGATGTCTAAGACTATGATCAAGATAAAGATACTGCAAAAGGTGACATTTGTCTATGCAACCAATTATACATACACATTTTAAATGGGGAGAATGCATTTTTGACCAATGTCAGATGACCTTTTCCTATCAAACTGTTATACCCTGTGATACTGAGGGAAACACACTGAAATAACAAAGTGCCATTTTCTGCATTAACAGGCATTAACCAGTACATATGTATTAACAGTTCTATCTTAAGAGGCTATTACACCAGAAATGCAATAAACTAAAATGAAAGCAGATCAGCTTTACTAAGACACAATAAAGGCTGAGGTTCTTAGGAATAGAGTTGTAATCTACATTAAAAAAAAAAAAACTATTTCTGTACTGTAAATGTCTAGCATTTATTTTACATCAAACACTTTTGAAACATGTTTCACAAACTACGCCTCAGACTTATTTCCATAGAGGTGTCTAGAGTCAATTAAAACATGGGCCAAATGATTCAACATTCTTTACATAAGCAATCTATAGGGTTTTTGTGTTTTTTTTTTAAAAGCAAAAAAAGGTTATTTCCCCTAAGGTTATTTATGGGGAGCAACCACATGGATGTGGCTGTCATTTCACAAGATCATCTGAGTTGGGGGAGTTAAGCAGCTGTACCTAGACTGGAAAAAATCCCGCAGAGAGAGGAGAAATTGATTTCCAGGGTGCTCCTTATTTTCCTGCTAGTTCTAACTCCAAGCTGGAGGCAACTCTGAACAAACAGAAAAAGCTCTCTGCAGGGGGTGCTTGGGTCAAGCGATGTAATCAGAAAAAATCACCACCCTCCTGGACTCCTCCTTCTGTTTTCAGGCCTTGTCAGGACAACACATTTTTAAATCATTGTGTGGAACCCTGAAAAGGCAAGCAGCCACTGTTTCCAGAACATGGGGACAAAGGCTGGGATCAAATGGTGGCTGAGTAATTTCTCTGGAGTCATTCTATCCCACACCAGACTCTCCATCGCCAGTCCATTCCCCAGAAAAAGTGGGAAAAGTAGAGATTCTCCTTTGTCATTTTAGGGTATAGAAAGATGAATGAGAAAATATCTATTTAGAAGCAAGAAGGGAGAAAATGCTCCCTTTTTGTAACTGTAACTTCTCAGAAAATTGAGCAGTTTAAAAGCGGAGTCACTTGATCCTAGTTCTGATATCTGTCACTGAGGATCTGAAACAGTCACTTTTCCTCGTATCATAGCAATGGCAAAACAAAAAAGAAGATAAAAACAAACCAAAAACTACAGCAATATTTGTCATGAGCAGGTCAAGTTACTGAACACTGTCCCAATATCCACATCTTTATTTTTAAAACTCTGATTTCTTAGGAGTCTTAGGGAATCATCAAATGTAACAAACTCCAAAGGTAAGGGAAACCCAACTTTCTGAGGCTCCCAGGACAATGGCCCAAATCACCACATCTGTTGCCAGGTGCCTAGTTCACAAAGACAGGCCAAGACATTTTCCTACCGTGAGAAAAGCCTAAGAGAACTGGATTGTGTTGCTAAGGAAACCATCTTCCCCAGAGATGTTAAGAATAGATGGGTATCTATCCTGTAGGGCATGCCTGAGTGACAGTCTTCCCTAGAGGTAGATGGATGAGTTAGATGACCTCTGGAGCCACAGGGCTATAAAATCTGAAGAATACAGAAGAATCTCAAACTTTCCATTATTCACACACAGTTGGCCATTTTAAGTATCTTTGAAAAGATGAAACTATGCTGAGATACCCATTTGGCATAACTAATGCCTAATGAATCAAGACACAGTAACCCGTAGCAGTGGACCTTATTTGGTTATGGTAAAGAGGAAATGACTTTGCCTACTACTAAAATTTAAAATCAATTATATTCAGAAGTCATTTGGGTATCATTAAAACATTCAAGAATCAACACTAAATTAAAAATAAAACAACAGCTAACCTTGGGCAATTTATATTCTAGTTTTAGATATTTGGGTTTTTCCTCTTTAGAAGAATTCAGATAAGGATTTCATTTCATTTCTTCTTTCTCTTTCATGTTTAAGTATCTTTTCAAAATGGTATATAGATCTTTGAATTTTTTTTAAAGATAAGCACTTTATTTATGGCTAAGGAGAAAAGCTTGGTGGCCAACATAAAAAGAAAAAACAAAACAAAATTGGATAAATTTTGCTACAAAGTTAGAAATTTCAATTTTATTTTGTATAGGTTCCCTACTTAGAGACAACAACAAAACCATACTAGGAGGTCACACCCCTGACAAGGTCATTTCTGGTCCTACCCAACATGGCAGGAGAGCTTGATAAAGAGCTTCGGTGACAGAAGCTCCTAGACAATTTTTAAAGAGATATATTCTAAGTCAATTTCCCTTCTAAAAATATTCATTAATAAATAACTTGCAATATCCTGCTAAGCCAGATTAAAATATTGAGGGAAAGCCACAAGAGAAAGGAGAATACCTAACAAAGAAGTATTCCAAAATTACAACTGAAGTCATTCAAACAGGTCACATAAATTAATTTAGACAAAGGCTAGGCTAATTTCTCCCATACATCTGTCTTCTCCTGAACCCTTCTAATCAATATATATTAGCTTAAAAATATTTAAGCGGTCTCACATGTCACTAGAATGAGTCATTGAACTGAGTTGACTATCACCATGGTAACGAGTAATGCAAAGAAAGGAATGCCACCATTAGTACGCTGAATACAAGCATTGTCCAACATAAATTCTACATTCTTGAAACTTCAGTTCTGCCAGAAGCTTCTATGAGAAGAAATAAAATGACACACTAGAGTTGGCTTTTCTTGAATTATAAGCAAGTGTAGAATATCAAGAGAAAACAATTACACTGTATAGTGATATATTTATCAAAAGTGAAAGAAAGTAGTCAACAACCCGACTTAAATCTTTGAAATTCATTTTCCATGAATGTACCAAGTATCTGAATTTACTAAAATTGCAGCCTATATGTTAGCTTACAAAAACTGCATATAAAAATGAACTGGCTTAGGTTTTGAATCTGGTTGTACAGACCTTCCTGCTTCCCATCATTCTGTCTGAATCACCACTGAAAGGATACAGAAATCAAGGCATTATCCAGACAGCACAAAGTTAGACTAACCCCAGGGCTGCTTATCAAGTAAAACACAGGTCACATCAAGCTTTTAAATTTGAATTTCTGATAAGAAAGAAAAAAACCAAAATACTTGCATTGTTAGAAAGGGAGGAATCTCTTGCTCCCCTTTGTAGGAGAGGGGTTGAAATAAAACTTAGAAACAACTGTTTTAAATAATCACATTCAATATACAGATTTGGCAGGTGAAATATCAAAGAGCTCTTTCATTTCCATATTCATGACTTTTGACAAGATTCTATCAGTCTTTTTAATATAAAATGTGTTTACATCTTTAAAAGTTTTTTTTTTTATATCATGCTGTAGCTCTGTATTTTTTTTTTAAAGCATCAAATTATTTTTAGATAGGAAGATGTAATTGATGGCAATAGTAGGTCACAGATATGAACACCAACTGGGCTGTGAGGGTCCACACTGTAACTTCTAGGTTTTGGGTTGCCATTTATGAATCCAGTTTTGCTAGTAAAATAAAATTCTAGTTTCTCAGCTCAGCTGAAACTTTATGATTCTTAGGAGACACCATAACTTATTAAGCTTATAGTCCATTCTCACCCCACCCAAAATTTCTATAATTCTAGTGAGTTTTCAAATTGCTGATATTCAGTTAAATTAAGTCAATTACATTCTTTAATGCTACAGAAAACATCTGATGAGCTGTGCTGCTTGCACAGAGCTGTGGCATTCGGCTTAGGCGTTTAAGTTACTCAAGCACAAGTTAGCAGATTTCAGAATGAATAATGTAATCAGTAGTTGCAAATTTGTGTTAGAACTAAGAGTGATTAAGGCTTTAGCTTTTGGTGTTGGTTATGGTAAGAATTCATAGCTTAGTTCCAGTTTTGAATTATAGTGGTCTTGCCTTTGAAAGCATGACGCTAGTTCTCATTTAAGGTTGGTATTTTATACATCGACTACAATAATAAACTCTGAACTATCTTGAGACAACAAGGAGCAGATGCCACATCTTGAAGAGAAAGATTAAGTCTGTATTTGGAGAAGTGGAAGTCTCGTGGCACCTTTTATAAGAGTAGTCTCTTAACTTTGGAGGATGTCGATTTTCTACCTGCTAATTCAATGGTTTGTAATCCCTGGCTAAAAGTAGGGATGCCTGCCGAGTGACCTGTTTTCTACAAACTGCAAGGCAATGCTGTTGGAACCAAGAACTCAAGCTTAGCTATTTTATAGGCTCTTTGTAAATAGAAATGAGTGATGGTGTTCTACATTGTTGCTTCAAAGGTTTCCTGAAAGGTTTCCTGGGTTATGTGTGAGTTAACCTGCCTTTGAAACTGTCTGGTAGGAGTGCTGGTATAAATTTAGTATAACTTACATAGGTCTAACACCGAAGAAGCAATTATGTGAAAATCTCTTTTTCACTGGGTTAAGTTCTTCTAGTTGTGGCCAAATTTAATTCATAAATTTCAGATAGAGAGGGAAGTAGGAGGATCCAGTGAGTTCTACTAATTTAGGCAAAACAAGTCTTTTTTAGTTGCAGTTTTCATGTAGTCAGACAAGAATTGATGTCATTTTTTCTAACATCACTTTATAAAGTCATAACTTAAAAGGACTGTAATGAAGCTTGATTATTTCATTCCACTTTCCATCATTATCATAATCCCTTAGAATTTGTAGTGTTTCCCCCTCTTTTTAACCACTTAGGACAGTTCCTGTAAATAGTAGGTGTTTAATAAATATTTGTTAAAAGAAAGAATTGATAAACACATTGTAAATATGTTAAGACCAAAGGATTTTGACTTGTACAACAATCTCAGAAGTTTAACCAAAGAATCAGTGATATATCAGTTAATAGGAAATAAATCATTCATTTCCTTGCTTAATGACAACCAAACCAGAATTCTGCCTAGAATCTCATCTGTCAGAGGATAAAATTTTAAAGAACATAATCATTTATAATCTCCTTTTTCCTTTGTTAATGTGTGAGACCAGTGTTTCTGTAATTTATTGTTTTTATTGGGGGAGATATTGCCGGGCTATAGATGATTATGAAGATTTTAATAATAAAATTAATTAGTAAGTATTAGCTTCAAATTTTATATGTGATTGACACTCTGGGAAAAATGCTGTTTCACCACAAAGAAAAGATTGGCTTTCAGAAAGTAACCATATTCTTCAATTAACCAAAAGGCAGAAGACGAATGGATTTTACTGATATCTTAAATAATCAATGATTAAGAGAAGGGAAAAAAGTAAATCTCTTTGACTGATTTCTTTCTCCCAGAGGAAACCTAGAATGACAAAGGAAATGCAAGCTGCTCCAGCCACTTGACTTGCAAATCAATTTGGCCTGGATTATAACTGGGAATTAAACCCTAATAAAAGGTAGAGGGCTGGTGCTAAAACAACAGGGACTAAAGCACGAAGCTTTGCCATTGACAGTGAATGACTAAAACGCCGTGTATCAAAACAAGACTATAATTTGGCCAGCTATACTATGGGGGTAATGCAACAGCTGCAGGTCAGGTTACTGTGTCTCCGTGTAAAGATCTGAAGAATTCACTGGCTGCGTCCAGCTCTTGGTCCCCATTTAAAAATGCTTAGAAAAACTGTAGCCCTTCCTGGCATGTGGGCATTTTTTTGTTGAATAGATGATCTATTAATGGAAAAAAAAGAAAGTCAAATGGCATACTGTGCTCTCTCAGCTTTTGTGGGAAAAAGTAACAGTGAAATGATTCCACCATTAGTATTATTTACAACTTTGAACCAGTATATTTAAACTATAGCTTTAAAAATCATCTTCATTTCCAGACCACAGTTTTAGATCATAAAACCCAACCAAATGCTAGGGTAGGAAAAATTCAGTACTCTTTATTGGCCTAAAATCTGTCATTCTCTGATGTGTGGTATTACACCTACTGTGTGTATTGAGGGAGGCATGTGCGCGAGTGTTTTCATAGGTAATCTGTGTATGTAGGCAATATTTAGGGGTTAGGTTGTAAATATATATATGAACGTTTAGAACAGAAGCTCTTGTGGCTGGAAGGTTAATCCTGTGTAGCAGTGACTTTTGACCCCAATTAGACAGATAGGGGAAAAAGCTCTGTTTTTTTGTTTGTTTTCCTGTTTCTAGATTAAGCATCTTTTTGGAAATGAAGCTACAAAACAGAGACCCCGTCCAACATAAACAAGTAGGTGTCAACCTTCTTGTGAAAATAAAGCTGAACTGAATTAAAAATCCATCCTTTCAGAATCTAGACTGGCATTCTACCCTTCAATTCTGCACAGAGACACTTCTGCCCCACTCTGCCGCACTGTGTTCCAAGCATAAGCTGAGTGCTTCACACATGAGTAACTATTTCAAAGGCTTGCAATGGTCTAATCAATACGGCACACAGGATTTTTCATGTGCTGCAATGAAAGAACAATAGTTTCTTGTCATTTTCTCTTTGGGCCTGTGCTCTTTAGATTGTATTGATAGGGGGAAAAATTTGGAGATCAAGTACTAAAAACTGTAATTTTACAGACAACATGAGATAGGCTATCAAGATTTGAGCAAAACCCCAATCTGAATAGCCCAAAGGGGCTGTCATTCAAAGAGAGCATCCCTGCCCCCATTACTGCTACCTCCATAAAGACCAGCCCAAAGCTGCTTTAGTATTAATATTAATGGTTCTAAGGTTGGGTTGGCTCATTGCGGGGGCAGAGTAGGGGCAGTAACCAACTGCACAGTGGAAGAGCTGCCAGGTAAACATGTTTTCCCCAAGTCAAGTCTTAGTAGAAATTCTTCCATTGGAGGACTTTCTCTAGACCAAACATTTTTAAATTCAGTGAAATAAAATAGTATTTTTTAAGGACTTGAGATCTACAATGTATTTATATCCATATTTCTAAACATCCAAGTCTAAGAGACAAAAAATAAGTAGTGATGCAGTCACTGAATAGCAAGGCATGTCCACATTTCAAAGAGGCATAAAATGTGAAATGACATAACAATAGAAGGTCAAAAATATGAAACAGATTTAGCATAGTCATATTGCATTGGAACTAAAAAGTTAGAACACACTATTTAGTTACCTAAACTAATTTACAGGAAAACAGGATCTTAGAAGTCCTCCGACGAACCAAGTGCAGATAATCTAAAGGTGGGGAGTGCATGTTTTATTTCTATCTGTCCCCTTTTATAAGAGAACATGAGGTAATTAGAAAGTATTCAATGCATTCTGGACTGTTCTGCTAATTGTCCCAGGCAAGAGAAATCAAAATGCTTCAGAAAAGTAAGGCCTAGTTGAGCATTTGGGTAGAGGCCCCCACTTCAGTCAGCTAGTCACTAAGTGTAAATTTCATTAAACACTCATTTTTATAGAGACGGATTGATCACGCTGTAGAAAAAGGCTGGTTGCTGAGGCTGTGTCTCTTCCATGTTTTCTCAGCCTCCTCTGCTTTGACCGAGTTAGGTCTTGAGAGTGGTGAAGGAAAACAGGTCATTTTCCCTTCATAAAGTATCATTGGATTGATTCCTCTATTTAATTCTATGAACCTTATAATAGTTACAGATTTTAAAAATGTTTTTTGTTTTTAATTTTTCATCTCAAAGAGTTCTTAGTCCCCACCCCTCACAAGGTACCATGAAGGGGCACTAAAGTGCATTTTGATGCAGGGGAGTAGAGTTTGAAGGTGCTGTCCAAGCTAAGAACCAAGATGATGCTGTGTTTAAAAAAGAAAGGCAATTCCTTCTACCTCCATCTCTGGAGTCAGCTGAGGGAGGGCAATGAACTAGGCCCTCACCGGAGGATTGTCCTAACTCTCAACTTTAGAGAAAACCGTGTAAGGACCTGCACATACAGACTCATTTGTTTGTCCAAAATAGCAAAAATAGGCCTATTTCACCCTTAAGAAAGTATTTGCAAATCTGATCAGACACGATCATAAAAACATGAATGGATTCCAGAGGCAATCCATGTGGGCATGCTCGGTGGTACTAACTATGCATCTTCAGCTGAAAAGAACATGCTGCAGTTCGTTTTCATCAGAACATGACTTCTAGCTACCATAAATAAAATACACATGGGGCAATTAAATCTTTTTCTTACAATAATAACTTTTACATTAAAAAGTCACCGTCATCTTCAGATATATCGAAAATTAGGACTCTAAATCTCATTTCCCAGTCAGTTAACAATCTTGCACAGGCCCGATAATCCAAAACTTGGAGCTCTGATCTAAACAGCTTGGCAGGTTTCACACAGTTTGACAGGTAGGCAACTGTGAGATATGCTTTTTTTAAAATTAGCATTTTCTATCAAAACAGTCTGAAATCATTTAAAATCCTCATAGAGACTGCGTTTGTGCAATGGCACAGTCATGTAGCTAGAAAGGAGAAAACAAAATACAGTCTGGAAGCTTCACCACGGGCCAAGTTTTCTTGGTCCTCAGTTGAAACCACAACGAGCCCAGGAAATCCAATTAAATACAGTGCTTTAAATAGGAGAAGAGTTGGTCCTAGAATAACTTAAACTACTAAACAGGGACAGTCTCGACCACGGGCGATTTGATGCACTCTTCGTGCAATCTACTCTTTTCTGCAAGGCTCAAAGGATCCTCAGCAGGATGCTCTGAAATGTGACTGTCACCGTTCATCGCAGAGACGAACCCTTCCTGGGAGGGGCCTTTCAAGTATGAGTGGAATTCCACTTGAGGATGACTGGACCTGTGCTCGGGATATACGCTATTGCAGGGCACGCCGCCGTCACTTTCCGAAGAGGAGCAGCACACGATGACGGAGGGGTTGGCGGCTGGATAGTGGGAGGCGCCGTATGCCTCTTCGGCCTGCCGGGCGTAGTCCACGAACTGCTCCGGGGTCATGGTGTAAGGCACCAGCGAGAGGGTACCGCTCTTGACAGTCTCTCTTTCCGGGTAGTTCTCAGAGATCTGGTTGGGAGTTCCTGGAATGTGGCTATCTATTTGGTAATAGAGGGTCGAAGAGTTGGCATAAAAAGGAGCGTTCTTTGAGTGGCTCTCGTGGATGGCGGTGCCATCGGAGTAACAAAGGACGGAAGGAAGAGGGACCACCTCGGCGTGGGGACCCAGACCTTCCACGAAACTGTCCCCTTTCTCGTCGTCGTCCTCTTCCTCCTCCTCCTCCTCTTCCTCCTCCTCCTCCTCGGACTCACTGGGGGCCAGGCTCTGCGTGCTGGAGTCCGTGACTCCGCTGCAGAAACTGCTGCCATCCTCTTCCTCCTCCTCCTCCTCCTCCTCCCCCTGGCAGTCCAACTCCTCGGCCGACTGCAGGTGCAGCGCGGCAGCCTGCGGCTCCGTTTCTATCTCGAAATTGTCTGCGAGAGCATATTCAACGGAGTGGGCCACCGGGCCCATGGAGCTACCGTGCGCACTGATCTCCCCGTGGCAGCCGTTCAGCGCGGGGATTTGCTGCTCTCGGTTTTTCTCCAGTTCAAGTTTCATTATTGTGTGCAAAAAGTGAGTCCGGACACGGATAGGATTAAATTCAATTCTACCTGCTGTGTTACTACAGCCTTCTTTAGTGCAGCCACAGGGGAAAGACATTCGATCCACCTTGGGAGGAAGAACACAGATTAGCCCCCCTGGAACTCTTAACAAATCAAATCAAAATCCGCTACCTCACTGCAAACCCTTGGAATCTGGGATGACAAACCCACTTACGCCACAATAAATGACAATCAAACAGCAAACAGAAACAAAAGGGGGAAGTGAAGGCTTAGGACAGAAGAGTTAAACTAATTTTAAACCTATGCTTCATATAAAAATGAGTTGATGGTATGGTTCTAGTCCGTTTATCCCTCCTGCGCTTTACTTCTGTTTCCATCCTCCCTTACCCCTTCTCTCCTGCCCATTAATTTCGGTCCCATTTTTTTTCCCCCAGTGCGTCTCTCTTTTTCCTGAGCTCTGTTTTTTCAGCAGCAAGCCAGCTCACATGCCCAATTTTAAACAAATTTACTGCCCTCATACCCATCTGCTATTTTTAGTCTAAATAACATGACACTCCTCACACTAGCCATGAGTTTTTTCTTTTCTTATTATAAAATGAACTTCTCTGCCTGAGACACCATTTAGTCTCATGCAGCCTGATAATTCACTCGCATTGGTTCACTGTCTTATTCTTTTGGGTCCTTGGTACTTGATGCACTGTGGGGGCTGCGATAGGTATACACATTCATGACTGTGACTGGTGGACTCTGGTTTAGACGCTGGCTCCCCGTCCCCTGTCCCTCCCTTAGACTACAGGCTTCTCTAGAGAAGCTGCTTATTTAATCAGTACCCCCGGATTACTCCAAGAATTGGACTCTCTAGATAGAGTGACTGGGTTCAGCAAGTGCTGTAAGACTGAGCTCCTCACTCAGGTGATGAGTGGAGTTCTGGGCATCCCAAGGAACGCCTAAGATTTGCAGCCTGATAATTCACTCGCATTGGTTCACTGTCTTATTCTTTTGGGTCCTTGGTACTTGATGCACTGTGGGGGCTGTGATAGGTATACACATTCATGACTGTGACTGGTGGACTCTGGTTTAGACGCTGGCTCCCCGTCCCCTGTCCCTTCCTCAGACTACAGGCTTCTCTAGAGAAGCTGCTTATTTAATCAGTACCCCCGGATTACTCCAAGAATTGGACTCTGTAGATAGAGTGATTAGGTGCAACAAGGGCTGTAGGTCTAAGCTCCTCACTCAGGTGATGAGTGGAATTCTGGGCATCCCAAGGAATGCCTAAGACATGCTTACTGTCTTAGACCCCATCTGTATGCAGACCAGAGTATAGGCAACCAGGAAGAACTTGCCTTTCTTGCTACCTTATTCAAGCTCAGGAATTTCCCATGTTACAGAGAAGGAAGCAGATTCGATCCCAGTCATCCTGGCCCCAGCAAAAAGCAGTAGCAGATGTCAGAGCCAGAATCTAGAGCCGGCTTTCTAAGCTGTGATCTCCTTTTTTGTGAATCCACCTCAAGCAACTGCTCAGCTCATGAGAACCACCTTCTCCTTTTGTCTGCCTGAGAGCTTTAACTGAAAAAGTTGAATTTCTGCATAAAATACCACCCCCTATCTAATCTATCTAATCACACAGCACCAATGCTGCAGATGGATAGGAATCTGAGAATCATATAGTTCAGGGGTTGGTAAGCTTTTTTTTGTAAAAGGCCAGAGAATAATCTTAAGCTTTGTGAGTCAGTCTCTCCAGCAACTACTCAACTCTGCTGTAGAATTATGAAAGCAATTATAGGAAACATGTAAACAAAAAAAACAAAAACATGGCTGTGCCTCCATAAGACTTTATTTACAAAATCAGGTGGCGGGCCAGATTTGACCTGTGAGTAATCATTCCCTAACCCTTGATCTAGTCTAGCCCATTCAGGTCAGAGGTGCAAAAATTGAACCCAGTAAGCTTACCTGACTTGCCAGTTTCACATAGTGGCAGAAAACAGAGCCAGGAGAACTCAGTTTTCTGAAGTTCCAGTATAATCATTACTTCACTAGTCTGCACCACTTCTAACCAATCATCATTTTATAGCCCATGGATGGATTAGAGAATGCAAACTCAAATGGTGGGGATGACATGATCTCCCTGGCTGCTTGTTAGAAGCCAAAATGAGCTCGTATAATAAACGAATCCAAGGGGAAACAATTTCAACTGATAATTGCAGCTTGGATTGCCTTTCACACTATGTCATATGTGTGTATATATATATTATATAATATGTGTATATATACACATTAATATATATACATACTTATATATTATGTATACTATGTATATAATACATATATTATATATACAAATAATATTATATAACATATATGTGTGTATAGGTAATACACATATAATATATAAAATATTATATACACATATATTTACATAGATATGTATATATGCATGTTTATATAATATATATTATGTATGAGGTGAGGTGAGGTGAAGTCACTCAGTCGTGTCCGACTCTTTGTGACCCCATGGATTGTAACCTACTAGGCTTCTCTGTCCATGGGATTTTCCAGGCAAGAATACTGGAGTGGATTGCCATTTCCTTCTCCAGAGGATCTTCCCGACCCAGGGATCGAACCCAGGTCTCCCACATTGGAGGCAGACGCTTTAACCTCTAAGCCACCAGGGAAGCCATATTATGTATAAGTATATATATTACATATATTCATGTCATTGAATTAGCATTTCTCTCTTCTTGAATCATGTGTCTTGCCTTGCTTCAGAGTTTTTTTTCACGTGTGGGAAACTTCATTATATGTAACACAACTGCCTCTTAGTGGGTAGTGTATAATGTCTTGCCTTTGGGTTCCTTGAAATCCCAATCCTTACCTGACACTTAATGCCTGCCAGGCTGCAGGTACACGTTTCTGGATCACAGAACACCCGGCAGTCACAACCACAGTCCTCTCGAGACAGGCGGATGGCCCTCAGCTCATGCTTTTCCTCCACATCAATCTTTTTAACTCCAGAGGCCCGCAGCAGTGCTCTTCGTTTTTTTGTTGGCAGGGGTTGAAGAAAGAAGTACTCATCCACCTCGGTATTGTCTAAATCAATATCATCATCAGAAATGTCATCCACTGTAAGAGTGCTCGCTTCTTCAGATTCCACAGTGCCATTCTTTGTCATCTAGAAATACAAAGCAGCAAATAAGAGACTTAGGTTTGAAAATTCCCACTTTTGCACTTGGTAAGTATGAAGTTATTATATAACACTATGTCCCCATAATCCATAAGTGTTTGTGGATAGGTGTGGGAGATTAAGAGATCTACACTTCCACTTACAAATGATTCATATGGGATGAAAAAAAAAAAACACAAAACTGTGAGTCAAATCATTTCCTCTTACTTTTCCCTTTAGAGAAGTTACAGGAAGGCACATGAACATATCAAAATGATAGGCTTTTATATGGACACAAGACCTGTTAATTGGAACTCTTAACCTCCTAATCTAGGAGCTACAGTTGTTGGAGCTTTCAGCCAGCATGATGCGAAACAGGCCAAAGGTTACAGATGCCCATCAGTGAAAGCTATCTTTAGACTCAGTTCGTGATGGACACATTTGATGTTGGGATAAATGTGTCCTTGTTCAGAGCTGATAGCATCTTAGTGGAAGCTACTGCCACCTAAATCAGCAAAACATGTCCTTGAAACAACAGCTCTGTCTTTTGGGCTCCAGAGAAGCCATGTACTAGGAAATAAAGTTTTGCTGCCCTGTGCTGTTGGGATTACAAACGTGGTTTCTGTACAGAATGTTCCATGAATGAGGCCTTGATATGAAGCAGTCAGTCAGGTCAGTGTGCTCTCAGTAAGACAAGAGCAGATGGTAGTGAGGCAGGCTCTTGCACACAGGTACCCAAACACACTCTGCCCTCAAAGGAGTTCATAGGAGACTACCCACAGCAGTGCCTTCTGCAACAGAGCCCCTGTGGGCGGCTGGGTCTCATACCATAACTGTTCTCTTCCATGTGTATTTCCTTTTTCTAAATTAATTTCATTCATCAGGAAACCCAGAGTCAGTATTTCACTTCTTACTGCCATATCACCACATAACATGTTTTCTTCATAAATAAGCATTTAGAAAGAGACACTTTCTCTGAATATGAGCAAAACATATATTCTGAGAAGCAGCGCAGGAATAAATGCAGAAACTCAGCAGGGGACTATTCAAGGAAGTTCTAAATAGAACTTTTTTGATTCTTTAGCTTTTCAATGTATTACTTTAGGGATTTCATTAACTATAATCATTACTATGCTTTTTGATCTTAACAACAATTCAGTTATTACACAGTTAAAATACCCTGGTGACACCAGACATCATTTTCTCATCTTCATAGGAAAAAATCTGACATTTAGAGAAGAATATTTATTACTGACCAAAAATCCCAAACTTGACAACTTGACAACTCGACAACTCTGAATGTATTGAAAAACAAATAAAAGGTTGATCTTTGCCCTCAGGTGGAGGAAACAACACAGTAGCAAGTGTGTGTGTGTGTGTGTGTGTGTGTGTGTGTTTTGCAAAGAGTCCCTGAAATACATTCTCAAAAGCTGTTGATTTATTATATAAAATTTTTGTTTTACTTCAGAGCTGAAATCTATGTTCTAACAAAGTTAAGGCATTTCCTTTTATTGGGTTTTGTTTCTTGCTGTGATCTGTGATTTATTACCTTCCTTGAAATTTCTTTATAAATGCATTGGTTAAGCTGTTTTCACTTTTCTTTGATGTCCACTAATAGGATATTACTTTGTTTGGCTGCTATTAGCACTTTTGTTAATTCTTATTTGCCCACAGAAGCATCTTTCCATCTGTAAAGATTTGATTTTTGAAGGAATTCAAATGTATAACTGTCTAACATATACTCAATCCTGCCTAACATATACTCAATTAACCAACAGGAGGGTTATTTTTCCGATTTTGTCATTTACGTGGGATTCAAATTATGTTTTCATTAATTCTTGGCTTGTCTATGTGAACTTCATCAAAATTCTGACTCCGCAGCACATGCAGGACACCCAGGACTTAGTTAGCATGAGTCATTTCAGTACCTCCTTCCTGTTTAATCTCCATGTTCTATAATATTTATGCTCCCTTGTGAAGCTGGTAACATCACAGAAACAACAAAGAACTTCATTTCATATTAACAGGGCTTGATTTTTTTTAAAAATAATGGCAGGTGTCATATAACATATGGAATCTAAAAATCAATAAAAATAAGCAAACATTTTAAAAACATGAAAATTTTTAGGACAATATGAATAACCTAACTGGCATCTAAGGATGAAAAAGAAACAACTGTATCTCAAATAAACTACAGATGATTCTTAATCCAATACTGCATGATCCACTGATCCCATTCCTGAGCATTTATCTGGAGAAAACTATAATTTGAAAAGATACACACACCTCAGTGTTCATTCATAGCAGCACTATTTACAATAGCAAAGACATGGAAGCAGCCTAAATGTCCACTGACAGAAAACTGATAAAGAAGATGTGTTGTGTATATATATGTCTGTGTGATGAAATATTAAAACGAATGAATGATCCCATTTGCAGCAATGTGAGTAGACCTAGAGATTATCATAATAAGGGAAGTAAGTCCCAGACAGCAAAGATAAACATTGTATGGTATTGCTTATATGTGGAATCTAAAGAAAATGATAAAATGAACTTACCTACAAAACAGAAATAGACTCACAGACAGAAAAGAAATTTATGATTACCAAGGGGAAAGGAGAAAAGAAGGATAAATTAGGAGTTTGGGATTAAAATATACATACTACTATATATTGTGTAAAATAAATAACCAACAAGGTTGGTTGCTGGTTCCCTGTATAGCACAGGGAACTCAATATCTTGCAATAACCTATAATGGAAAAGATTCTGAGAAAGATATACATATATATATATATATATAACTGAATCACTTTGCTGTGTACCTGTCCCTTAAATTACAACAAGTAGTTTCATTTTAAAATAAAAATTCTATTAAGAATCTAAAAATCCTTGATACAGAGTGCAAACTATTTTTACTCTTGTTCAAGAACACACAAGGGCTCTAATGAAGATTTTCAAAATCTCATATTATCACTGAAGTGGTCTGGGAAGGTTTTCTCCTCACCTATCCAATATTGTCTCTGCCATTTCTAGTGAAGACTAGAACTATTCCAGTTCATCCTAGTTAACTGGCTTGTCTCCCCTCCTCACCGTATCTGGTTTGGTGTGTAACCACTGACAGGTACTATTCTCTGCTGTCCCCTCGGAAGGCTTTCTCCAACTCTCTCCTCCAGGATATGCCCATTTGCACCTTTAAAACTCAAGCCAAACCTACTGAGCTTAAATGCTCTTTTAAACTAGAGTATTGCATACATTATTTTCAAATGCATTTTCTATATTAGAGCAATGGAGAAATAAGTCAATGAGCATTTTATTTCTGTTCACCAACTCATGTTCATTTCGCTTTCAAGATCTAGTACAACAAACTCTGGGGAGTCTTCCAAGATTTCCCCATCTGTTTTTGCTGACTCCTTTACCCCATGACCCATCTTCACAGGAATATTTATTTTGTACAATTTTTTTGATGGATGTGAGTCTGAGTGAACTTCGAGAGATGGTGATAAACAGGGAGGCCTGGCGTGCTGCGATTCATGGGGTCGCAAAGAGTCAGACACGACTGAGCGACTGAACTGAACTGAAGAAATGCTTATAGAATCTAATCCCCTGACTTCTATTTTAGTATTCTTTCCCTGTATAAAACAGATGGATTCCAAGTTTCCAATGGAACCTAATGCAGTATGGGGACTATTAATATAATGTGAAATTAAACCACAATGTGTCTAAAAAGTTCCTTTGTTTATAAAATAAATGCATACAGAGTAATGACCACATTCAAAAAAATGCTCTCTTTTGAAGCTGATTCCTTAGAAGACAATCTGTCTTGGACCATTTCTGGCTCAGTGTTGTTTTCCCAAAGAATGCTGCCTTTCCAAGAGCTCAAAGAAGGCTTGCCAAAAAAATGTGATTTAAGGAGACCATCAAATGATACTGACCTTCAAACCTGTTTTTGTGTGTGCGTGTGTGTGCGTGTGTGTATGACAGAGAGTGAGAGAGAGAGATTGGAGGTGGGGGTGAAAGAGAGGTGAGAGAATCAGATATGAGATAATAATAGCAATATGAATAACTATAGTTTTGAATCTGCATGTCACTGCTTCAAGCACTTCACCTGCATAAGCTCACTGAGCATCACAAAATATCTCATAAAGTAGATTTTAGCATTAGATTGTTTACCTGATGGGGAAACTGAGGCACAGGAATGCTAAATAACCTGTCCAAAATCATAGGCAGTGAGGTATGTACTATGTCAGAATCCTAAATATTTAACTCTACAACTTGTGTTCTTAACTGCTTTGATAATTACTTAGATACACTCTTTTTATATATTTAATATATATTCAGTAATTTTTTGTGCTTATTTTGCATTAGGCTCTAGGTGTGTTGGTGCACAAGATATGGGTCTTGAAATCAATGGATTAAAGAGAAGAGGAATCTAGTAATTTTTGAAGGCAGGAGGAGAAGGGGACGACAGAGGATGAGATGGCTGGATGGCATCATTGACTCAATGGACATGAGTTTGAGTAAACTCCAAGAGTTGGTGATGGACAGGGAGGCCTGGTGTGCTGCAGTCCATGGGGTCACAAAGAGTCAAACACAACTGAGCGACTGAACTGATAACGATTTTCTAACTGAACTTGGACACAGGGCATTGAGACTATGTAGAAGGGGCAACTGGTGGCTCAGATGGTAAAGAATCCACCTGCAATGCAGGAGACTGGGGTTTGATCCCTGAGTTGGGGAGATTCCCTGAAGAGGGAAATGGCAACTGTCTCCGGTATTCTCGCCTGGGAAATCCCATGGACAGAGGATCCTGGTGGGCTATAGTCCATGGGATCACAAGAGTGATACAACTTAGTGACTAAACCACCAGAAGCGGCATCTAGTGGTGGGGCAAGTGGTGGAGTGAGGAGGGTAGACTTCACATCTAAGCTTGAATCTGAAGATGGAGTAGCAGTCAGCTGAACAGGTGGAGGCGGAAGGCAGTCCCTGCTGAGCCACAGGAGCTTTACAGGCCGAGATGGGACAGAGCTTTCACTGGCCTACAAAATATCCAGACTGGCTAAACATGTGTGGCATCCCTTCCTGTCCTGGCCCATAAGCAAAAAACAAAAAGTAAATAAACAGAACGTTTTCAGAAAGTAGCATCCCCCCTTCCTCTGCCTTCGCCATCTTTAGGTGATAAGTAATGTCTTAACTCATAATTTAGTGATCCTTAGCTTATATTTATCTCATTTATGTGTACGTGTGTTTCTCCTGTATTGGAAATATCTCAAGGGATGCTGTGTGTGTGTGTGTGTATTTGCTTTGTTCTAATGATGCTACCTAAGATAGGACTTAGTTCTTGAGCCACTATGTGGCTCTACAGACTCACTCTACAGATTAAAGGATTATAGCTTTTCTTAAACAGAATTGAAACTCCTTACTTTTGCAAATCTATCTGATATATACTGATAAGTATGAGCAAACAGTTTCCAAAGCCCAACAGAGTAAAAGTTTTGCCCGTCTAAATATGTTTGAGGGATGGGACATGTTACACATTACTTCCAGAATCAGCAGAGTGATTCTTAGCCTATCCTGAATCAAGGACCAGATGGGATGGGGGAGTGAGTCGGGTGGGGGATTGGTGAGTGGGAGATTGTCAACTCAGTAGTCAATCTTTTTTTTCCCTATATCATGTAGTGAATATATTCCACTGTAAATTCCAACAAGATGAACTTTTTGATGAATTGAAGGCTTGAAGAAACTAATTTAATGTAAAATAATTATAGCGAGGGAAACAGTACTGAAAATGTGGATCGACCATAATGCTAAAAACAAAGCAAAAACCCACAAAAATAAAAAACACTTCCTTTCAGTGGTTTAATGTGTTCTTAATAATAAAAACTCCTGGCTATTACAAAGTCATTAACACATGTATCAGTGATAGTGGCGATAAGAATGCGAAAAAATAATTCAATTCCACAAACACTGATTGCTGCCTATAATAATGAGGATGATGTGGAGAATGACCCAAGCCATCATCTATTGAAAACCAGGTGCTGAACTCTCTACTTTATATAAATTATCTCACCTGATTTGCAAATAATCTTAGGAAGTATTTTAACAGTTGAGAAAATTGGAGCATGAAGAAGATAATTTGCCAAAGTCTAGCTACTTAGATAATTGGTGAATTCACTGAGAATCAAACTCAGGTTTGGTTTGACTCCAAAGCTTGAGCCAGGCTCACAAGACCAGTTTGAAGGGGAGATTCTTAGAATAATATTAATAGAAAACCTGAATAGAAGAAAAGAGAAGCATATGGTTGCAGTTACACTCCAAGAGCTGATCTCAGTGCTATGGGGCAGGAGGTAAGAGAGCAGAAAAGCTTCCTTATAATTAGCTCATTCAGAAATTTAAAAAAATATATATGATTCATACACAGAGAACAAGAGCTCAAAAAAGAATACAGGAAGCCAGCTGAAGATATGACATTCTCACCAGTTAGCATTTCCTTTGAGTAATCTATTTTGTGAGCTTGTGGAGGTGTTCTTTCTAATAGACATGCCAGCAAAAGAAGCTAGTCCAAGTGATAGCTACCACTGTTGACCTCATGTGTTACTTTTGATTTTCTCAGCTGACTTGTAACTCATTTACCCTGTGCTATATGCTTAGTCACTCAGTCGTGTCTGACTCTTGGGACCCCATGGACTGTTGCCCACCAGGCTCCTCTGTCCATGGGAATTCTCCAGGCAAGAATATTGGAGTTGCCATTTCCTTCTCCAGGGGATCTTCCCAACCCAGGTCTCCCGCATTGCAGGCTGATTCTTTACTGTCTGAGCCATCATTGCCATAGTATGCTGCCTAATTTTGTAGTAATATATTAGTTTTGGTGATTGGTTTTGTCTATCTCCCTCATTATAATGGGAATATGTTGAGAATAAGGACCACCAGCTACTAGTCTGATGGGGAGATGACCATGTAATAAATATGATAGAGTGTGGTAAGTGCAACAAAATATATGAGCAAGTTATAGAAGCAGTGGAGAGGAGAAAATGACAGACAAATAAAATGGGAGGGAGATACAAAGACACAAAGTAAATCATCTACTTCCTACTCTGATTCCACAGTCTGTATCAAGAAGAAAAACCTTTAAACAAGAAATGGAAGAACAGATACCGTAGGAAGAATTTCATGTAAAAAAAGAAGGTGGGAGATAGTGAAACAGTGCTCAGCAGTTTTATGTAAGAATTGTTAGGCCTGGGCTATTCATGTTTTGAATCAACAAAAAGGTTGACAGTTATGACTGCTCTGTCTAGTATCTGCAAAGAGTCACGGAGAAAGGAATTAAAGGGTAATCAAAATGCAAGTGAATTATTATTTTTAAAAGTGCAAATTCTACATAAAATTCCAAAAAAAGATGATTTAAAAAGATGGTCTCTGTATAGGTGAGAACAGGGAACAGTAACTATAAGACCTTTGCCTGGGCTCACTAGGGAGAGAATGTCCATTTGTCAAATTAAAGTCCACGCAGAATCTTAACCTATTACACAAACAAAAGTGAGAAATCTATCCAAAGCCCTGACCCCATGGAACGTAACTGGAAGACCAGTGATCTAGTCTTGAGATTCTCTGACAAAGTTTCTTATGTTCTGTACATGGAAGGATGGAATACCAGCTGATTAAAAAGGGTATGGTTGAATGCATGGATTTTAGTTAGTTGAAATACTGAAAATATTTCAAAGAACAGAGGTACTCAGCCTCTTTGCACCACCAATAAGGCACGTGCTGCCTAGAGATCCTATTGGCAGTAGAGACCAGCCCAGGAAAGGAATCTCCATGAAGGTCACCATGGGGTGGTGACAAGGACCCTCTGAGAGGGTATCATGAGCTTGGCCCTGTCTTGTTAAATGTAGTTTTCAAATAATATCTTGGATGGATAACTAAAAGGCAGGTTAGCACTTTTTTCAGATGACAAGATCAAGTTCATTCAAATAAAAAACCCAACATTTTATTGACTGTTCTCTGTACACCATGTATAGTACTAAAGAGGATTCTTACCCAGGAGATGGTAAAAAGTTTTAGTTTGCATGATGATGCAGACCTGATTTACCAGGCCTGATATGCATGTTTGCTTCATTGTCTTTTTGCTGTTGTTGTTTTACTTACCACCAGCATAATATGAATAAACAAACTGATTAAGATCCAAAAAGCTCCTGTACCTTTAGCATATACCTGTGGATAGAGTATCTACAGCTCGGTTAGCAGGTAATGTAACATATCCCTATGTACTGAAAAAATCCCATCTTGAGTGCAATGTAGAGATCAAGTTCCATAGTTTTTAACTGGAGTGTAATAGCTTTATAATGTGTTTGTTTCTGCTGTACAACAACACGAATCAGTTTTATGTATATGCATATCCCCTCTCTCATGAGCCTCACTCCCACCCCACCTCCAGGTTCCATATTTTGAAGTCAAGTCGCTCAGTCGTGTCCGACTCTTTGCTACCCCATTGGAGTATAGCCCACCAGGCTCCTCTGTCCATGGGATTTTCTAGGCAAGAATACTGGAGTGGGTTGCCATTTCCTTCTCCAGGGGATCTTCCCAGCCCAGGGATCGAACCCAGGTCTCCCACATTGCAGGCATATGCTTTAACCTCTGAGCCACCGGGGAAGCCCATATTTTGAGGTGGACATTAATAAACAGCATTATATTCAGAAGAAGTAACCAAGGCTGCAAGGTGTCTGGAAAACAGGAGTGTTAACTCCTGTTAAGGTGTCTGGAAAACAGGAGAAAAGAACTAAGGATGTTTAAATCTATAGAACAGAGACACATGGAGCCCATATAACCTATTGTCAAATAGTTGCATGACCTTCAAGACTGCTTTCAAACACTTGGAGGTTGGAGAACAGGAACAAGATTTATTCTATGTCTCTGGAGGCCAGAATCAGGGTCAGAAGGTATAATCAGATGATAGCAGGTTGATCAATATGAAGAAGAGCTTTCTAACGATTATCACTACAAAATGGAATGGGCTTTCTCAAAAAGCAGTGTGTGTTTATATATAGTAGTATATATATATATATGTTAATCCCAACCTCCTAATTTATCCCTCCCCTCCTTTCCTCTTTTGTAACCAACTATACTTCGGTAAAACGTCTGCCCGCAATTCTGGAGACCCGGGTTCGATCCTGGGGTCAGGAAAATCCCCTGGAGAAGGAAATGGCAACCCACTCCAGTACTCTTGCCTGGGAAATCCCACGGACAGAGGAACCTGGTGGGCTAGTCCATGGGATCGCAAAGAGTCAGACACGACTAAGCGACTTCACTTTCACTTTCACTATACTTCAATACATTTTTTTAAAAAAGCAATGTGCTTTGGGTTGCCAGAGATGTGTAATAAGAGGCTGGATATACATATCTGCATTTGTATACCTAAATACACATAGGATATGTATTTGATGAAAGGAATTCCTGGTTACATGTTATGCGTTGAATAAATAGTCTGGGTGCTAATGTCTCTGGCAAACCAAACTAAAACATTCATATCACTTTGATGTTCAGTCAAATCTTACAGTGTAAGTCTTCGGCTCATTAGTTGTTAATTGTAGGTGGCAATTTGGAACCAGATTCATTACGTTTGGCTGTTTTGTCAGCTGATAAGAATTTCAACAACCTGAATTTACAATGAGGCCTTGGTTTACATATTACCCCAAAAGTCACCAGAAAAGATGATAATATCAAAAAATAAGACATAAATTTTCCATACATTCCTTTATTCTTCCTTCTGGTTTAGACAAACATTGTCTCTTTTAGCAGAGGCTAATAAGTGAAATAAATCCAAGAGTGTGCTGGTAAATATTTAATAACTATGTCTCAGAAAAAAAGGGAGGGCTGTTTCTAATTTGTTGTCGAGTTTGTTGTGTTTGTCTAATGTTGTGTTTGCTTTGTGCTTGTCAAGTCCCACAATATAACTATTCCCATCATTGGTGATTTCAAGCTACCATCAGGGAAGAGGTCAGTCCAATCCACTTTAGCGATGAATTTTTATACGCTGACTCCAGAACACTGCAACATGAACCCCAAATATTAATGAGAAGAATCAGCTGAATGGATGTCTCCTAAATTAGAAGATCACTGTTTATTGCATAGGAAAACTATAGAGATTGATTACATATGTTTAATTTTTCCACTTAAATAAAAATGCCAGCATTTTTGAAGGAACTGATTCTTAAATTTATTGCATTTTTTCAGGACTGAAGCCCAGCCTCTCAGGATGCACCACTTTGGTTAGGTGTATTTTCTCTGATCCTCTCAAAATATGTTGCACATATGATATGGCAAGTATTTGGGAAGCCCCTGTTTTCCATTTGGTGTCGAAGCAATGCATTCTGAAGTACTGGTCCTATGTAAGCTTTTGAGTAATCTCTACAGAGGCTGACAAAGAAATTCTGTATGGAGTTTAAAAATACTAAGTGGAGTTTATTTATTTATTTACAACAAGACGAGCATTCTCTGACCCATCTAGTAAGAACTGTAGTATGAGGAAATAGTTAAAAACCTATCCCTAAATTTGGAAACTACAGGTTAGAGATACTTGGCATCAGTCATCTCTCACAAACCTCTAATGGCTTCTATCTCCTAGAGCATTTAGGAATTTTACTTGAAGATTAGTTAAATTATGAAACTGTTGAGAGGAAACAAGAGGTCAGGGCTGGAAGACTGGGCGTGCAGGTGGAGAATTATAATACTGTACAGGCAATTACTAACCGAATAAACACAGTCATAAAGCTAAGACTCTGGGTGAAGGAAATTTAGACAGAGACATTTTAAAGTTTGCTCATTAAAGGAAGAGTGACCATCTGGCAACTCTTTTTTTATGAAGAAAAAGAGCAAACAACCAAGCATCACTCAAGGAACACATGGAAACCCCACAATGTAGAAACAGCTTTGACCTTAGAAAGGAGAGGAAGAATGGTCAGGGTTGAGAAAACATTGAAAAAAAGAATCCAGTGAGAGTTGTGAAAACTAAGTTACATTTCCTATACCATGGTAATAGAATCCAGAAAAATATAACCCCAGAGGCGAATTCAATGCCAAGGTTCTTTTGAAACATAGAAGCAGCCGCCTAATGGATTTTACAGATACACATGAAATGGGAATAAAGGCTAATGTAATTGTTCAACAGTGTGGTGCAGATGATGAAATCTAAGTACTTAATTTGGAAAAATGTGTAGTATTAAGATGACTGCAATGATTACTGTGAAGAGCATGACATGTGTGAATGGGCTTGACAGGGAAAAAGAACTATACTCTGTAATTTAGAAATCTAAAGCTAGTTATTTCTTCTAGAAACATGTACTTTATTCAATAAGCTTTCTCTATTAATTGTTTCTAGACAATGTTTGGAACAAACACCACCACCACCAATAAAGGCACACTTGAATTCCCCCCCCCCCAAATAAAATTGGATTCGTTCTACAAATCTAATTATATATACTATTTCTCAATATATCCAACTCATAATTAGATTGAGATGAATCACTAAGAAGACATTTTACAATGAAAAGCTAAATTTCTATCCTTATTTTGCTTCTGAAGTATTTTATTATAAAGAAACACTAAAACACATGCCTGTGTTCTTTTTACTTAAGACTTTAATCTTAAGACTGTCATATGGGGTTCCCTGGTAGCTCAGCTGGTAAAGAATCCACCTGCAATGCAAGAGACCCCAGTTTGATTCCTGGGTCGGGAAGTTCCCCTGGAGAAGGGATAGGCTACCCACTCCAGTATTCTTAGGCTTCCCTGGTGGCTCAGATGGTAAAGAGTCTGCCTGCAATGCAGGAGACCTGGGTTCAATCAGTTGGGAAGATCCCCTGGAAGAGGGCATGGCAACCACTCCAGTATTCTTGCCTAGAGGATCCCCATGGACAGAGGAGCCTGGCAGGCTACAGTCCGTGGGGTTGCAAACAGTCCGACATGACTGAGCGACTAAACACACAACACAAGACTATCATACGGAGGAAAGTAAGTCAGAAAGAGGAAAACAAATATTGTATATTAATGCATATATGTATGTGGAATCTAGAAAAATGGCATAGATGATCTTATTTGCAAGTACAAATAGAGACACAGACTTAGAGAACAAATGTATGGAAACCAAGAGAGGAAGGAGGGATGGGATGAGCTGGGAGATTGGGACTGACATACATACACTATTGATACTAAGTACAAAATATATAACGAATGACAACCTGTAGTATACCTCAGGAAACTCTACTCACAGTGCTCTGTGGTGACCTAAATGGGAATGAAATCCAAAAAAGAGGAGATATGTGTATAAATATAGCTGATTCACTTTGCTGCACAGTTGAAACTAACACAACATTGTAAAGCAACAATATGCCATAAAAATTAATTTTAAAAAAAGGCCCTATTGGAGGAGATGTCATTGTATAAACTGATTCGCTGTTTAGAACCTGAGACACCCTGGAAAGACACACAGGTAGAGTGGAAGGAAAAACATCTCCTTTAGGTCCTGGAGCTTTTGTTTCTCAGGGAGGTAGGAAGGAAATAACCAGTACCAAGTCCACTGAGTTTCCTGGTGTGTTTTATCTGGTTGGCATAGTGAAGGCTTTGGAAAACGTTTGACACTGAAAGCTTTGAAAAGTGTTTTTTTTATTTTTATTTTTTGGTCAGATGTTCCTTCTCTCTCCTCCCTTAACTGGCAGTTCACTGTCACCCACAGTGGACCATCTCCAGGAAAAACCAAGGTGGCAAAGTTTGTCCTTAATAATCCTCTCTTTCTTCTTTGGGTCCTTCTCTCTGCTACTGACCCTCTCTAGCTGCTTTAGCCAAAAAAATGGAATCAATTTAGTCACATTCTGTTGCTTATCCCAGAGGTATATTTCAAAGAAAATATATTGAAAGTGAAATCTCAAGTATCTGATTGAAATTTTTGGATCCATAATGTTTTTGGATAGCTAATTTTAGATTTTGGATAGCTAAACCTTAGACAAACATAGTCAATGATATTTAAAAACTCATTAAAGTTAATATACATTTTCCTCCATTAATACCCCTCAGATTTTTTAGTCAATGAGTTCACATTGCTTTGATCTTTTGTTAGTTTTCTGTGAAATGTGTTTCCCAGTTTCTGAATACTTTCAGTAGGATTAGATCAGATCACCTTAGAATCCCATTCATTATCTTTTTGCTTGGCATTCACTTGAAAGGAGTGATGATATCCAAATGCCTTTTGTTTGTATCTTCACCAAAATGGAAAGTTGCATGTTTTCAGTTATCAATGACAAACCAAGGCATGACACCCACTCGGAAGGTTGCCTCTTCAACTTGCAACACTGAGCACAATGACAAAAGTAAATCAATAACAGAAGCCTCTTTTTGCTTCTTCTTCAGCTTGCTAAAAATAAAAAGGTAGAAGTAACTGAATATAAATGATAGTATCAGAATACATCACTGCCTGGTAAGGAGGAATGTTCTTGAAGGTATGTAGCTCCCCCAATAGTCATTGTGTGTGTGCCACAAAGGTCACCACAATCAATCTTCTGGTTCCCAGACAGAATTACAGTTCCCCACCTGCTAAAAACCACCACACACAGTACCCAACCCCAGACAGGAACGACTCCCAGTAGGTACAGAGATTGTCTTTCCTGACACCTATTGGGGATAATCAATTAATTTTAGAATAGTAAGTAACAAGATAATAGTTTTCTATTGAGTGAGCCAGTTAACATCTTTGTGCTTCTTTATTTTCAGTTGTACACATGGTCTCATAATTTACCTATTCCAGTGGGTTTTTGTCAGGATTAAATTGAATAATGTTTATAAAATGCCTGGCAAGTAAAAAATCATTTAATGAATGGCAGCCATCACTATTGTTCTGCCAGTATTTGAGTTTGGAGAATGACTTCATCTTTTGAGTAAGGGTTACAATTGGTTTGTAGTGAGTTAGAAAAGCAGAGAGTGTATTTCAGAAGCAAATTTGAGAATTATTATTAAATTAGGCTACATTCAAAGCTATCATGAAGAACAGCAACAATAGTGACTTGTTACCAAAAAAATCTTAAGGGCCTTTCAATGAACTGTGTCAAAAATACCTCCAAAAGAGTTATGAGGCTTGCTCTAGGCTAGGTTGTAGCTAGCTTCATTTAAGCAACTGTCTTCTTGCGCAGCTGGGAACAAAGCACATACATGAGGTGCAAAATACCTAAAAACAGGTGTTTTGAAACACACATCACACCTCTGCTAACTGACTTCATATTGGCATCTAAAGGTACAGGTAACACAGGTGTGCTTATGGTGTTTCTGCTACTTAACCAGTGATCCTTTAAGTTAAGCATCCTGCATTATGTAAGAAAAATCTTTGTCTTTCTTCCTTTGTCCTTAGATAATAATGGGAGGCTATTTACTATAAGCTAAGTTGATGGATCAATACAAATATAAAGAGTGTCTCTGATCAAGGAAAAGGTTTTCTGAGCTGTGTTTCTCTCCACTTAATCTCTAAGATGGCACAATGATAGTTGTCTCTACCTGGATCCCTCCCTGACATCACTTTAATAACTCAAAAGCCTCTCAGAATCACCTGGATTCCTTGTCAGATTCTTGTCATTGAGAAAGGTACTATCACCCACAACCCATTCAGTTCTGCAAGCCAGAAATTTAGGAGTCATTCTTGACAGTTCCCCAGTTTCCTTCCAAATCCAACCCATCATCAAGGACTGTTGATTTTATTTCCTAAATTACTCCCTCTGTCCATCTCTCTTCATCTCCCCTACCATCAGTGTAATCTAACCTACCATCATCTCTCTCCTGGACTATTGTAATAGACTCTTAACTGGTCTGACTCCATAAGCTCCCCTGACACGGCTACCCCTGTCCCTAAACCATTCTCAAATCATAGCATGAACCATATCACATTATTCTGCCAACTGACCCCAGGCCTAAAACTCCTATAGGACTTCTGATGGCATTAGGATGAAGAGAAAAACAATGTCTTAATCAGACTGACAAAGCCCAACCCTACCCCCATCACATTCTACTCCTTCCATCTCTGCTCCAGGCTCACTTGCCTCTGCGTGCTCCCGTGCTTCCTCCTGACATAAGGTAACTCATCGTTCCCTGCTGCCTGAACGATTCTCACCAACCCTTTTTGCCTAGTTACCTGTTCAGATTTCAGTTCAATTGTTACTTTCTTGAGGAAACTCCTTGATATCCGGCCCACATCAATTCTCGGTTACATACTTTCCTAGAACCTACCAACTCCCCTTTATGGTACTTCTTGAAGCTGTGATTTTGTCTACATGATTAATATTTTTCTTTTCTGTTAATATGTAAGTTCCAGGAGAAAAGGGAGCACATCTATTTTTCATAGCAGTTAGCCCCAGCTGAAGCACAGGGTTTATGACCTAAATAAATATTATAGAGTGAATAAATAAACGATGTCAGGGAAGTTTTCTACCCTGTTTTCAGTGATGAGACTATACTGTTTTTCCTTTAAAAAAGCCTCAGCAGAGAGTCTGCTTGGAAAATACCTATTTTAATCTGAGGATCTAGATATGAAAATGGGATAATGCAACCAGATTGAGGTAAGGATTGGGGGTCTGGCAAAAAAAAAAAAAGTGCATTTCTAAGGGTTTTTTTACCTTTAGTTTGAGAGAATTCAGTTTTTCCTCCCTGAGGTGTTCTCTCAGCATCTCCCGGTGGAGCCTCTCCTGCTCTCTGGCAAATTCGCCCAGGGTGTACTGGCGCACGCTGTTGTGGCGGTTGGACATGCCCAGGGTGCTGCCGCCTTGGCTGGGCACACTCGTGAAACCCTGCCTCCTGGTGAAGTAGTACACAGTGACGCAACTGAAATGCACATTCTTGGTCCTCAGCCGCTTCTCTCTTTTGAGGATGGAGGAAGCTGAAAGGGAAAGAAACAACTCAGAGAACAGCCCCACAGCAGTTTTCAGATGAGGTGACGAATTACAGACTGCCACTCGATGATCTTAAATTTACGGTCAACCCTTTCTGGCTGGGAGACACCAAAAATGTTGTCACTCAGAATTGGCACAGACTTCGCATTCCTTGCTTAGATTTTCTCCTAGCTGTGGTGAAGTAGACTTTTAAGTCCTCTATAATGGTAGCCCAAGCAAACTTTTAGGCAAGTTGCCAGCAGTCTGCGAATCAATGGCAGAATTTAATTTCTCATTTCCCTTCACCTTTTAAGTTTTGCTTTTATGATTTTCACACGAGTTGTATTTTACTATAATCAGAAAAGACACATACTGCAAACTTTTTGGCTCTCATTTGATATGGAAGGCTCTTGGTGTGAAATGTCTATTTTTAAATTTTAGAAAATTCCAAAATGCAATAAAAATTTATAGAAAAAGGCTCAATGGCACTATTTAGGCATTTTTACAATCTAAATCTAGTCAAGCTTTCAGCTGATGAAAATACCAATAAGTAACATTATGGACAGTGGGACTTTAATCCAAGTATACATTGAGAATATCGAAAACGTCATGAGATATATTAGTACCTTTACTATTAGTTACAGAGACATCAAGATGCAGAGAGCACCATGGAAGGGTGAGATGAACTCTGTAGTTGAGAGAAAGAGAGTTACACATTGACCTTTTGAAGTTGGAAGATGTGCCGGTCTGTTTATTTTGTTGTGAAGTGACCCAGTCTTATAGAATTTGAGTGATTTCTTTCAATGGAACAAAAAGAAACAATGAACCCCTCAGATGTTATATATATATATATATCAGCTAACATGTATGGACTGTTCAAAGAACTATGCAAAGGATTATGCATGAATTATCTCAGTTCATTCTTATGACCGCTTGAGTTGGAATAATCCAAGCCTCCATTTTGAGGAAAACAATCCACAAAAGGTTAAATGATGTGGCCAAGGTCATATAACTAGCAGTGAAAACGGGATTCATTATTCTAGAACCCAGTCTTTTAGCCATCGGGTCACAGTAGAAAGCTGGGATCAAGCTAAGGAAGATGAACAAGGCTAAGATTTGGTGCCACACTGCTTCCGGGAGATGTTAACTGCTGCAAACTCCAAAGATGATTTTTATTTGTAAGACTGTATAAACAAGGAAAGAAAAGTAACTACAGGAGCACTTTGGATTTATATAAAAATATGCTTCACCTAGAGCCAGACATCCTGGAATGTGAAGTCAAGTGGGCCTTAGAAAGCATCACTATGAACAAAGCTAGTGGAGGTGATGGAATTCCAGTTGAGCTATTTCAATTCCTGAAAGATGATGCGGTGAAAGTGCTGCACTCAATCTGCCAGCAGATTTGGAAAACTCAGCAGTGGCCACAGGACTGGAAAAGGTCAGTTTTCATTCCAATCCCAAAGAAAGGCAATGCCAAAGAATGCTCAAACTACCGCACAATTGTACTCATCTCATACGCTAGTAAAGTAATGCTCAAAATCCTCCAAGCCAGGCTTCAGCAATATGTGAATCGTGAACTTCCAGATGTTCAAGCTGGTTTTAGAAAAGGCAGAGGAACCAGAGATCAAATTGCCAACATCCGCTGGATCATGGAAAAAGCAAGAGAGTTCCAGAAAAACATCTATTTCTGTTTTATTGACTATGCCAAAGCCTTTGACTGTGTGGATCACAATAAACTCTGGAAAATTCTGAAAGAGATGGGAATACCAGACCACCTGACCTACCTCTTGCAAAACCTGTCTGCAGGTCAGGAAGCAACAGTTAGAACTGGACATGGAACAACAGACTGGTTCCAAATAGGAAAAGGAGTATGTCAAGGCTGTATATTGTCACCCTGCTTATTTAACTTCTATGCAGAGTACATCATGAGAAACGCTGGTACTGAACTGAACTGAACTGAACTGAAGCTTTACAAGCAGCCATCTCCCTATGAAATAAACTCTTGAACAATTCTGAATTCTGAATGATAAATATAAATATCCTAGAAAAATTTCATCTGACAGTCTAGCCCTTAGATCACTGATCAAGCTCAGTTTGTAGTATAAACTACAACATGCTATGTCTTGACTTGTACTTGGATTTAATAACATAAAAAATATATTATGGGCTTCCCTGGTGGCTCAGATGGTAAAGAATCTGCAATGCAGGAGACTAGGTTTGATCCCTGGGTTGAGAAGATCCCCTAGAAAAGGGAATGGCTACCCACTTCAGTATTCTTGCCTGGAGAATTCCATAGACAGAGGAGCCTAGAGGGTTACAGTCCATAGGGTCTCAAAGATTCTATTCACCTAAGCTTCACAAACAACCATCTCCCTGTGAAATAAACTTACAGTTCTGAAATCTGAATAATAAATATAAACACCTTAGAAAAAGATGCTTACTCCTTGGAAGAAAAGTTATGACCAANTCATGGCATCTGGTCCCATCACTTCATGGGAAATAGATGGGGAAACAGAAGAAACAGTGTCAGACTTTATTTTTTGGGGCTCCAAAATCACTGCAGATGGTGATTGCAGCCATGAAATTAAAAGATGCTTACTCCTTGGAAGAAAAGTTATGACCAACCTAGATAGCATATTGAAAAGCAGAGACATTACTTTGCCAACAAAGGTCCGTCTAGTCAAGGCTATGGTTTTTCCAGTGGTCATGTATGGATGTGAGAGTTGGATGGTGAAGAAAGCTGAGTGCCAAAGAATTGATGCTTTTGAACTGTGGTGCTGGAGAAGACTCTTGAGAGTCCCTTGGACTCCAAGGAGATCCAACCAGTCCATCTTAAAGGAGACCAGTCCTGGGTGTTCATTGGAAGGACTGATGCTGAGGCTGAAACTCCAATACTTTGGCCACCTCGTGCAAAGAGTTGACTCACTGGAAAAGACCCTGATGCTGGGAGGAATTGGGGGCAGGAGAAGGGGACGACAGAGGATGAGATGGCTGGATGGCATCACCGACTTGATGCACATGAGTTTGGGTAAACTCCAGGAGGTGGTGATGGACAGGGAGTGTGTGCTGCGATTTATGGGGTCGCAAAGAGTCAGACACGACTGAGCAACTGAACTGAACAAAGTATATACTTTATGTCTTTCTTCCTTTAACATAAATACACTGTTCAGTCAACTTTCTGATTCACGTTTTTAAAGTTTATATTGGAACAAGTTTCATTCCAGTTTGATTTGTGACAAAGATAACATTGTAAGCTACTTTACTACATTGCTTCTTAAAAGCCATTTCCATTCCTGCACAGTATACAGATTAAGAGAGTTACACATAATAAGTAATGTGCCACTTTAATTTGAAAATATTCATCTTGTTCACGTTCTCCAGCTCCTACTAAAAGATTTATAACACCACTGAAACAGGAATTGATGAATTCATCACTGTCTGGGGTATTTTGATCATAATCAATAACATAATTTTACCCTTAGATAGGATTTCAATTAAAGCATATTTTTCAAAGCAATTTTATTTTAATATAAAAATGGGGTTTAGTTTCATGAAGGATTAACCCACTGGATGCCAAAAGGAAATTATTCTGCCTCTGAAATTCTGTATTAGAAAAATAAATGAAAACAAATTCTCCTCTACTTCACATTTCCTGCAAGTACATTTCATAAAAAGTTACATTATTATACTTTCATCATGTAAAATGAAAAGCAATATACTTTCATAAAATAATAGAATCATAAAAGGTTTATCAGGCAAAAGTGATGACACGCCCAGATACAACACCACTTCTCAGATAACATGCATTTTTTTGGGCTTCCCTGGTGGCTCAGAGGTTAAAGCGTCTGCCTCCAATGCGGGAGACCCGGGTTCGATCCCTGGGTCGGGAAGATCCGCTGGAGAAGGAAATGGCAATCCACTCCAGTACTCTTGCCTGGAGAATCCCATGGACGGAGAAGCCTAGTAGGTTACAGTCCACAGGGTCGCAAAGAGTCGGACACGACTGAGCGACTTCACCTTCACCTTCAGGCAAAAGTGATGACACGCCCAGATACAACACCACTTCTCAGATAACATGCATTTTTTATTCAAAGAAAACACTTTCACTTAAAATTAATTCATCATATCATTATTAAATACCAAAAAATCTTTAAAAAAATCCTATGAAATCCATGCATGGTATAAAAAATACAATATATTTTATGATTACCCTTTTACTCTACTAACTCTTTTATTTTTTCCTGCTCTATTAGAACATCCAAAGAACTGGCAAGTACAGATCGGTACTTACCAAGAGCATTGCCAATGACTGAACAACAAAGTGGATTAACTCCCACTTCCAAAGGCCCCCAAGTTGGACTGGTCTACAGAGGGGCCTGCTGACCTCAAACTCACCTTAAAACGATGTTCAAACAGGAAACTGCACAACAATAGGACAAGAAATGGATGACGTAAGAAGCAGACAGCTTGCCCAAGATGCTGGCCAGATCTGTAGGATCATTTATGTTTTCCTGAATCCCTGGTCCTATGCCTATCAATCAAATGTTTCCTATCAGGGACACGATTCTATGCTACTTTAAAACTCAATCCAATTGTTGGGTTGTGGCCAATTACCTGTATCTACTACTTCTGGGTTACCTTGGTGGATTGGGTAGAGCTTGGTGAATTGAGTAGGGCTTGGTGGATTGGCTCTCTAGGGCTCTGATTGGATACCCTCTCGGAAATTTATTTAGATGAGTGTTCAGTCCTATTCTATTTATTCATGATATTACTAGATGGGATCCTCTCATCTGGCCAATTAATAATACCTGCTCTGATGCTAGCCATAGATTTAAGCTTTCTCTTAGGGTCATTCAAACTCAATTGGAGTGACAAGCTAACTCTCAATAAAAAAATTAGCCTCTCATCTATTAAAAAGAAAACTCCCACAATTATGGGGAGGATATACATAGTTAACACCAGGCTATGATCATTTAAGTTTAAAAACTCCTCTATGCTGGAAATAGTTAAATCATACTAAAAATTATCAAGCTGGTAATTATGAGACAAGTCTGGGTGCTTTATGAACTATGCCTATTATTACACTTAGAGAGAGTGATTGGTATGGAACTCAGTGGATTTCTGGCCCTAATTTATGGCCTTGACATTTACAGGGACGGATACAAAGGTGTAACCTGGGATTCCCGTGAATTTAAGGTCATACACGTTAAAAAAATTAGAGGTTACCCTAACCAATCTACCACTGGTATGATCCCAATGGGTCAAAGATCTGTATTCTACTGGTATGACCATTTAGCAGCTTTGTGTGTGTGTGTGTGTGTGTGTGTGCTTTCATTGGGGTTGGAGGATGTAATTGGCCATATCGAAGCTTTAACAGCTATCATAAGCTTTAAAGGATAGTAACCGAGCTGATGCTGAAGCTAAAACTCCAATAGTTTGGCCACCTGATGCGAAGAACTGACTCATTGGAAAAAACCCTGATGCTGGGAAAGATTGAAGGTGGGAGGAGAAGGGGATGACAGAGGATGAGATGGTTAGATGGCATCACTGACTCAATGGACCTGAGTTTGAGTAAACTCTGGGAGTTGGTGATGGATAGGGAGGCCTGGCGTGCTGCAGTTCATGGGGCTGCAAAGAGTCGGACATGAGTGAAGGACTGAACTGAACTGAAAAACAAAGGCCTTTGCCATCTGCCTCTGAGGAGATTGACCCTGTGCTGCTATAGCTGTGGACCTTCAACACCCCGAGGGAGTTCAGGGTGAAGGGAGGCACTCTGTGCTCCAGGGAATCTGGTGGGACAGGTCTTTAGATAGTTGGATGTTTTAGGAACAGATTCTATGATCTCAAGCCTTGCATCTCCTCATATCTAGAGAAGCATCCAGTCCCATCACTTCATCGCAAACAGATGGGGAAACAATGGAAACAGTAAGAGACTTTATTTTCCTGGGCTTCGAAATCACTGCAGACTGTAACTGCAGCCATAAAATTAAAAGACGCTTACTCCTTGGAGTTCGTGATGGACTGGGAAGCCTGGCATGCTGCAGTCAATGGGGTTACAAAAATGGGGTTCACGACTGAGCAACTGAACTGAATGGTTTTTCCAGTAGTCATATAAGGATGTGAGAGCTGGACCATAAAGAAGGGTAAGAGCTGAAGAATTGATGCTTTTGAACTGTGGTATTGGAGAAGACTCTTGAGAGTCCCTTGGCTACAAGGAGATCCAACCAGTCAATCCCAAAGGAAATCAGTCCTGAATATCCATTGGAAGGACTGATGCTGAAGGTGAAGCTCCAATAGTTTGGCGACCTGAGGCGAAGAACTGACTCACTGAAAAAGACTCTGATGCTGGGAAAGATTGAAGGCAGCAGGAGAAGGGGATGGCAGAGGATGAGGTGGTTGGATGGTATCACCGATTCAATGGACATGAGTTAGAACAAGCTCTGGGAGTTGGTGATGGACAGGTAAGCCTGGAGTGCTGCAGTCCATGGGGTCTCAAAGAGTCAGACAGGACTGAGCAATTGAACTGAACAAAGAAAAGCAATAAATCCCTTCATGGTGACATCAGATCCTCATAACTAACAAAAAACCTTTATAAAACTGAGTGCCTAAAGGTATTGAACTCCCCCTTCACCGAAACCTGACATAGTGGCCTTCCCCCACTGCTGCTTTGGAGCCGTCTCTCAGAGCTATCTGAGATGCTGCCTCCCAGGCTGCGGTCCTCATTTTTCCTCAAATAAAACTTAACTCGCAACTCTCAAGTTGTGCATCTTTTTTTAGTCAACAGTTACGACAACTGACGAAGCGACTCAGAGTGGACTTCCTTCCTTCACTGGACTCCATAGGGAACTGGAGCTTTGGTACCAGCAGCGGCCCCTTGCACCCATCCGCCTCCTCAGTGAGTGCAGACGAATTTGGGTAAGTCTCTCCTGGTTCTCAAATCTCCCATATTGGTTGAGATTCTGAGTTTTATTTGGCGGTGGAGCAGGTTACCTGCCCCCTCCCAGTAGGAAAGATACTGGGGGGAGAGAGGGCAGGTGAAACATCTGAGACATACTCACTCATGAGTCTAAACACTGAGTGGAACTTGGCTGAAAGATACCGAGAAATTCTCACCCAGTCAAAAGATATTGGGTCGGGGGGGTTGGCTGAAAGATGCCTGGGGAATTACCCACCCAGTGGAAAGGTATTGGGTTGGGGGGCTGGATTAGGAAAAAAATTGAGGAATACCCAGGGCTTGGCTGAAATACACCAAGGTCGCTCTGTTGTAGGGAACTGAACGGTCTTGACTGAGTGGTTAAGAGGCTGATCTGACACTTTTTCTCAATTTGACTGCCAGTATAGAATTTGCCAGGGTTAAAAATGAGGAGAATCTATGACAGCTTTGCTCTGAAGAAAAGGAGCTTTGCTCCTCCCAGCCAGTTTAGGTTTTCTCAGGTGACTGAGAAATTTATGGGAATGATGGAGGTCTAGTCCTCATATTGTGCGGTGGTCCCATAGGGAAACCCACTCATTAATTGAAATACTTGCTCATCCGGGGGTCGCACATAAGGACTGGCCATTCAGCGACCTGAGCAGCCACGGTGGTCTTAGATTTTCCGAGGCAAAATCTGAGACACGTTTAAGATGAGCTGAAACAACTCTGGGGTGACTCCTGGAGGAGTTAAGCTCACAAGCAGCACATGGGCCCGCTACACAAGTTCACTGGTGATTTTCATTCCTGACAAATTAAGCTTAAAATGGGAAACAGAATCTCTCAAAAACAGAAACAAAGTGGGGTCAGAAAGCCAGCCTCTGACTAACACTCTAGCTGGATTCATGCAATACGTACAGAGCTCGTACTGGCAAGTACCTAGTTATTTGGAGAAATTACACTAAAAGAGATCTCAACCTAAAATGGCCAAATTGGGGTTCTTTTGATATTCCAAGGTTGATATTTTTGCATGCACAATGAGAAAAGGCTGGCAGTACTTACTTTAATTGGTATCTAGAAGGTTCTAAAACAGGAAACAATACTTTCTTTGCAGGAAACCAAGAAATTACTTGAAATTATATCAGAACTAGAAAAGGCTGCTAACATCGACTCTGCCAGGTCGCAGGTCTAGTGGGACTGGGAAGTCACGTTTGGAATTTATGCCACTTGGCTTTGATTTCTGGGCATCTCTTTGCCTTTTGTTTCATTTGGAATGTGACTCTCAGCTGGTGAAGTTCTGGTTTGGTTTGGTTTTGTTGGTTTGGTTTGAGCATCCAGACATCTAGTACAAATTGTTGGAGCTAATATGGGAATTACTTACTCTAAGGTTCCACACCCTACCTGGGAACCCCTTGGGAAAAAAATCTTTTTAGATGACTGGTCAATCTATAGCTATGATCCAATGATAAGAAAAATGGCCTAAAAATATTAGATCTTTATTGACACAGGATAGGAAAATGGACTGAAGCTCCCTGATGTCCAGGACTCCCTCCTATAATCAACAGCCTGGGGCTAATCAAACTAAGACCCCCTACTTCCCCAGAGGGACAATCCTTGCTAGGGCTAATCGGCCCTTGATATCAGGGCCAAGTTGAGCACTATCTGGTCTAAATTTTGGCTATAAACCTATGACCATAGAAAAATACTATTTCTGACAATATGGTCAAAATATTCTTTAGACTCCAGAGAAATCTTGAAGGAAAAAAAAAAAATCTCAATAAGAATTTTTGCCCTTCTATATAACTCCTTCTATACTTTAGACCAGAGCTCTCTGGATCACTTATCTAGACCATCTCTAATTACTGAAATGAAAAAAAAAAAAAAAAGTGTGTGTGCAAGTGTGACAGAGCCTTTTAAAATCTTATTCCAACCACTGGTTACTGTGATATCTGATTCATAACTAAGCTTGGAAAACAAAGCTATAGGATCTCTTGTTCTATTTGGAGATATGTATGTCTCAGCGTACGTCTTTGATTTTTGGATAATATTGCTGAT
The DNA here is from genome assembly GCA_006410635.1 of Cephalophus harveyi. Lineage (NCBI taxonomy): Eukaryota > Metazoa > Chordata > Mammalia > Artiodactyla > Bovidae > Cephalophus > Cephalophus harveyi. The sequence continues at coordinate 241,023 of SJYT01051914.1, read as the reverse complement.
TGCTGAGGTCAGTTTGTAAATCATTGGCAAAATGAAACGACAAGTTACTGAATGGAAGAAAATATTTGCAAATGATATGACTGGTAAGAGGTTAATACCCAATATGAACAAATAGTTCATACAACTCAATATCAAAGAAAGCAAACAACCCAATTAAACAATTGACAGAAGAACAGAATAGACATTTTTCCAAAGAGGAAATGTAGATGGCCAAGAGGCAAGTGAAAAGATGCTCAATTTTGCTAATCATGGAGGAAAAGCAAATCAAAACCACAGTAAAATATCACCTCACACCTATCATCAAAAACAAAAACAAATGTTGGTGAGGATGTAGAGATAAGAGAATCCTCATACAGCGTTGTTGAGAATGTAAATTGGCCCATCCACTGTGGAAAACTACATGGAAGTTTCTCAAAAATCTAAAAATAAAACTATAAATGACCCAGCAAGCCTACTTCTGGTTATATAGCTGAAAAAATAAAGACATGAATTCATGAACCTCTGTGTTCATAGCCCAATGTTTATAGCAGCATTATTTGTAATTGCCAAGGTATGGAAATTACCTAAGTGTCCACTAACATATGAATGGACAAGGAAGTTGTGACATATTTCTACATGTATGTAGGTACGGAGATATATATATACACACACACAAACATACACACACACAATGGAATACCACTTAGCCATAAAAATAAACGAAAATTTTGCCATTTGTTCACTGATCTTAATGTGGTCAGCTTCAAACTATGTACAGCCCCACATTAAGAAATGCATACCCTTCTATTGTATCCAATTGGTGTTCCAGGATTTGGTTCTCACCTGTTGACTTTCAAACTGAAAAAGAGATGAAATTAGGATTCTAAGAATTCTGAGTGCTGAACAACAACATTCAACTAAGAAAAGAGAATGCTTAGCACTGACCAGTCCTGATTTCAGTTTCTTATAATATTGAGTCAGAAACTCAAAGAACAAGTTTCTAATGAAACATTTGTGGAAAATCTAACGCCTAAACACAGCAGCCAGCTGAACAGAATAAAATCAGGTGGAAACAAGAATAAACACAACTACGTAATACTGGGGAAAACACATTGGTGCAGAGGCGTGGCTCCCACAGACAGAGGTGCAGAGGCGTGGCTCCCACAGACAGAGGTGCAGAGGCGTGGCTCCCACAGACAGAGGTGCAGAGGCGTGGCTTCCACAGACAGAGGTGCAGAGGCGTGGCTCCCACAGACAGAGGTGCAGAGGCGGGGCTCCCACAGACAGAGGATACTTTGGGTTGATTAGGGAACCAGCAGTGGCATGATTTGGGCACAGAGGAGAACATGAACACAGAGACTTCTTTACTAGAAACAAAGGGATCCTAAGTTCTGCCCTGGGACACTTGATGTTTCCTGTGTCCTAGAGGCCTATATGCAGGAAATTCCGGTTGTTAGGTATGGCTGAAGTAACAGTTTATGCATATCTGTGTATTAGATATGTTTTCTCTTCTCATGCATTTTTTTTAAAGCAGAATCAGATGCTTAGAGAAACAATTAGTTAAATATGAAGCAGAAAAGATTCAGATGTACACTGGCTGAGTTTTTCTGTTCCAAAGCCTAGGGTTGGGGAACAGGGTGGTAGAGGAGTAACCTAGCCCAGAGAGGAGAGACTGGAGGGACCAGAGGCCTCACTGATGAAAGAACAGTGAAGACCCTGCATCGGGAGAACTCAGCCTCAGAGTGATGCTGTATCCAGCTGTTCCCAAATGTGCCTCTACCCCTACAACTCAACACCTGTGAGCAGCCCAGGAGCCAAGGGGTCTGTATTTCTTATTAGCTAATTCTTAGTAAACAGCCTTTCCTGTGTCAGAATAGTTCCAAACATTTCACATGTATTTATTCTTTCAATAGTCACGACAGCCCGGTCTATGTGTCTTCAGTTGCCAAGTCTGACTCTTTGCGACCCCCTGGACTGTAGCCCGTCAGGCTCCTCTCTCCATGGGATTCTCCATGCAAGAATACTGGAGTGGGTTGCCATCCCCTTTCCCAGGGGATCTTCCCAACCCAGGGATTGAACCGGGTCTCCCGCATTGCAGGCAGATTCTTAGCCATCTGAGCCACTAGCAAAGCCAAGGACTATCATGACAGCATATAAATTTTAACACTTGAATAAATATCTTGGTTTTTTCACTGATTCCAGGAAAATAATAAAATCTTCAAAGTACCTATAATTCTTTGGAAAACAGATGTGAACCACACTACATTATTTGAAAAAAAAAAAAAATAGGAGTTTTCTGGTTTGATAGACAATTATCCAGGAAGAGAGCCATAAAAATGTTAACAGGCCTCTTGGCCAGAAGATAATGTAAACCACCTGAGACCTTTTGTATACGGGAGGGTATGCAAAAAGAAAGCCTTGTTTGTCTCAATGAGGGTCAAGACTGCTGCCCCTGCATAACTCTGCATATTCCATTATTTCTTTATGTACAAACTTGGGGTATATAAGCTGATTTGAAAGTGGAGTCTTCGGAGTCTTGCACCGATGCTGGGCTTCCCCATGTCGTTCTTCCCTCCCTCTCCTTTTCAGGCTGAATTCCCATCTGGGGCATGGAGGCTCGCCATGTCTACTTACTTGTCCCGGCTTTCAAGATCCATAAGAGAGAGAGCCCAAGGTGGGGCACTCTCTGATATTCAAATGGGTGCCAGCGGCTGCCGGCGGCCTAACATAGATGGTCCAAGTTCACTGTCTGGAACTTTATTGGCTTTCCACGTAAATCACGTTATTCAGCCTCTTTTCTCCATTAAATTTCCTACTACACTATTTCTTCCTAATCTAATCTTATATTTCTATATTAATAAATAAATAAGTTTCTCCTCGCCAACACCGTCCCCGCTTCGAATTTCCCTGGATCCACCAGGGCTGGACCCCAGCAGGGTGAAATGTTCTGGAAGCTGANTAAACCACGTTATTCAGCCTCTTTTCTCCATTAAATTTCCTACTACACTATTTCTTCCTAATCTAATCTTATATTTCTATATTAATAAATAAATAAGTTTCTCCTCGCCAACACCGTCCCCGCTTCGAATTTCCCTGGATCCACCAGGGCTGGACCCCAGCAGGGTGAAATGTTCTGGAAGCTGAGGGAAGCAGAGGAAATAAGAATATAACCAAATGCAGCTGGTGAATGGTGAATTGAGGCTGTTCACATGGAGCAGCATTCTATAATGTTTTTATGTCACAAATAAATTTGGGATTAATTATTTTCAAAAAGTAAAATCTTTGTACAAACTCAATTGCAAAATTATGTCAGGTTTTAAAAACAGAAAACTCATTTTCAAGCTAGTTAGTAACTATGTTAAAAGCATTACATCAGGGAAGTAATACAGAGGTTTCTTGGTACTATGAGGTATCTGGTACCTATAATCTGCACATTAAAATTTAACAAGTAAGCACTTATTTAATGAGGCCAACCAGATTCAACTAATCCTCATTTCTATAATAAACAAGCATTTGAATTTACAGGTAGAACATTAAAATGAGGTTACAAGGTATTCAGAATTATGAATTTCAACCTATATTAATAAGAAAAGTGAACACATCAGGTTACTGCTAAACTCCATCTAATTACTTACAAATTAATCAAGGACAATAAAGGAAATTAGCATCTGAAAGACACACATGATAATACCACTAAGAACTGTCAAGCCTCAATTATCCATGCTAATTAAGAAAGCGGGCTAATCCTAAACAGTGGATAATATAACAGTTCCTTTTACTGGCACAGATTATATTTTGTGTATGACAGATCTACCTGAACATTTTGCTTTTCTTTGTTCAGAATGAAAAGTAAGTTTTCCTTCTTGGTAGATCATGATGCAAGTCAGCTAGGATTTTTTTTAGTTTAAAGTGGATAAATTACAAAGTATATAATCTATACCTATAGTAGATAAAATCAAAGTGCTGTTTAGAATCTTTTAGCTAAGCTTTCAAAAATACATTTAATAAATGCAAGTTAAGGTACATGAATTGTGATAAAAATGAAAAAAGATTAACTTACTTTGAGACACTGAAAGTGTCTCAAATTTAAGCCATATAAAGTGCCTTGTGACCCACTCCAGTGTTCTTGCCTGGAGAATCCCAGGGACGGGGGAGCCTGGTGGGCTGCTGTCTGTGGGGTCGCACAGAGTTGGACACGATTGAAGTGACTTAGCAGTAGCAGTAGCAAAGTGCCTTGTGAGTTACTCTTATTTCATTTTACAGGTAAAATTATAGAATGTTCAAGAAGTTATATACAGAGTTACATGTGGTAAATGAATAGGTGTCCTATTCTTTGGGGCTTCCCTGGTGGCTCGGACAGTAAAGAATCTGCTGCAATTCAGGCAGGTTTAAACCCTGGGTCGGGAAGATCCCCTGCAGAAGGAAATGGCAACTTGCTCCAGTATTCTTGCCTGAAGAATTCCATGGACAGAGAAGCCTGACGGAATACAGTCCATAGCGTCACAAAGAGCTGGACATGACCAAGCAACTAACACACACACACCAACAGTGTCTGTCTGAGCTACCAGGGAAGCCCCGTATCAACAGTACTAATTGCCAAGTATAGAGCCATCCATGGGATGAAGAGCCAAGGCTGCGGTCATCACGCAGCAAGATCCTGCAGAGCTTGAGCACTGAGGCAAACGGTGTGACGGGGAGTCTAGGTGCAGGCTCAAGCTGTAGCACCCCGAGATCTCACGGCCTGCACCCAGCATAACGGAGGCGCTGGTTCCTGCGATCGAGGCTGAAAGGTAGGAATAACCACCAACCTGAAGCCTATCCTAAATTACCAACATTTCTTTAAGCTCCTTAAACCCTGCCAAAGTTGGTTGACTTGCAGAAAAATGCTGGTGGTCACAATTGACAGCTTAGGGTGACTCAAGACTGCAGAATGAGAAATATACAACAGGCCCTTGAAACTTGAAGCCCGAATACAACAGACAGAGCCTTTCAGCTGCCTTTCTCCAACTCCAATACTTGCTTTCCAAGCAATCACTTCATTCTAGGAGGGTAGGTTGATGGTGATGATGATGTTAGAAATGTACTTTCACCTACACCACTGACTTCCTTTTCATTTTAAGATAGACGTTAATACATATCGGCATCTCATAACCTGACACACTAAGGCTTGAAGAGGTTAAACAACTTATCTAATTCACACGAGCAGCTGGAAGAAATGAGTTTTGCACTCAAGTCTCTAAACCACTAAAATCGATGCTTTTTTTTTTTTCCTGCTATCCCATCCTCTCCACAGCCACGGGCACTCTACATTATCTTAGAAGTTTGAAATTTCTACTTGTGAAACTAAAAAATGTGTATTATCAAGTAAACATATTTTTTACATGTGTTCACATCTGAATACATTAGTAGTAACAAATTGTCAGGAAACTTAAAATGATTATATAATAACAAGACAGTCAAAAACACGTATCTTCTTGAATTACAAATTCCTCCATTTAAAAATATTATGCTTCAAAGAGGACTTTTTATTTAGAGGTCTGAATAGTAAGCTAAAATTAAGAATTAAGAAATTCAGATTTAACTCTTTGTCCTTTGTATACAATATGCTTATTATAATATCACCTCCTAATTTGAGGAAATTACTCCCATTTGCAACCTCTTTCCCAATCTATGCCATTATAAGCCTTAAACTTAGTTCTTTTCTGTACACCAGGGAATTTCTGGATGCCAATAATTCTCACTTCCCAAGGTGAGGTACTTGGGAAGGTACTTGAAAGCATGCATCACCCTAGATTCCTCTATTTTTTAAGTTTTTTTTTTCTTAATTTATTTATATTTATGGTTGTGTGTGTGGACTTTCTCTAGCTATGAAAAGCAGGGAGCTGCGCTCCAGTTGCGGTGTGCAGGCTTCTCACTGAGGCGGCTTCTCTTGTGAAGTACCGGCTCTACAGGCAGGCTCAGCAGTTGTGGGGCAGGGGCGTAGCTGCGCCAGGCATGTGGAATCTGCCCAACCCAGGGATGAAACCCATGTCCCCTGCACTGGCAGGCAGATTCTTATCCACTGCACACCGGGAAGTCCCATCCCAGAGTCTTAAATTAGGAGTGAGCTATTGATTTAAGAAAAATAACTTGATTGGTAAATGGTATGAGCTAATCGGCCACTGTTCCTTTGGAATCTGTGCCTGAGGTGGCACCATCAAGAAGGATGCTATCTTCCTAGAGTATAAATGAATTCATCTGGATTTTAACCCAGGTTTTTCTGAATCGATGACTCCTCTTAGAGTATATTTAGGAACTTCCCTCTTCATACACAAGGGACAGATACATTTTATCAAGTTGTTGATTAAAGAAAATCAACTGAGATAGAATAAAAGTATAATTTTTTAATATAAATTTAAAGCAAGTATGTATGTGTAAAACTTAAGGTCAGAATGTTGATTTTCTATCAGATTTTGATTATTAACAATATTTGACACACAACTTAGAGTCCATTCATTCAGTGCTGGTTCTTAGAAAAACAGGTGGCCTTTCCAAGCTGATAGTCAAACACACATGTGTGCTAAGTAGCTTCAGTAATGCCCAAATCTGCGACCCTGTGGACTGTAGTCCACCAGACTCCTCTGTCCATGGGACTCTCCAGGCAAGAAGACTGGAGTGGGTTGCCATTTCCTCCTCCAGGGCATCTTCTCGACCCAGGGATTGAACCAGTGTCTCTTACCCTCCTGCATTGTTAGGCAGGTTCTTTATCACTAGTCCACCTGAGAAGCCCATCCAAAGATGGGACTGCGGTTTATTTAAGATGCTTCTATCACAAGTGATTAAAGACAAACGCATTTCATGGAGTGATAAGCCTCATGAGAGTAGAGGATGGGCCACTGGCGTGGATATGCTTAGAATGTCTTCATTATCTTCCAGATTCAAAAAAGTGTGCACTTTAATACTGTACCTGGATGAAAAAACAAACAATCCCTAAGGGAAGCAAATACATCCCTTAAGAAGCACTTTTCCCTTATAAAAGTTAAAAGAAAGTAAGACAAGAACGAAATTTCCTTCCTGTGTGCTGCCAAATATTGGCACGACCTGAAACTGTCCTTGGGAAAGTGGTTAATATACTAACAGAATTAAATCTCACTTCCAAGTCCAGGTTATCACATTTATGCAAGAATACACACAGAACTCTATTTATCAATTTCAGACTGCTTGTGAAAAGTGCTGAATTCTATTCTTTTGGGGGGACAGAAAACATTTATAATAGCACCAGCCCCACAGCCACATCATCCTGTAACTGGCGCTAAGAATGAAAAAAAAATCTTTATGACAATAACAAGAAAATGAATTTTCATTTTCAAAGGCAGTCTGTATGATCACTGGCTGTCCTGCCACCCAGCTCTTCTGAAGGCATTCAGACCCTTCACTGCAATGTCTCAAAAATCAATAGCAATTTATTCTCTCTTTGGACCCCAAGCAACAAAAGTAAATAATACTGTCACCTCTAGTCTGCCTGCAGAACATGGTCACAAAACAGCCTTGCCACTAAAATACAACCTTACGCGGCTCTTTATCTCTGCCGGCACCGCTGACTGTATTGGCTTTCACAGAGGACAAACACTTCAGTAGAACCACACAAAGAAGGCAAGCTCCCATACCTTGCCCAGACTGAATGATGAGGCTTGAATTAAGAAGAAATTCTGACACTGACCTAAGCTTCCTGTTTCAATGATGTGAGTTTTATAAAAGAAAAAGAATTTTTTTCCCAAGATTATTAAAGCTAAGAGGGAAAGTATGAGATGAAATGTAACATATTTATAATATTTTTTCCTATGGAATTTAATAAAATCAGCAGACCTTCTGAAGCAACTAGTTGAACTGTAATACTGTGCATCTAAAACCTACATGTGAACAATATTTATATTTGACTGATAGAAATATTAGTCTATAAGCAAACTAAGAATTAAAAATGAAAGTTCCATCTTGATTATGTTCTATAGAGTAAGTGCTAGCATTTTCAGGAAGGACACCACATCCACCCTGGAATATATAAGACAAACAGTATTTCAAAGCAATAGAAGGAATCTTATGAATGATCTAGTATAATCCAATCCTTTTGCAGATAAAGGAAATCAGGCCCCATATCTAACACTAGAAAGCTAGTTAATAGAAGAAGCAGGACTCAATTACATTTCTGACATCCTTTTCATTGTGTTGTTGTTATTATTGTTCAGTCACTAGGTCATGAATTTAACTCAGATAACTATTATCTCTACTACTGTGGGCAAGAATTCCTTAGAATAAATGGAGTAGCCATCATGGTCAACAAAACAGTCCAAAATGCAGTTCTTGGATGCAATCTCAAAACCGACAGAATGATCTCTGTTCATTTCCAAGCCAAACCATTCAGTATCACAGTAATCCAAGTCTATGCTAAAAGTGAAAGTGAAGTCACTGAGTCTGTCCAACTCTCATCGACCCCATGGACTGCAGCCTACCGGGCTCCTCCGTCCATGGGATTTTCCAGGCAAGAGTACTGGAGTGGGGTGCCATTAGACACATGAATATAAAGTAACAATTGGTATCATTAGGCTAAAAACTTACGGGAAAATATATGGCGGTCCTTTCCAGAACCAATGTGCTTGGGTCAGTTTCTTCTCTGATTACAAAGGTCCAGGGCTATTTGTCAATGGAGTGGCAGCTTTTGTTGACCACTGCACAATGGCTATGATCAAACATTTACATTCTTCTAGTAAGAGTTTTCAATTTAATACTGAATTCTGACATTATCTGAGACCTAGGACATATCTGATGCCAAGCTTATTCCATCTCATTAAAGGAGATGGAGACTTTCCATCTGGAAGAACATATACAGTGTAGTATTGCAATATAACAGAGCCAGAGACATCAGAAGAATTTAGTCTCTGTTCAACGGAGCTTCAATCAATAAAGACTCTCATAGTGCTCTCTTATTGAGCACTGGCTGTGAGCCAGGCCCTGCGCTAAACACTTTATATGCCTTAACTCTTTCAATCTTGCTAATATCCCTTTCAAATAGGTTATCTTCAGACTTAAACTGAGCATCCATGTGGTTTAGGTATTTGCTCAAGATCATTCAGTAAGAAGAGGGTGAGATAGGGCCATGATATGAACTCAGATCTGTCAGTTTCAAAGCTCACTCTTAACCACTGGAAACTCCTGAAGTCCATCTTTTACTTCCGAATGTCTTTTTAATAAAAAAAAAAAAAACAGCAAAGCAAAACAAATTCCCACAATTATAATCTGAACTCCTTTCCATTTTTTTTTTTCAGTTCATCTGATGATTTACAAAGGAGAAACTTCAGCCTACTCAAAAGCTTATTCTAGTAGATATAAAATGCTACAAAGATGATAAGAAACTTACCTGCATGCTGTCTGTGAACAATCTGGGGGCTTTGGAATTATTGAGCCCAGATGCCAAAGTGTGTCCAAATGTATCTCAGGATCACTCATTCTAACAGCAATTGAAGTACAGTACCTCGTGCCTGAGACCTTTAGGATAAGGTTTCTTGTCAAGCAACCTGGGCTTTTGTCCCAGAATACCTTCCAGCTCTATAGGAGAGCAAGTGCTGATCATGTTACAGCTAGAGTGAATCCAGAACAAATAGAAAGCAAACCTCTTCAAATGCTTCCACCCCTGTGTACCTCTTGAAGCTGACCCCTTGTCTTTACATGGAGCTCCTGGTGAAGTATGTGTGGGAGTTGAAAGAACAGTTCACACATGTGTCTCCATAGCATCTTCATACAGGGAGTGCATCTCAAGAAACTAAACAGAGTAGTCTCTGCTCGCCGGTACACGCACGTGCAGGAAATGTGTTAAACATCAAGGGATACTTGTCATCCCTGGTGGGTGCATTTTTTTCTACCCAAAGAAACTTATGGTGTAGTTTGATACATGTCTCATCAGGAATGATTTTGAATTCCTAGTATAGGCCATGTAAGATTGTTCTTAAATCAGTTATGTCATCCATCTACCTCTCCCAGGCAACTTTATCTCAAAACAACCCGTAATCCATTTTAGCCTGAACTGGAAAAACCAAGCATTCGATGTTTGCAATTTTTCTATTGTCTCTATGTGTAGAAATTACTCCAATACCATTTGATCAGCAAGTTTATTAAAGAAAGAAACAACATGCAGCATATTTTTATGTTCCTGTCACAAACGGTTGCACTGAACCTTCTGTTCCTATGCCAGGCTATTTTTCATGTTTCTCTTTTTGCATGTTGATCTTCCTGCCTGCCATTCATAGCGGTTTTTGTAGTTATTTGCCTAGGAATAATTCATTGCATTTTAAAGCTGCCTGTTTTCTCACCAATCATTGTGGATTCTTGGAGATATTTTACAAAGTGGAGAATATATATCCTAAAAAAATTCAAATGAGAATTTTTTTACATATACAAAATTGAATGATTACATAGGTCTTGGATTTCACTAAATACAAATTCCATTTTGCAATTTTCATTTTTTACTGAGCCATAAATTTTGCTCCTGGATATCCTCTGGACTTAAACTGAGACGGTTTGGTTTCTTTGTCCATGAGAGGTTCAAACAATATTATCTCTGGGCCAGCTCTATCTAGGATTTTCAGTTTGATTCAGCAAACTCTTACGGGATTAGGGTTGAGGTCACTTGCTGGAAATAGAAGGGCCCGGTTTTCTTGATTACCTTAGCACTGCCTTCTCCTTCATAGAGCTCACCCAATCTGACATGTCAACCCGTCTTCCTAAATTTTCCTGGAATATCCTCATCAGTCACCCTCTGGCTTAGAAGTTCGCAGTCTTCCTGTTGTCTACCAAACCAAACCAGCTTAAGACCTGACTTTCTGAACTCCACAGCTTCCACCACCACAAAGAAAGAACTTTTTATTTCCCGTGTGTTCAGCGCCCTAGGCGTACTCCGGCCGCCTGGAGCCTTCGCTCTGCTCTACCACCAACTGCGCAGGCGACCGTCGGTCATAGGAGCACTTGTTCTTTGGACACGACTCATATTCCCCCTCTCCTCGTAAAGTGAATATAAGAAGTGTCGCACACCCGGTGCAAGATCAGATTGGGTGACGGACATAAACTCACTGGACAACCTGTTTATACCGCCGGGAAGTAAGCTTCCGCCCAGGTGCCCAGGACGCGGGGGGCCGGCGCATGCTCCGTTTCCCTCTAGGCGCCTCGGCCCTCTCACTTCCGCTTCAAGGCGGGGCCGGAAGTGCAGCCGCGTCCGCGGGGCGCCGCGGGCGCGGGGCGCGCGGAGATGACGCAGGCAGCGCCGGAAGCCGCTCCCCTGGGAGGCTGCGGACCCGGAGCGGCGGCCGCAGGTCCAGGTCTGTGGACTAGGCGGGGCCGGGTCGCGGAGGGGCTTGTTTGGCGCCCGCGCCTCTGCTGACTCGCCGCGCCTCGGGCTGTTTGCCTTTCTCTCGCTGCAGGCGCCATGGCTGCGGAGCGGACCCGGCCGCTGCGAGGCTCTGGCGGCCCGAGCGCGCCTAGTTGGTGTGAGCCCGGCGCGAGGCCCCGGGCCCCGGGGCGCTCGCTCAGGTCAGTGCCGCGCGGAACTCGGCTCCGGGAGTAGGGGACCTGGGCGCGGCGAGCGGGTTGAAGGGATCTGGAGTTGATTTAGAGATGGGAGAACTGAGCGATTGCCTCCTGGAGCCTCAGTTTCCTTAGCTGCGAAGCGAGTTAACCATGAGGTCCCAGGGCTGTGAAGGAGTTTGAAGGATGAAGCAGTATGGAGAGGCGGTTTATGAAGTACACAGCGCTGTACTAACGTGAGGGACTGCGCCGTAATTGTGGGTATGCCATGGAAACAGGTGTGTATGTGGAGTGCTGCTTGCAATAAAGATAGCAAGGCTAATGCTAAATAATGGTGGTAACCAGCATTTCTTGTAGGCTTTCACTGTGCGGATACTGTGCTAAACGTTTTATGTGCATTTATCCCGTTTATTCCTTGTAAAAACGCTTGTAGATAATGCTGTTAGTGGTTACCTTTTACCAGTGAGGAAGCTGGGCTTGAGATAAGTGAAGTGATTTGCCCAGGGTCACCCAGCAGCAAGTGGGGTTGCAAAGCCCTACTTTAGAAACCCTATTTGTATTCCTTAGAAGCTTTTAAAAATTCGTCTTAAAACTGACGGTGTATATAAACAGATCAGATATTCGTACGGTCTTAAATTCATAAAGGGACCTTCACTCCTATTCCTCAACCCTCCAGTATTCTCTGGAAACAACCAGTATTAACTAGCTTCTTGAGTATTCAAAAGATATTTTATGTATACGTAAGTGTATTTCGATAAGCTCAGAGCCTCTGTTCTCTTTAACCCTGGTTGTGCTTGATAAGAAAAGAGAGGGAAGATGAAGCCTCCCTCCCAAAGATAGGAAATGTCTTGTTTTCTCTGTTGAGTAGGCCAGGTCCTGAGATAGGAGAGGTAAAGGGCATTCATCATGTTCAGTCAAGAAAGTTCTATCTTTAGTAAGACCTGGAAGTACAAGTTTTGTTTTGCTTCTTTGAGGAGGGCTGGGGCTGGCCAAGATGTTGTTCCTGCTCCTTCCTGAGAGACCCAGGGCAAGTCACGCCACTTTAGGGGCCATAAATTTCTTCATTTACTAAGGGCAGTTCTCATACCTTCCACAAGGTCGTGAAAATCACGTGAGGTAGCATCTATGGGTAGTGCTCTAGTGTTTCAAACCAGTACAAAGATGAGAGTTACCCTGAGGGAGCGTAGGGAGTTAATAGCAGAACCCGAGACCAGACCCACGTCTCCCATCTCCCAGTTTAGGAATCTTTTCACATTCGCCTGTTTCAGAGCTTTGTGATTGTTAATACTGAGGGCAAAAGGGCAAGTTTTATGTTTAGTCTGAAGTTGGGGTGGGGGGGAAAGGATGGGACACCATGGAGTGTGGAGAGGGTGGAAAGAGAATGCCTCTCCTGGGAAATCAGCCTCATGTCAGTAACTGCCCTTAATTATAAAATTAAATTCCCAGTAAGTTTGAGCACTTGAGGTTTTTCTTTTTTTCCTGTATATTTTAAGAGAATCCATTTTAAGAGAAACGAGGGTGGGGAGTGGGGGACAGACAAAAAAGGGAAACTGGTTAGGTGCTAGGGTTGAAGGGGATGTTACTGGAGCTTTCCTGCCAGGTACTCATAGTAATAAAACTAACAAAAAGTGCCATTTGAGTTACCCTACTGGGCTGTGTTCTTAGCTTGTCCCTACTGTTTGTGATTCGTGCAGCGCTCAAGGTGAGCTAGCTTCTATTTTACAGATGACAGAACTGAAGCTCAGAAGTTAGTTGAGTATGTCCATGATCACATAGGAAGTGGCTGAATCTGTGGAAGGTTTGATCGACTTCAAAGCATTTTCCTTTACCGCAATCTGCCTCTATAGTTAGCTGTCCTTGACTATTCCCAGTAATGGGAAGCTCACCACCCTGGAGGCAGCTGTTCATTATTGGAAAGCTCTGATGTTTTAAAAGCTCCTCCTTCAGTTGAATTGAAATCTCACTTCCTGAAGTATTCCCTGTGGGGCCTTGTGCTGCCAGTACATGATATTCCTAGAGGCTCTCTAAGAGTTCAGTTTAGACCTGTGACCTTAAGAAAGTTCTCTCCAGAGTCAGTTCATTTTTTAGAGAAACAAAAGCTGATTTTTTTTTTTTAATAGTGCATTCTGCAAAGCTAATGGGTCCTACTTTATTTTAAAAACATGCCGTTTTCATGATAGTGAGAGATGAAGAACTGGATAAGAACTTCCCATAAAGGGTTCAGTAGCTTAAAGGGCAGTCTTTAAGAGTTGGAAGAAAAATTCTTGTTAGGAGAATGTGTAAATCTCAGAAATGCCTGGGTTTTTTAAGGTGCTCAATGGCAAACTCATCCATAATCTCTGTGGTGTTGTGGGTTCACTGATTGGGTGTGCTGTACATGTCTCTTGGTTATTTGGTAATGATACTGTTTTCATGGGTATTATAAATTTGCCTTGTGCCCATTTAAGTAACAGTTCATTGTACACAAATGAATTCCTGAGATGGGTATGTGGCACACTGTGTGTGTGGCCAGGCAGATGTGATAGAAGAAGCCCCTCCACCCACTTCTTGGTGGTAAAAAATGATTCCTGGGCACATGTTTTGGTTATATTTTTAATTGGCCAGGATTAATTAGCTGTTGGCGACATTTTGTGACTGTCCATGGAAACTTTTTTCTTGTCTTGCTGTGAATGATTTTTTTAAAGTAAAACTTTTCCAGAAATATTACAGATAAAAGGTTGTTAGGATTCAGAAAAAGGAGGCTTGTTAATCTTGTTGGTGGCTTTTTTTTTTTTTTGCTGTGCCAAGCAACTTGTGGGACCTTAGTTCCCTGACCAGGGATCAAACCCAGGCCCTCTGGCAGTGAACATGCAGAGTCCTAACCAGTGGGCAACCAAGACATTCCCAGGACACTGGTTATCTTGTGTTAAGTTCATGTAGCTTGCCATGAGCTCATTAGTTTTTGGCATCCAAGTAAATCTTTTAAGTTAACAAATCCTACGTAGCCCAAACCCTGAGCCTTAAAGTCCATTCACTATTCGACAACATTAGACACCAGATGATGTGATTAGAAGTGGGTTGTTTGCTTTAACTGCTTTTTGTCTGATAACAAATGTTCCTGCCAAATTTGATATTGGGAAATTAATGGAAATGGTCTTTACATACCTTAATATTAATGAAGTTGGACAGTGAGATCTGACTATTTGTGTAAAGCTGGTAAATGATCATGGCATCTCGTCCCATCACTTCATGGCAAATAGATGGGGAAACAGTGGAAACAGTGACGTTATTTTCTTGGGCTCACTGCAGATAGTGACTGCAGCCATGAGATTAAAAGACACTTGCTCCTTGGAAGAAAAGCTGTGACGAACCTAAACAACATGTTAAAAAGCGGAGACGTTACTTTGCGACAAAGGTCCGTCTAGTCAAAGCTTTGGTTTTTCCAGTAGTCATGTATGGATGTGAGAGTTGGACCATAAAGAAAACTGAGCACTGAAGAATTCATACTTTTGAACTGTGGTGTTGAAGAAGACTCTTGAGAGTCTCTTGGGCTGCAAGGAGATCCAGCCAGTCGATCCTAAAGGACATCAGTCTTGAATATTCATTGAAAGGACTGATGCTGAAGCTCCAATCCTTTGGCCACCTGAAGTGAAGAACTGACTCATTGGAAAAGACCCTGATGCTGGGAAAGATTGAAAGCAGGAGGAGAAGGGGACGACAGAGGATGAGATGGTTGGATGGCTTCATCAACTCAGTGGACATGAGATTGAGCAAGCTCCGGGAGTTGGTGGTGGACAGGGAAGCCTGGTGTGCTTCTGTCCATGGGGTTGCAAAGAGTTGGACATGACTAAGCGACTGAACTGATAAATGAATTTATTTTTCTCTTTCACTTTAATTTGGACATTAGGTTTTAAAGTTAGTATGATGGGAAACTGGTCAGATTACAAGGAAAGTTTTTTTTTTTAATCATTGAAATGTTTCAACACATAAGAATCTAATTAAAAAAAAAAACAAACCATGTACCTATTGCCCAGCACTATTATCTATCAACATGGCTGATCTTGGGAAAGGTGGTTTTCACAGATTTGCTTTACTTTTTCTTCTCTTCCCACTAGTTAGTCCACACTGTTAAGAGTGGGTGGACACCTTGACATGTTATGGATTGATGGATACTTGTGTTTTTTTGAGGGGGGGTCCAGCTAGCCTTCAAGGGGCAGATGGTATAATCAGATGGACTCGGTGCCCCCTGATCTCATCCGCAGGTTGCGATTCTGCTGATGGTAGCTTGGAGCGCCCCATCTTGAGAGCACTGGCTCCCGGCCTGTTCTGTTCTATTTTAATAGCGCTGTTGGCTGCAGGCAAATCACTTTCCTTCTCTGACCTGCAGCTTCCTCCTGTGCTAAGTGAAGGAAATGGTACCTTTCTTTGTGCGTCTTGTAAGCATCAGGATGACTAATTTGTCTTATTTGTGCACACCTCCAGGACCCTCATGGCTCTTGGGGACACATGAGGTTAAGAGATGTCACCAGCTCGTATTAACCTTATTAAAGCAGACCATTAAGGCCAGATAAGGCTTTTGGTGATTCGCGTTCTAACAGGCAGTGTCATAAAGGAAGTGGGAGAACCGGGACACCTGAGCCATAACTTAACTGCATCTGCTTATTTTTCTTCCCCAGACCTTTTTGCCTAAGCATCTATTGCAAAAGCTAGTAGTCAGTTCTGTGCTTCCTGTAACAGGTCAGGTTACACCTAGCCTGGTAACTGATGTCTCACGTTGTCTAGAGACTTACTTTCTGGGGGTCACATCTTTGTGCTTATTTTTGTGATTTTCGCGCCCAAATACAGTGTATTTAAGAAAATGGAGTCATGATGATTTTGATGGGGGTTCTATTATACAGAATACACTGTTTCATAAAGAATGAATACATTGTAAATCTTTACTGTGAAGATGCATGTAGCATGTGCTAGACTTCAGAGGGAGCAAGGCGCACGCACCAAAAGGAGCTTCACTGGGTTATGTTTTGGAGGTCATGATTTGTTAAAGTATGTTTTCTCACATGTTTTCTTCTATGCGCATGGAAATTGTTTCAGATAAATACGTATTAACTGTAAAGTTGTAATGTAACTAAGCTCTAAAGTTGTAACAGTTTTTTGCACTAATTTTAATACTTCATTTGTTAGCAGTCTTGCTTGAACGGTCTTTTTGAGCAGAACTAATACAATATTTTGATGTGCCACAGGTAAATTTTTCCATAACCTTATGGAGAGAAAGGACTTTGAGACATGGCTTGATAACATTTCTGTTACATTTCTTTCTCTGACGGACTTGCAGAAAAATGAAACTCTGGATCACCTGATTAGTCTGAGTGGGGCAGTCCAGCTCAGACACCTCTCCAATAACCTAGAGACTCTGCTCAAGCGGGACTTCCTCAAACTCCTTCCCCTGGAGCTCAGTTTTTATTTGTTAAAATGGCTTGACCCTCAGACTTTACTCACATGCTGCCTCGTCTCTAAACAGTGGAATAAGGTGATAAGTGCCTGTACAGAGGTGTGGCAGACCGCCTGTAAAAATCTGGGCTGGCAGATAGATGATTCTGTTCAGGACGCTTTGCACTGGAAGAAGGTTTATTTGAAGGCTATTTTGAGAATGAAGCAACTGGAGGACCATGAAGCCTTTCAGACCTCATCTTTAATTGGACACAGTGCCAGAGTGTATGCACTTTACTACAGAGATGGGCTTCTGTGCACAGGTAAGAGAGCCTGAACCTGTTTTTTTTTTTTTTTTTTTAATTTTTGTGTTTCGTGGAGTGTAATCTTACAGACAGAACAAAATACTCCTCAGGCTTGAGAATGGCAGTCGCTAATGATCTGAGATATCTATGATGGCATAGATAGATGTTCCATCCCTGACTGGTTCCTCCTCTCCCCACCACCACCCCTTTATCCTTTTTCACTCTGAGAAGACAATTATTTTCATAAAATTTTATGAGAAGAAAGCTCTAGGCATTTTTATAAATGTGATATGAGTCTGAAAGCTCTGACTGCATTTTTCTATGCTTTTTTTCCATATACAGTCCCTCATGTTGGTTAATGTTTTTTTTTTTTTTTTTCCTTAACAGTAATTTTGGGGGAAAAAAAACTGTAGAAAAGTTGCTGTCTGGTCCTAGCAAATAATTTATTTTGAAAGAATTATGAAACCTCTCTGTGTTTGTTTCCTTGTATTTAAAATATGCAAAGGGAGCTATTTCTCTTGCTCTAAGATCCTGTGGTTCAGAGAAGAATTTAGAAGAGTTTGGGCATGGGAATGAAAACAGTTGGGTATTTTAAAACTCAGCAAGCAGGCCTTCCCTGGTGCTCAGTCATAAAGAGTTCGCCTGCCAATGCAGGAGATGTGGGTTTGATCTCGTGAGTCGAGAAGATCCCCTGGATAAGGAAATGGCAACCCACTTCAGTATTCTTGCCTGGGAAATCCCATGAACAGAGGAGCCTGGCAGGCTGTGGTCCGTTGGGTCGTGAAAGAGTCAGACACGACTTACCGACTAAACAGCAATAACAAGTAGTTAAGTAACTTCTTTTTATAAATGTAATGACTGAAGTTAGAATTATGAGCATCTTCCAGTTATAATGGGCATGTCTTTCTACATATGATTATATGGTTAGTGCCCATGTTTCAGGCAGTACACGTGGATGGGTGTTGCATATAATGACTCAGCAAAGTTTAGAACGGCTCGAGGTTCTAGATCCTCTTATCAGTGATCACAGGGCTGTTCACTCCCATCATATATAATATACAGCATTGGGCTTCCCAGGTGGCGCAGTGGCAAAGCAGCCGCCTGCCAGTGCAGGAGACACACGTTGATCCCTGGGTTAGGAAGATTCCCTGGAGTAGGAAGTGGCAACCCACTCCAGTATTCCTGCCTGGAAAAGCCCATGGGCAGAGGAGCCTGACGGGCTGCCATCTGCGGGATCACAAAGAATCAGACCTGACTGAGCGACTGAGCGCAGCCCAGGGACATTCCGTGTGTTTCTTCCTCCAGAAGGATTTCTGACTAACACTTGAGTGTTACCCAGACCACACAGCTGTCATGTGCTGTTTCTTGGTGTAAATATGTCATCATTTAGCCATTTCCATACTAGTGCGTATTCAGGTTGTTTCTGTTTTTATGGATAGTTTTGTCTGCATTATTGTTTCCCTTTGGATTATTCATTTGAGGCGGAAGCGTCCGAGCAGAATCACCAGACCAGACGTTTGAATGACTTTATAGCTCCTCTTAGCGCCCTTTCCAGATGCATTAAGTTGCTGGTAGGCCCACTGCAAAGTCTAAGGTAAACCTGCTTCTCCCCAGAGTCCTACCATACTCAGTTTAATATTTTTAAGAGAGGTATGATTTCTGAAGACTGTTTTAAAATTGAATCTCTTTATTCATTGAGGATGTTCATTTTCTTATGTGGTGACATTGTCTGAAATGCTCAACACTGTCAGTTTTATAAAATAAACATTTAAGGTTTTGTTTGTCATTGTGAGATTACTCCATGCTCATATTATTTTCCCTGTCCTATTAAAAGCCTGATTATTGGAATAATATCATCTGTTCTTCTGTACCTTGATACACTTTGCCACCTGTGGTGATGACTTTCGATATTCTTTTTGCCTCATAATCACTGGCAGGTTTTTGGTTTTTTTTTAAGATTAAGATGCCATATTGCCTTTAAACTTGGCACTTACTCACACTTGGATCAATACTGGCAGTTGACTCATTTTCAGAACTAGCTCCAGCTTTTTTTTTTTAATGTCTTGTTAAAGTTCACTTTTGAAATGCAATAAAACCTCAGTTACTTGGCCCAGAAGTGAATGGAATACATTCACTGAATTCCCTAATCACCTGGGCAGTTAATATCTACAAATGACTGTGGACGCAGCCCTGCATTTTATGATTATTCTCTAGGTGAGTCTGTATGCTATCTTATTTTTAGTATGGTTAAATTCACAGGCTTTGCTTATGGAAAAGTATGCTGTTGAAAATGATTCAAAGCATTTGTTTAAAGCAGCATTCCTGAGACTTACTAGCAAGAAATATTTTTAATAGAATTAAGTGTGTTTGTATCACCTTGTCACTTAAGAGCTTGTCTTTTCACTGTTGTTCAGTTGGGGAATTCTGAATTCGGCAGTAAACTTAGTGACTCAGATTAACCCTTAAGCGAGCAGGGGAGCAGTATCACCAGAAGGGTTAATGATGCCGACACCAGCATGGCATAGACGGTGTAATTGTATGAGAGTGTATGTCTGTTCAGAATGTCAGAAATTCTGCTCATGTCTGAAACGGTAAGAAAGGAGCCTACTGTGCTCTGTGCTGTTCAGTAGATATTTATTTCTGAAATGCCTCCTGTGCGACAGGCAGCGTGAGCATGCGTAGCTGAATTAGAATGTGCAGACTGTGATCAGGAAGGTAACCTGACTGAGTGAAAGTCTCTGTGTGAACTGTGGCTAAGAAAACACCGACACGGGGAGTTGTGCCGCTCTACGGTTGTAGATAATCCCCGTGTGGAATTCAGGCTCAGAATCGTCAGATCTGACTTTTCAGGAGTCTAGGTTTTTGTGAAATAGCCTCATTTTTTAAAAAAGTATTAATTTTCTAAGTTATTATTCAAATTTTAAAAATATTGTGGTTGGATCATATTCAACCTATAAATGGCTATATTGTGACCTCTGCCTTACAGGCAGGGAAATGAGAAAAACAAGAGCTATAAAGGAGATATGATCAGATGATGTATTTAACTATTTTTGTTGTGGTGCATATTTCACATTATATACAGATGTCAAATCGTTACATTATACACCTAGAATTAATACAGTGTTGTCTGTCAGTTATATCGTAGTTAAAAGAGAGACAAACCAAAAAAATGATGTAGTTGAATTGTATGAGAAAAATAAAATTATGTAGTTGTTCAAAAGGAATGGTTTCTTCATTTGAGAAAGTAGAGTAGTGTTTATGTTTGGTCTTGAAGAATGTATACATTTTGGAGATTTGAGATACACAGTCGGGGTTTTCCAGTAGGAGGAGAAGCATTCTGAAGGCATGGAAAGGTCCAAGCATGGCGGAGGAGAATACCGAAATCTTGGAAAATGATCAGGGACTCTAAGACTCTTAGAATATGATCTGAAGAAATAGGTTTGGGCTGGAATGCTGTGAACATGTATTTGGACAGTTTTCTGTGAACTCTGAATGATTTTTGAGCAGAAAGTCTGGTTCAGAGCCTTCCACTTCAAAGAAACTAGTGTTTCTTGTTTCTGTCAGACTTGGGTCCTCTTTTTACAAGATTTTACAATATCCCTCTATCATGAATTAAAAGTCATGGAAGCAACTTATCTATACATACACATTTTAGAAATCAATATAATAGCCAAAGTCTGATCTAGAGGAGAAATAAGAAAACTGTAATTTACAGTAACATTGAAGACCCGCCCAACCGTGGCTGTTCTAGGAGGTGGTGGTCGGTGTCTGCACCGGTGTGCACTGTATCGGGAGCGTGGCAGCTGTGGCTATAGAAGGCTGTATTTGTGTCACAGACACCATCCACGACTTGATCTTTTCAAATGATGAAAAGCTCTTAGCAGAGTCCCCAGGAAAGGACATCTCTCCTCAGTTTATCGGATGGTTATACTCATAGAAAATTAAGTACACAATTAACCCGCTTGTTTGCTTTGTAAAACAGCAAAAATTGGGCTCAGGTAACTAAGAGTAAGCCTTACCCTTAGGAATGCCCGGCAGGACCTTCGAGAACGCCCTGCAGAGCGGCTCTCTCTGCACTGCGGACGCCACAGTGTGTCCGGCGTCCCCGGCTCCGAGCGGAGGCCAGTAACGTCCTCGCTGCGACAGTGAAGCCACCCTGCCGTTTCTAAAGTCTTCCCCCAGAAGATATTAATTCTTCTGATACCTTTTAACAGATCTCGAGCTTCCAAATTAAATTACTAGTCTGTTGCAGTTCAGATGAGTTTAAATAGGTCTAGATACAGGATACTAAGGGTAGAAATTTTTGGAAGTAGCAGTTGAATGGAAGAGCAGCTATTGAAACAGAAATGACAGGATTTGGCAGTGAATTGGGTATGTGGCAAGGAATAGGGATATTTCAAAAATGACTGAAGTCCTCTAGCTGCGTGTATAAATGCGAAGGTGGCTCTAGTAAAAGAATAGAAACTGAGGACAAAGTCAAGAGGATAGATGGAGTTCAGTGTGGGATGAACTGAATCTAATTGGATGTGGAAGTGGAGATTCTCGTAATATTTGGAAGTGCAGGGTAAGAGGTAAGAGCTTTCGAGAGCGCTCAGGGCTAGAGAGAATGATTTAGGAGTTAGTCACATCATAGCTGTGGCTGCAGGTGAAATTTTAAAAGGAGATGGAGAGAGGAGAAAGAACGCACAGTGTAGGGTGGATCCTTTGAGTGTGTACCCAGAGAAAGGGGAGAGGCAAAGAGACAGAGGGTAATAGGGTTTTAAAAGGAGAATGAAAGATGCCTGTCTTAAAGAGGCACTGCTGCTGCTGAGTCGCTTCAGTCGTGTCCGACTGTGTGACCCCATAGACGGCAGCCCACCAGGCTCCCCCGTCCCTGGGATTCTCCAGGCAAGAACACTGGAGTGGGTTGCCATTTCCTTCTCCAGTGCATGAAAGTGAAAAGAGAAAGGGAAGTCTCTCAGTCGTGTCCGACTCTTAGCGACCCCATGGACTGTGGCCCACCAGGCTCCTCCGTCCATGGGATTTTCCAGGCAAGAGGACTGGAGCGGGGTGCCATCGCCTTCTCCGAAAGAGGCACTAGTAAATGTTTATTCAGTTGGTTAACAGAGCCAAATGACTCAGGTGGTTTGAGAGCTGAGATCTGACTCTGCCAGTTCAGTATTTAAGCTTAGCTTGATAAGGTAGTGGACTCTGTTTGCGTTACAGCTCATTTTTCTGCTCACCTTTGTTGCATTACCCATGTCTGTAATTTTTATGTCAAAGATTGTTTTCCCCATTTTCTGAATTGAGAGGGCTTTTCCCCCCCTTTCATGTAATGAAAAATAGTCTCCATTTATTTAGTTCACTTTCCACTCTACACAGTATCACTGATGACCTCTTTGAAAACATGTTGGGTTGGTCAGCACAGCAAATGAGAGTCTATGAAGAAGGTTGACACAAAGCAAAAGAGGAGGGAATCGTGGCTCCTAAAGGCTTGGCAGTTGAAATTAGGCTTATGCCTCGTAGAACGGGGTGCAGCCCAGCCTGATTGCTCTCTGATGTTTATTATGGTGTGAAATTGAACGACCTAATGTTTTCCTCTATAACATTGGAGGAAATATATAATCTCCTCCCCCCTCCTTTTTTTAACAAATTGTGGGTGAATAGGAGATTTACCGTTTTCACCATTTTAAATGCACGGTTCAGTGCCATGAAGTACTTTGTTGTTGCACAGACATCACCACGGTCAGTCTCCAGAACTTTTGGCATCTTCTCAAACTGAAGTCCTGTTCGCTAATCACTGACACGTCCCCTCCTCCCACAGCCCCAGGCAACCATCGTGCTGCTTTCTGTGAGTGTGGGTGCTCTAGGTGCCTCTTGGGTGGACTCTGAGCAGTCTCTGTTCTTTTGTGACCGACTTTATGTCGCTTAGCATGGTGTCTCCGTGGTTCCTCCATGTTGTCGCCTATGTCAGAGCTTCCTTCCTTTTTGAGGCTGAATAGTACCCTTCGGCGTATAGGCCTCGCTTTGTGTGTCCTGCGCCCTGGTTTGTAAGTGGCCTTCCTGCGTCCAGCTTCGCTGCCTCCCTTTCCCCGTGACGCTGCCGCAGAGGGCTTTCAGGAGCGCGCGTGAGGGCGTAGCTGGGCGCCCTGCCCGCCCAGCTCGCCACCCCGACCTTCCCGTGAGTCCCCAGTCACACTGGACTGTTGCCAGCGCCCTGCTTGAGGCAGTGCATTTCGACAAGCATTGCCAGGAATTCCCAGATAGTTTTTATTAACAGGATGGGTTCAAAGAGTTCTTTATGAATGGACCCTAATGCGTGTTCACGTATATTTATGTAATAAATAGAGGTATTCAATAGATACTTAAATAGTTACATTCCCGGGATTGGTAAACCACAAGCCACAGGGGCCAGATCCAGCAGAGTGGAGTGATTGCCCCAGAGACTGTGGCTCAAGAAGACTAATATATTTACTGTCCAGTCTTTCACAGAAAAAGTTTGGCTGAGCTCTGGCATATTCTGTTGATATATATATATTTTTTGATTGGGGAGAGAGTGCTGATCACTTTATTCATCCTTTAGATTTCAACTTGTTAATATTGAAAAAAAAATTTTTACTTTTGTATTTATTCTTATTTATTTTTGGTGGTGCCATGTGGCATGTGAGGTCTTAGTTCCCTGACCAGTGGTTAAACCCATGCCACTGGCATTGGGAGCTCAGAGTCTTAACCACTGGACCACCAGGGAAGCCCCAAGTTGGTATTTTTTTATGCCATGAAATTCCTTCTTCAGACAGTCCTCCACCAAGGCCTGGCTTCACAGCAGGTCAGGGTGTGTAGTGTGGAGCCGGGCGTGCCTTCTCCCAGGCCGTGTCTGTGAACACCTTGATGTTGGGGGGCACGGCCGTAAACCCAGCGGAGCCGCGTCTGGGCTGCTGTCTCCTTCCGTCCCCCCTCGTGTTTGCTGGGGGCTGTTGCACTGCCCACCACTTCACTGAGTTGTTACTGCTCGTTTAGCCTTTCTGTCTTCCTTGGAAGACCAGGCCCCATAAGAGCAGGATCCCTGCCTGACGTAAAAGTTCTCTAAATATGGGCTGAATGGGTGAAGGCGACCCTGTGAAACACTGGCCGTAAATCAGAACCAAGCTCAGCTAGGACCAGACGTGTTTTCTTTTCCTGCTTTAGCTTCCTAGAAATACAGTCACAAAATGTTGATTCTGCCAAAAATCTGAGAGGACCTTAAAGGGTATCTGGACCTGTGCTGTCCGTTGTGGTAGCCACTCACCACACCTGAGATACGGCTGGCTCAAACTGAGATGTGAAACAGGAAGTGCTTGCTGGATTTTGAAGACTGAGAATGTAAACCATTTCATTAATAAATTTCTATATTGATGACGTTAGCTGATAATGTTTTTTGGCGTACTGAGTTACAAATTAAATTATTTCCCCTTTTTTGTACTTTTTAAAGTAAATATTAGAAAAATTTTCATTGCGTATGTGGCTTGTCTTATCTTTGTATTGGATAGTATTGTTCTTAGCTCATTGGTCCTCAGTGCATTCCTCATAAGTTCACCTGGCAAGTTTTGATGATTATTGGCTCCTGCCTCAGATGTTCTGAGTTAGAATCTCTGAAGATAAGGCCTAGCATGTATGTCTTGATAAAGCTCTCCAGTGGATTCTGATGCCTCATATGCCATTGAGAACCACCAGACAAGTCTCAGCTTTCATTTTATAGAAAGGATACTGAATCCCTAATTAGTAAAATGACAACAAATAGAGTCTTCATTTCAGTATGCTCTCATAGGGATTTCCCAGGTTGAAATTTCTGCTCTGCTCTTTCATAACTGATAGATATTTTTCCATTGTCTGAAACAGTGGCTTTTGATCAGTCCTTAAAGGTGGAATTGTGGCTGGCTTTATTTAGTCATTTAAGCTTTTTGAAAACTGATCAGTTGGTGCTTTTCCAAGATACCATGTCCTTATTACAGGAATTACATTTATGTATCTTCAAAATGACTTTCTCTTTGTCAATTCTTAATATCTCATAAAGATAAATTGTGAAACATGAATTAATCATTAGGATTTTAAATGTGATTTCCCCAGTGGCTCAGTGGTAAAGAATCTGTCTGCAGTGCAGGAGACATGGGTTCGATCCCTGGGTCTGGAAGGTCCCCTGGAGGAGCAGATGGCAACCCACTCCAGTATTCTTGCCTGGGAAATGCCGTGGACAGAGGAGCCTGGTGGGGTACAGTCCATGGGGCCACAAAGAGTCAGATGTGACTTGGTTACTAAACAGTAATGTTGTGAATTGTTAGGCAATTTTCATCAGAGGCAGAAGTAAAACCTGTCTTTTATTTTGCATAATCTTAAGAGACTTTACAAGCTCTTTGCTGAATTGTTGTGAACGTCTGAGAATAGTTTATGTCTTGTTTTCTTTGAAGCTCCTTCACACATTTTGGGATGGCTCAAGAAATTAGCAGCTAGCCTTTATAGAAGTTAACCAGTGATCGGTCGGGGCTTGTCTTTGACTTGCCTTAGAGTGGAACATGTTCCAGCCTACAGCTTTACTATTTCAGCGTTCTTTGTTCAGAGTTGTTGGATAATGGACAGGCAGGCAAGTGTATACATGCAGTGATAGGTAACACCCATCGTTTTAAGCTTAAGTCAGAGAGAGCTTATGATAGCCAGAGATTTAGGGAAGTTTACAGGTGGACGCACCAAGGGCTGCGCCAGTCTAACACGGCTCTGTAACCTGGAACGTTTAGGGAAAAGGAGTAAACCGAGGCTTGGCGTCGGTCCCAGGGCTGCTAGCGCTGTTTTGGTGACGCAGAGCAGGCTGTGTTCCTCTCTCTCTCTGCTTTGCTTTACCCTAGCTATAAAGTGGGAGTGCTGGAGGAGGTTAAGGTTCTCCTTTAAGGATGCCATCTTTGGGGACTGATGTTACTCCTTTAGTGTTTGTCTTCTTATTAACCTCCCTGTTTTTCTCTTGAAGGGTCAGATGACTTGTCTGCAAAACTGTGGGATGTGAGCACAGGGCAGTGTGTTTATGGCATCCAGACCCACACTTGTGCTGCGGTGAAGTTTGATGAGCAGAAGCTTGTGACAGGCTCCTTTGACAACACTGTGGCCTGCTGGGAGTGGAGTTCCGGAGCCAGGACCCAGCACTTCCGGGGGCACACGGGGGCGGGTGGGTCGCCTTTCTTCAAGGCTTTCCACAGTTACTTTAACCACATCGCTTAAAGCCAGGGGCCAAGAATGTGACCCCTCTTCTGTTTATGGTTTTTTAATTTAGTCGGTCATTCCCCTACTTCTTCAGTCAGTACAGTTAATCCCTTTATTCAGGTTAGTCTTAACTGACAATTTCACCTCGGATTTTGCTTTTCCTTGGCCCATTTTTTAACTCGTAATGCCTTTATACCCTTAGGCTAAGAGAGGCAGTTCTTCTTTTCTTCTGTTTTATTTATTTCCTGTTTGCACAGTTGGCCCCCTTTGTTTTGATCAAATTCCATACCTCCAAAGTGAGTAAATGTAAATTTAGTCCACTTTATTTGTAGAATTAGGACTGGAAATCCTTAGTAGTAACTACACAGATTACATCAAATTGGAGCTTGGTTGATGATAATCTCACTGCTGAGAGACAAGTTGAAAAGGAGATGGCTGCATATTTCCTGACGCAGTTGCAGCAGCCTGAGTCTGTAAGCTGGTTGTCGGAACGAAGCCTTTTGACCAGAGCGTCTGCTCTGCCGCGTCGTGTCCTGGTGGACAGGATACCTATTAGGTGGACAGGGGGGGTGAAGAAATTGTGCAGAAATTGTGTGATCGCGTTCCCTTCTCCTCCCCCGCCCCCCATTACCCACTGCATTAGTCTCTGAGAGTCACAGTCTGTGCTCTTGAGCATCACATTTACGAGCGCCTTCCTGGACAGCCTAAACAGGTTGAGTTTCTCTGCTGTTGGCTTCCAGTAACCTGGCTAACACCCGTCATCCAAATGAGTATGGTAACTGGTTCCCCATCAGCCTGTCAGGTCTGGAAGGGCAGGGGTCCCCCCTGGCTTCCTCAGCCTTAGGTCCTGAGCTCCTTGCATGGTGCTCAGCAGGTCTTTAAAGGAAGTTCAGCTGTTTTATGGCAAAAAGAAAAGCACCATAAACCCCCCTGAGTCTGCACCCCCCTTCGTGTTTGTCATCCTGCATGGTTTCTCCAGGCTGCTCTCACTTGTTTGTAGTAATGTTTGAAGATACATGATTTAATATGGAGCTTATGTATCAAACTGAGTGCAGGATCCCACATTGTCAAGGGTTGCACCTGTTCCAGGTGATTTTACACCTGCTCAAGTTGGAGGCCCCTGTTGTAAAAATTTCCTCCTTACTGTTCCCAAGACATTGCTGTGGCTTTTCCTAACTCCATGCCTCTGCTGTTCCCTCTCCCTGCAGTATTCTCTTTCTTTTCTTGATAAACTCTACTCATCCTTCAGGGCCCATCTCCAATATCGCCTCTTCCCTGAAGTCCTCCCTGATACCCCTGGCAGAGTTAGTCATTCTCCTTGGTGTTTCCCTAGCAAGAGGTAAACGTTTACTTTTTTTTTTTGGACTTTCTTCTCCATCCCTCACTCAGAGTTCCTTAAAGAAAAGAGCCGAGTCTTCATCTCTGGGTCCCTGGTGTCCCTGTAGAGCTTGACAGGCATTTGAAAACAAGCACTTGTTATGCTCAGGCACTGTTTTAGGTGCCAGGGATATAGGTCTGAAGAAAATCAGACGGTTTGAGAGAATGGCTCAGTCTGAACTTAAGATCTGCTTTGTTTTTCTCATTACACTGGCTTTTCCTGAGTATGAATACTCTTGACGTTTTATCTTACTGCAATAAATAGTACAAATCTCAGTAGGTCCACCTATTTTTCTTCTCAGTCCTGAGAAGAAATGCCAGTATCTCCCACACTTGTTTGACTCTGAAGTTAGTACAAATATGAGAGATTGTATATTCCAGGGACTTTCCATCCTTAGGATAATAAGCTATAATAATAATTTTGAAATGGGTTTTTTTTGTTTTGTTTTAGCAAAAAAATGCTAGTTGAGAAAGCACCCTTCTTACAGTAGTTCTGGTTAAGAAGTTACACAGTTGGGCAGCTAGGAAGAATAATGTTACTGACTCTATTATACAGGACCCATAGGCAAAGCGTGTGTTAACTTGTGTGTGTTGTGTATACTAGTGTTCAGTGTCGACTACAATGACGACCTGGACATCTTGGTGAGTGGCTCTGCAGACTTCACTGTGAAAGTGTGGGCTTTATCTGCTGGGACATGCCTGAACACGCTCACCGGGCACACGGAATGGGTCACCAAGGTAAGGAGACTCACTGATGTTAACACCACTCTTGCCAAGGGTGGGGAAGCGGGGGGCGGGTTGGAGGATGGTAGACACTGACTCGTAAGTGGCAGATGAGTCATAAGATGGAATAGATGCAACCCCAAGGCATGATGGCGTACAGCAGTGACCAGCATGTGAAAGACGCTCAGTAAATTGGTCAACAAACAGCTATGGACATGGGAGGATTCTCACAGTATATTAGGTGGACAGAGGGGGTGAGTAAAACAGGTTATATCAAAAGCTACGTAGAGTATGATGATATTTTTTGAATGTGTTTTTGCACCGAAATGTTGAAGGCGATTATTTCTTGTGAAGTTGTGAGTCCTTTTTTCCCTTTAGGATAAGCACGTTTCTTTTTAAATCAGAAAAGCAGTTTTCATTTTGAAAAAGAAAGCTCTTGCTGAAAGTGGAACAGAGAGAGATGTGCAGGTTCTTTGAAACACCACTGTGCTGGTCGCTAGCCACTTTTCTTCAGCATGTGATGGGAAGTTGCAGCCAGAGCAGCAGAAGAAGAAAAGGCATCCATGTTGGGAAGGAAGAGGCAGAACTCTCAGGATTTGCAAATGCATGATAATATTTCGGTGACGGTGTCAGAAGTCTGTTAGAACGAAAACATGTAAAATTGCAAGATGTAAAATTTGTATACAAAATCTGTTGCATTTCTGTACACTAATAAAGACCTATCAGGAAAAGAAGTAAAGAAAAAAACAGTCCCATATACAGTTGCATCAAAAAGGATGAAATACCCTGGGAATAAACTTAATCAGTATATAATAGACAGACCTGTGTATTGAAAACCATGAGACATTAATGAAGGAAATTGAAGTAGACAAATAAATGGAGAGTTGTTTCATGCTCACAGATTTGAACAATCAAATGTCCATACTTTGCAAAGCAACCTATAGATTCAATGCAGTCTGCATCAAAATTCCAATGGTATGTTTCAAGGAAATAAGACAAATAATCCTAAAATTCATATGGAACCACGAAAAAAAAAACCCTTGAAAAGGCACAAAGCTGCAGGCATCATGCTTTCAAACTGTGTGACAAAAGATACAGTAATTAAAGGAATGTGATGTTAGCAGAACAGACACTGAGCTCAATGGAACAGAATTAGGAGCCCAGAAATAAACCCTTGTGTCCGTGGTCAATTCGTTTATGACAAAGGAGCTAAGAGCGTATGCTGGAGAACAGTCAGTCTCTCCATAGATCTTGCTGGGAAACTGAACAGCCACATCAAAAGGATGAAGCTGAGCCACTGTCTTAAACGGCACATAGAAATTATCTCAAAACTGATTAAAGACTTAGTACACCTGAAATCATAGAACTCCTAGAAGAAAACATAGTGAACATCTTGACCTAGGTTTTGGCAGTGATTTTTTGAATCTGGCAACAAAAGCAAGAATAAAGCAGGCATCATCCTGAAAAGCTTCTGCACAGCAAAAGAAGCCATCAGCAAAATTAAAAGGCAACCTTCTGAATGGGAGAAGATATTTACAAATCATAGGTCATGGGCTAATATCCAAAATATATAAATCATACAACTTAAGAGCAAAAAACCAAACAGTCTAATTAAAAAATGGGCAGAAGATCTGAGCAGACATTTTCCCAGAGAAGATGTATAGATAAATGAAAACGGCGACTAACAAGTAAATGAAGTTCAGCATGATCATCAGGATAATGCAAACGCGAGTCGGAACCAAAATGAGATACCACTTCATACCAGTTGGAATGGCTATTACCAAAAAGACAAGAAATAGCACATTGTTGGTGAGGTTGTGGAGAAAAAGGAACTTTGTTCACTTTTAGGGGAATGTAAATTGGTGCAGCCACTGTGAAAAACAGTTTGGAGGTTCCTCAAAAAATGAGAAATAGAACTTCCACATTACCCAGCAATTCCCCTTCTGGGTATCTATCCAAAGAAATTGGAAAACTCAGAAAGATGCATGCATGCCCATGTTCATTGCAGTATTGTCTATAATAGTCAAGATACAGAACCAACCAGAGTGTTCATTGATGGATGGATGGATGGATATATATGTGTATTGAAATGTTATTTAGCCATAAAAAAGTGAAATATTACGATTTATGATAACATGGATGGACCTCAAGGATATTATGCTAAGTGAAATAAGTCAAAGAAAGGCAAATACCGTACAGTCTCTTAAAAGTGAACTGTACAGGAGAAGGGGGAAGCCAAGTTCATAGATACAGAGGACAGATTGGTGGCTGTCAGAAGCAGAGGGTGGAATGTGGTGAGTGGGAGAAATGGGTAAACTGTTTTTTGCTTTTTTAATGTGAAGAGAGAGCAGGAGGGAGGGAGGGAGAAGGAGAAAATCTTACAAGAAGTGAAACAAAAATTCACAGCATCTTTTAGAGAATATTGTGATATGTTCTAAAGAGCTGCATGAATGTCAAAACCCACGTTAATGGGATTGCCGAGGAGAAACACTGTTCTTGAGCCTATCATGCTGTTCTGTGAGGGGCTGAGCCTATATGAGTGAGCAGAGTAGACCCAGGCCTAGCACGAGTGTTAGTCCAGTAGGGGAAATAGTTATTAATCTGTAATTTCACAAATAAATACATAATCACAAATTGGGAGGAAGAGTGTAGTGTTCTCTGAGAAAGTCTAGGAAGGTGTCTGGTTTAGTTTGATTGAGGGAAAGCTTTTAGAAAAGGTGCCAAATATGAAGAATGAATTGGAGGTAGCTGTGTAAAGAGTAGAGGAGTGTTTCAGAGGGTGCGGTGTGTGCACAGGCCCTGGCGGGGGGGGAAGAACCCAGAACTTTCGATAACCTGATCCCCTGGAAAACGAGTGGAGCGGAGCTGCAGTTGGGAGAGGTGTGGGAGCAGGGGCCGTCTGGTGTGCTTTACTAGACCCTATTAAGGATTTTGTATGATTCTAAGGGTGGTAGCAAGCAATCGATGAGTTCTGAGCAAGAGCCTGGTGTGATTCATGTTTTAAGAAAATAATTGCTGAGTGAAAAAATGAACTCAAGTGGGGCGCAGATGGGGCGTAAGCAGATGCTCGGTGGCCAGTTAGGCTTTTGCAGTAGAAGCAAAAGAGACCCCTGGCTTGGACTTGGATGCCGCCAAGGAAAGAGAAGCTCACATGCGGAGGCTGTGTCTTCGAGGCAAAGCCAGCTGAGCTTATGGGGACAAAGGAGAAAGATGAGTCGTGGCTTTTAGACTGGGTGGGGCGGGTGACCGTGTGAGAAGACCAGTCCTGCTCTGAACTGCACACTGAAAAATGGTTACGATTCTACGTTTTATGTTCTGTGCATTTTACCACAATTAAAAACTGGAAAGAAAAACCTGTACTGGGCACATTCAGTTTTAAATAGAAAAGTGACATAAGATAATGTAGTGTTAGTTAAAAACCTGTGGATCTGGGGCTCGGACCTGGCTGTAAGGTCTTAGACAAGCGACTCTTCCCTTCAGGGCCCGAGTCTCATCATCTGCTCAGTGTTCTTGTGAACATTAAATGAGGTGATGGGACCGCTCCCCGCAAGTTTCATTTGTATCTGCAACCCAGGCTTCTGAGTCAGTGAGCCTGGCCTCCCTTCTCACTTGATGCTGATTTAATGCTAAAATAACCAGAATCTAGTATTCACAGATTATCCCAAGTGCTTATGGGATTTTAGCTTCTATTACACTTATTTTCATTTTTTATTTCATTTTCAGTGCGATTATGTGAGATAATAGGTGCCCCGACCTCTGTTTTTAAAGATGAGAAAACAGAGATGAAGAATTTAGATGGCCCCGCCCAAGGTTGCAGAGTCAGCATATGACAGATTCTGGTCGCAAGTAGAATGTCTTTTCTCTTTATGACGCATGTACTTACGAAAACAAGTCATTTGTACCTATTACGTGGATTTTTTAATTTCCTATTCTTTATCATTTTATGATTTTAAAAATCAGTCGTAATGTTTGCTTCCAGACCAAAGCTAAGAGGAAATCCTGCCAGTATTAGACACTTTTGGATCCTGCTGGTAGCCTAGAGAATCTGGTTATAATAAAACTCTTAGGAAGGGTTAACTTGAGTTCTAGTTAACATAGAGTTATAGATTACCCACATACCATATCATTTCGAGCTCTTTTTCATATTTTACTTAAAAGGGATGTATATAGTACTAAAAGCGTCTTTCTATAACATGGATATGTATTATTTCTAGGTGGTCTTGCAGAAGTGCAAAGTCAAGTCTCTCTTGCACAGCCCTGGAGACTACATCCTCTTAAGTGCAGACAAATACGAGATCAAGGTGAGGTTTTTTCCCCTCGATTAATTTGCTTCATGAGAGTGTGGCACAGGGAAATATTTCAAGGGAGGCAGGAATGTCTTTAGTCTAAGCCCTCTTAAACCCATTGGAAAGAATTAATTCATTTTCTCTGTGTTCTAGGCAGTTTCTAACTCTGATTTATAAATGAAGGGGGAAAAAAATCCACAGAAATTTATCTTCACTGCGTTCTTACCATTTTCTTAAGACATATATCTCCTGACCTCCTCCATTCTTAGATCTGAAGTATGAAAACATAAATATTTATTAGTATAATAATAAAAGCAATTTGCAAAAAGTTTACAGAGCACTCTGACATATATTTTTATTTATTGCATCTTCTAAAACGTTCCATATGGTAGGCACGATCCGTCTTCATTGCGGGAACTCGGGTTTAGAAGAGGTTGAATGTTTTACCCAGGATGACACAACACATGGGTGCCGAATAAGAGCCTGAGCCCCGGCTCAGCCGCGAAGCCTGTGGAGGCTCCAGCTCGCTTCACTTTATTTCTGACTTAAACAAACGCAAGCCACACTGTTTAAAAACAGGTTTTTCTCTGGTGATGTGATCTATCATCTTTCCTAATTTTGTTTTATCTGTAGATTTGGCCAATTGGGAGAGAAATTAACTGTAAGTGCTTAAAGACGTTGTCTGTCTCTGAGGATAGAAGTATCTGCCTGCAGCCAAGACTTCATTTTGATGGCAAATACATTGTCTGTAGTTCGGCACTGGGCCTCTACCAGTGGGACTTTGCCAGTTATGATATTCTTAGGTAAGATTTCCTTGGGCCTTTACCGTTAATAGTCTGTTGCAGTTTAATAATAAAGACAAAACAGTATTTGGATAAACTAGTTAATAACTTGCTTTGGGGAAATGTTTACTCAGATCAGCTGTGAATGAGTCTGTGCTGAAAATCTCACACAAAAATATTTTAAAGGCAGTAATTAAGTTAGAAGGAGTTATGTGTTAGACTGGAGACTCTAGCTTCTAGTCCCTCTTCTTAGGTGCCGTGTGCTCAGTCGCATCTGACTCTTTGAGACCCCATGGACTGTAGCCCACCAGGCTCCTCTGTCCGTGGAATTCTCCGGGCAGGGATACTGAAGTGGGCTGCCATTTCCTCCTCCAGGGGGTCTTCCCCACCCAGGGATCAAACCCGCATCTCTTGAGTCTTCTGGATTGGCAGGTGGATTTTCGCCACTGCACCACCAGACAAGCCCAGTCCCACTTCTTAACTCTGAGCCAGCTTCCACTTTCCCAATGTCCGGATTCTCCTGCCAGGATTTCTGGAAAATGAAGAGTCTAGATGAAAAGATCTTTCAGCTTTCCTCTAGTTGTAACATTTTAAGTTCTACGTCCTAGTCATTTTGAAACTGTGCATTGAGGAATCAAGTAACCTTCTGTTGACTAGCAGAAAGACAGAGGTACTTAGATTCGTCCAGCCTGTAGGCTTTCTCTCCAACAAAATAGAAGCCTATAGACAGTTCTGTGATTCACTGCATACCATAGACCCCTCTTGGAGATGGCAGTATATGATAGCATATTGGAGGCTGGTGGAAGCCAGTACTGTGTGGTGATTAAGAGAACTTACTTTGGTGATAAATAAACCTTGCTTTAAGACCTAGTTCTGTAAGTTTCTTAACCTCTCTGTGCCTCATTTGTCTCACCTGTAGAAATTAAATTAATTGCCTCTAATGAGGATCAGTCCTAAATGAAATCAGTCCTGAATATTCATTGGAAGGACTGAAGCTGAAGCTCACGCTCCAGTACTTTGGCAACATGATGAAAAGAGCTGGGAAAGATTGAAGGCAGGAGGAGAAGGGGATGACAGAGGATGAGATGGTTGGATGGCATCACTGACTCGATGGACATGAGTTTAAGCAAGCTCCAGGAGTTGATGATGGACAGGGAGGCCTGGCGTGCTGCAGTTCTTGGGGTCACAAAGAGTCGGACGTGACTGAGCGACTGAACTGAACGAGGATCTAGCTCAGGACCTGACCGTCTGTGTTATTAATACGTCTGAGAAGTCCTGCATAAAGAAACCTGTTTTAATTTGTTTACCCTCCTGTGCCTCACACACATTGGCATGGTGCCCTTGCTTGGAGGAGTGCCGGTTGACAGCTCACAGAATTAGTGTTCCATAGCGTCCTTCCCTGGTGGCGCAGACTGTAAAGCGTCTGCCTGCAATGCGGGAGACCCGGGTTCGATTCCTGGATCGGGAAGATCCCCTGGAGAAGGAAATGGCAATCCACTCCAGCACTCTTGCCTGGAAAATCTCATGGACGGAGGAGCCTGACAGGCTATGGTCCATGGGGTTCCAAAGAATCAGACACAACTGAGCGACTTCACTCACTCACTCAGCGTGCTTCAGAAAGGACTGCTTGGAGACAAAAATTGAACACTTTATCTTCATTGTTTTTATGTGTGACTGTTTAGAGGTCAACTCGAATGGGTTCTGATCCTGCCAGCCAGCAGCTGACCACCCATCTTTGGTCGTAAAGTTACAGCCTCGTTGTCTTCCTGGAGTCAGACAGACACTACTACTTTTTTTTTTTTTCAGATCTACATTTCTGACCAGTTAGAATTCCAAGCTATCAGAATAATTTCTAGAAATAATTGATAATTGCGTGCTGACAAAACAGACTGGAACAAATCCTAGAAAATATTAGTCCAGGCTCTTCATTTTACAGGTTAGGGAACTGAAGCTAAGAGAGGTTAGGGGCCTGGCCGAACATCCCACAACTCACCCTGGCCCAGCCCCTACCCACCTCTCCATCCGTCCATCCATCCATGGCTGGATCATCCAGTAGACATACGCCCAAGGTAGCAGCAAGCCAGAGAGAAGGAACTTTTGAAAGAACTTGATTGTTTGCAAAGTAAGAAATTCAAGTACAGTTGGCCATGGGTTTTGCACCCACAGATTCAACCAACTGAGGATGGAAAATTTTTTTTAATTTTCAGAAAGTTCCAAAAAGCAAAATTTTGACTTTGCCATGCATCAGCAACTATTTTCATAGTATTTACATTGTATTAGGTACAAGTAACCTAGAGATGATCTGAAATATATGGGAGGATGTGTATAGGTTATATGCAGATACTGCACCATTATGCGCGAAGGACTTGAGCAGCCATGCATTTTGGTATCTGAGAGGGCTCCGCAACCAGTTCCCCCCAGATAACGACTGTAGTCATCATGGGAAAATCAGATCTTTGATAGTTTACTAATGTTTTTGTTTGAATTAAAGTTTGGAAGAGAGTGGTGCTGAGGCAGGGTGGAAGAAGGGGGTCGTGATCTTTCTCATGCTTAGAGGCCGATTATTCTTACAGGTTTCCTCCCGTAAGCATGGCTGGTGGAGTCCAGATTCCAGATGAAAGTTCTGTTAGTTTTTGCTGTTTGGATATACTGGCTGTAACCAATAAACCTGCACAGTTGCTTGCTGTTTGCAAGTGCTCAGTTCAGGTTTTTTTCTTTTGAAAAAGGGGCTATTTTATCTCTTACTTAGCCCTCTTCCTCACATGAATAAAACAACCTT
This sequence comes from Cephalophus harveyi, assembly GCA_006410635.1. Taxonomy (NCBI): domain Eukaryota; kingdom Metazoa; phylum Chordata; class Mammalia; order Artiodactyla; family Bovidae; genus Cephalophus; species Cephalophus harveyi. Next base: position 204,638 of record SJYT01051914.1, on the reverse strand, counting down.
TCTCCAAGGGGTTGAACAATCCTGTGACTGTGGCCTCAGTTGCGGGTACTGGGTTGCGTTCCTTAGGCTTCGATGCTAATTGAAAAGACACAAAGCGCCAGCAGCAGCGGGTTGCTCCATAAACAAGATGCGACGCGCTCTGCTGAGTGGGGCCACCTCAGTGCAGCAGGCAGGGCACGGGCTGCCCACAGGGGTGTCCATTTGCAGTTCTAGAGGATCAAAGTATAAGGTGCTATGAGCCTGTCGTGTTCAGTCCTGTGGCATGTTTGTGCTTGAGTCTTTGAAGTCAGTTTAGAGCTTCCCTAGTAGCTCAGCTGCCAAAGAATCTGCCTGCAATGCAGGAGACTGCTTCAGTTTCCTGGGTCGGGCAGATCCCCTGGAGAAGGGATAGACTACGCACCACAGTGTTCTTGGGCTTCCCTTGTGGCTCAGCTGATAAAGAATCCACCTGCAATGTGGGAGACCTGGGTTTGATCCCTGGGTTGGGAAGACGGCTACCCACTCTGGTATTCTGGCCTAGAGAATTCCATGGACTGTATAGTCCGTGGGGTCACAAAGAGTCCAACACAACTGAGTGACTTTGACTTTCATCCTCCCCAGCCTCAAGTCTTATCCCCTAGCCACTCAGTTTTCCAAGTTCCTGGTCATTCTCTGCTTGTGTCTGTGATGTGGGACTTCAGACTCTCCCGCTGTCCCCAGCCCTCTTTGACTCTGTCTTGTAGGAATTTGTTGTATTTTCCTGTACTCACCGCACCACTGCACTTGTCATTAGCAGATACCTACTTACCTAAGCTGTGTGTTAGGCACTGTGATGCATGCTGGGAACCAGCAGAGGTACTCACCAAACTTGTAGACATGACGAACCAGGAAGGGCTGACATTAAATAGCTGACTGCCTGCAGGTGTTTTAATGGCTGGGAGAAGAGCACCATGGAATGGAAGCACTGAGACCCTGCCTAGTTTGAGAAGTAAAGGAAAGCTGCTTTGAGGAGGAGGGTCGGGCCAAGCTGTTAAGGGTGGGGAGATGCACCTGGCTGAGTGCTGGGGGCGCGAGTGTGCGGTGAGGAGCATGGGAGGCCGAGCATGCAGTCTGCTGAAAGGCCCAGAGCCCACCGGAGCCTGGCGCGCTGCGGTGACTGAAAGAGGCCAGCGTGGCAGATGCGGGTACCATGGGTAGCCAGGGAAGGGGCTGCAAGTTTGAATCAGGTGGTAATAGGTGTAAATTTAAGTGTGAGGGTAAATGATTGGCAGCGTCCAAGAGCAGAGTGGGGAGACCAGCTGAAAACCCTGGGCAGCAGTGCAGGCAACCGGTGATGTCCTAGAGCCGAGCTGTGGCCGTTCAGGTCGCAGTGAGTAACTCAGGAAGATTGAGGAGGTAAAGCCAGGAGACCTTGGTGGTTGGATTTGTGGTTTTAGAGTTGGATGGCTGCCACATTTCCTGTCTCGAGTGGTTGGGTGAATGAGCAAGCCAGGAAACGAAGAGAAACAGGTTTGGCTGCGAAGTTGGGTTTTGGACCTGGTAAGTGTGAGGAACAGGTCTTTGTCTTCATGCTGAGTCCCCCTCGCTTCCTGGCCCCAGACTGGAGTCCGATTCTGTGTGCGCTCTCCCCTTCGGCCTCCCTGCTGGAGCCCCCCATGCGGGGACTCTCACAGATGCTTCACTATTGAAAGGTGGTGACCGGTGATTTTCTCCCCGTTTCCTCTGGGTAGCGTCTTGCACGCACACTCACTGCTGGTGTCCTTGTTAAGATGTAGCGCAAATTGGATGTCACCCGGGCTCCGGCGGACAGGCGCAGGTGCAGCGGAGTTTGCACGGCTCTGTCTTGCCGCTCTTTTCCCAGTGCTTCTTCAGAGAACATGGGCGCTTCGCCTTCCTGAGCGTGCTGAGGCTGAGGGAGGCGTTTCAGTCGGCGCTCCTCTTCAGCACGGTCTCTCCCCCTTGTGCCTTTGTCATCAGTGTTTTATGAGCTGCCAGCCTGAGACGGTTAAAGCAGTCCTCCCTGCTCTCCCAGTTTTCTCTAACTTACTGCGAATCTATTATTATTAAATGTTTCTGAATTATTTGGGAAACTTTATATTTTCAGCCTCTAGACTATCTTGAGTGGAACCTGTGTCTGCTACCTGCAGAGCAGAGCAGCACCAAATCACTTGAATCTCCATCTTCTTTCTGGGCTTGGGGGGTTCCCCTCGGCCAGTGCAGTCTGCCCTCCACGTCTGTGCGCTCTGCATCCGTGGCCGTGGAGGGCCGGCTGTACTGCACCGTTCTGTGCGAGGGACTCGAGCATCCTCAGATTCTGGTATCTGAGGGGTTCAGGAAGCAAGGGATGATGTATAGCAGTTTTTACCCAGCACTAAGAATGGAGTGTTAGACTCTCTCTCGTCCTCTGACGAGTAACTAGCTAGTCGTAAAGCCTTAGCCAGAGTGTTTACCCTGGCTAGACTTCAGTTTTCACATCTTAGAAATGAAAATATTAAATGAGATAATCCGAAAGATCCTTTCCAGCTTAGATGGGCATTTTATGCTTTTATAAATGTTCATTTCCTTATATGCCTGTGTTATGTTATTATGAAGGGTTCTTTTTCCACACCTTTTTTCCAAAGTAGGCTGAGTTTTATGTCCTCATATTTTCCTTTTTATAAGAAAGTGCATTTAGTTTTAAATTTGCTTGAATTTTGTGTTGGTTTTTTCCCTTGACTGCACTGCTCACGGAATGGGAGATCTCACTTCCCCGACTGAGTATCGAACCTGGGCCACCTGTGGTGGCGTTGAGGAGCCCGCACCACTGGACCACCAGGAGGTTCCCTGTATCGGTCTTAAATGTCTCCAGAAAAGATGGCAGCAGCATAACAGATGCACAGAGGCCTTCAAGCCTGGTTCACGCCTCTTAACTCTCATCCTTGCAGGGTCATCAAGACTCCTGAGATAGCAAACCTGGCCTTGCTTGGCTTTGGAGACATCTTTGCCCTGCTGTTTGACAACCGCTACCTGTATATCCTGGACTTGCGGACAGAGAGCCTGATTAGCCGCTGGCCTCTCCCCGAGTACAGGAAATCCAAGAGGGGCTCCAGCTTCCTGGCAGGCGAAGCGTCCTGGCTGAACGGACTGGATGGGCACAACGACACGGGCTTGGTCTTCGCCACCAGCATGCCCGACCACAGCATCCACCTGGTGTTGTGGAAGGAGCACGGCTGACTTCGGGCGCCGGGGCTGTGGGTTTGGGGTGCAGCCTCTGTGGCAGCCGACTGCATGAACCAAAGTTCTCACCTCACGGTATCATCGCGCAGTGCACAATCACGTATCTGTTTGCCGGGGCCAGGGCTCGGGGCGGGGGGCTCGTTCTGTTGACACGCCACAGCACGCTGACGGGGTCACCGTTGGCGTCGTTTGTTCTTAGTTTGTGGGTCCGTGTGAGAGGCTGCATCTGGGGTTCATCTTTTGAATATTGATTTTAAGTAAAGAAATTTAAATGGCTCATTAATCTGCTAATTGGTTGCCTATAAAAACAGTCTATCATTAAAGCTTTTTACCATTGCCTTTTTCTCTCTTGAAGCAAAGGTGCTATGATGTTGTTACAGCAACTTTTCTCACATGGGGCTTAGCTTTTATAACAACCGTGTTGTAAAGACCACCAAGTTCTGTGACGTTTCATGTTCACCAAATGCCAGTCCTAAAGAGAATGTGTCTGCAGTGCAGGTGCAGCTCTGTGACGGGCGGCTTGTGACGCGTGCTGAGCCCAGTGCTTGGCCCAGCCGGGACTGCCCGGGACTGAGCGGCATGGCGTGCTGCGGGCTTTGTCTCTGTGGGACAAGCTGGCCCTGGGCCACCCGCCACCTCCATGACTGTGTAGAGCTGGCATGCTGCAGTGGAAAGCCCCACGCTGGCAGACGCAAGCCCGGCTCTGTTACCTGGGAACCCTGCAGCCCGGGAGTGTAGCTCCCTGGGCCCTGCTTTCTGTCTGTATAGCTAGTTGTTAGGCTGTCGTCTGATCTCTGGAATTCTCTCTGGTCCTGTGTCTGCCGAGCTGTGCAAAAGCTGATGCTTCAGTTTCGTCTGATTGCAATTCCTTGTTTCTTGGCATTTGGAGATCATCTGTAAATGAAATCACTGATACGACGTCATCTCTAAGGAAATCAAGCATGCAGAAAAAGAGTGGACAAAAGGGAATGCGGAACATGTTAACGGTCTGCTTTAAAAATGTAAGCAGTTGGTGGAAGAAGTGCTGAGAGGAGCTGGGCTTCTCTGAAGAAGCAGGGTGCCAGATCAGAGAGAAAGATCCCTGACCCTGACTCTCCTTGCTCCTCTGTCTCTGTCTTGATGCGTAGCCTCAGGCGGGCTAACTTTCTGTTGAAAATGAAGGAGAGTTGCGCTGGAGTAGGGTTTGCAAACGCGCAGACGGCATGGGAGAGTGCAGCACTCCGGGCAGGGTGGAGCCGCGCCAAGGGAAGCTCGGCCGACAGCGCAGGTTCAGAGCCCTGACGTCAGGCAGGGAGAAGCCCGGTGTTGGCGCCGGCCTTCTGACTTGCCAGCCAGAGGTGGGCATCCAGAATCGTATTTGTAATTCCCTAATTTTAAAGATGTGGACAGCGGCTTGCAGTAAAATGCAGTGGGCTAATAACACAGCGAGTCTGCAGGCTGCCAGTTCCATTCCCCACCTTCTCGTTCCTGCAGACTAGATGCCGTGATTCAGCAGGGCTGGTGTTTTAGTGTAATTGTCACAAACATTAGGGAGAAAGTCGAGGGAACAAGTGTGGGGAAGAATTCAAGAGTCCCCCGTTGTGTGACAGAGGAGGAGGGGGCGTTTCACTCACAGACCTACAGGAGCGTATTAATAGTTAGAAGATGAATTTAAGAGCCGGAACCTGAGTGGGAGGCTCTGCCCGGGACTATGAGGGAGTCTTCTTGTTAATTTTCATATTAACCCATTTTTCAGGTAGGAAGAGGGTTGCTGGCAGAGCTGAGAATGATTCAAAGTACAGGGGGGCACGGCTCTCCCAAACCCTGTCACCCTAGAGCCTGACAGGGGCCCTCCAGATGCTGCAAAGTCCGGGTTTCAGAGAATTGACAGTTGGTTCCAAGGATGCGTTTAGGTCATATCCATGCCGAGAGTCTGAGGAAATTGGGTGAAAGAGCAAGATCTTCATGCCCCAAATCCATCTCACATTGATTTCTGTGGGTGAGCGCTGCTTGGTCCTCTTAAGAAATGGGACTAAGTTCAAAGCTGGAATCTGTTTCTCAGGAGGCTTTGGGCCACGGTGAGGGGAAATGACTTTTCTCATTTTCATCCACCCAGAACGTGGAACCGAGATCACAGATCTGATGATCATCCGTAGCCCCACCTCACCTTCCAACATACATACACTTGCTTTAAAGCCCACGCGATTATATAGTGCTCTGAGGGGAAGACTGAGATGGCAGACATGAAGCTCGCATGGCGCGTCTCCTCTCACTTTCAGTGGCGAGTACCCGAGTCATCCAGGCGGCGCGGTGCTCGGAGTCCTGCCTTTTCCCTCTCCACATGGTGCTGCGGTCCACAGTCAGAGCTGCGGCTTTCCCCGTAGTCATGTACAGATGTGAGAGCTGGACCATAAACAAGGCTGAGCACCGGAGGACTGATGGGATGATGGAGAAGACTCTTGAAGTCCCTTGGATAGCAAGGAGATCAATCAATCCTAAAGGCAATCAACCCTGAATAGTCATCGGAAAGACTGATGCGGACGCTGAGGCTCCGATACTTTGACCACCTGATGCAGAGAGGCCACTCATTAAGAGAAGACCCTGATGTTGAGAAAGATTGAAGGCAGAAGGAGAAGGGGGCTGAAGAAATAATTTGATAGCATCACTGGCTCAGTGGACATGAGTTTGAGCAAACTCTGGGAGATAGTGGAGGACAGAGGAGCCTGGTGTCCTGCAGTCCATGACGTGGCGAAGAGTTGGACACGACTTAGCTACCGAACAACAACAGCTTCTATAAAAATGGGAAGCCTGCTCATCCTTTGGAAAAAAATAAAGCGAGTTGGGGAGTTGGGGAGCGCTGTGGATGGGGGGACTCAGGCTCCTTTCACAGAGTTGGGGGTGCTGCCCACACTTCTGCTTCCGTAGCTCAGAGGCTAGGGATTGGCCTTTGCCTCCTCTTTTGTGAATATTCTCTTTTCTGAAAAATTCTTAGGTCACGGGCAGATAGACTCTATCTTTCTTCACGAGCTTTGGATTTCTCTGGTGACCCTAGTGTGGTGGAAGGCGGGGTGGCTCTCAGCTCGGGTCTGTGGAGGGACTCAAGAACTTGGGGCTCTGGGGAGAGGATGGGGCCTGAGAGAGCTGAGGGGGTGTGAGGTTTCAGCAGACTTGGTTCCCATTCCAAAGGAAACTGGTTCCCCCAGCAAGCCCCGTTATTTTAAGCCATGTCACAGCTGGGTTTCACCTGACCTCTTAGACCCATCGGAGAAGTAGGAAGAAAGACTTCCTCCAGGGGAGGGGCTCGACTTTGAACAAGTTCCACAGGAAGGACACGTCTGAACAGCTTGTAAGTGGAAGGAAGGGAACATTGCTGTTGGATTTTAAGGTGTGCACTTCCTTTTCATAGTTCAGAGTTGCTCTGTTCTGGCCGTTGGAAATGCTCAGGAAAACATGAGTGAGGGTTACGTGATCATGCTAGTATTTGCTCTCAGGAGCGTGCTTACCGCTCTGCATTTGTAAAATATCTTCGGGAGAAAAGAAATACTTTTGCAAACAGTATTACGTTAGTCATGAAGAAATCATTTCTGTCAGGTGAGGCGTTTCAACTGAACAAAAAGTGGCTAAGGAGAGTGGAGCCCGGCTTGACAGGTTTCGGCCAAGCCCAGCCAACCCCCTGAAGCCATGGTGGTTGCCCCGACTTCTGGGGTGCCTAGAGACGGGTCTCCCACCGTCCCACTCCGAGCTCTCCGTGCCTCTTCGTCGGGGCCTCTGCCGGGCCCTGGTGTCCCAGCCGCTCACCGATGTCTGTAGGGAAGAGTGTGGTCAGACTGCTGTCCCGGGAGGCAGCCTGGGCCAGCGCGCACTCTCCCCTTTGCCTTCAGCCCACGGGGTTGTTGGCACAGGGGAGAGGCCCCAGGTCCGTCCCCGGGACACAGCCTTCCTTCCTGCTTGTGCTGGTGCTTGCCAGGATGTTTAAGATGACCAAGACCCTCCTGAGAATTCCGCAGTCCCTAGGTAGAGTGTCTGACGGAGGGACAGGTTAGCACTCCTGACAAGTGCCTGCCAGCCGCCTTTGTGTCCTGGTCTGCAGCTCCTTGCGCTTACTCTAGGAAACCGAATTTCGGGATAAGGCATCCAATGGATTACCAGTGATCTTTGCACCACTCCCTTCAGCCTGATTGGGCTGAATGACCATGCTCAGTGCAAAACACAAGTTGTTTTCAGTGTGTTTCCAGTCTCCCCCAGTTGCTTAAAACTTGTATTACAGTCTTGCCTGTGTGAACATAGTTAATGACTGCAGCTTAAGAAATCCAGCTAACTTCTGCTCTTCATGAATGTACTCAAATAAAAATGTGTTTTTGCATATTTAAACCTGCCAGATTATTAGCTCAGATAGAAGCTCAGTGCTGTTGGGGTCCATATACTGACATTGTGAACAGACACGTTTCATTCGCTTAGACTTGGTGCTGTTGACGAGAAGGCTCAGGCTGAGGCAGGCTGTCCTCACCAGTCCAGCACCGATGGCGTGGAGCCTGTGTCACTTACTTGATGAATGCTGTGGTCCCGGGGGAGTGCGGGGAAGTGGATGTTGGCACTGTCTGGGGTGGATGGGCGGGGAAGGGATTGCTTAAGCACACAGTGGAGTGACTGGAGCAACATGTCTCTGTAAGATGAGAAGTTATTTTCATGCATCACAGAAGCATTCTTCCACCCGTGAGTGTGCTAACTAGAAATCATTTATCTCCATACATGAAAGCAGGTTCCCTTGATCAGTTCGCCAAGCCCAAGTTACTGTTTGTACTTGAAATAAATAAAGCTGCATTTCCTTAAAAATTACATTCTGCAATGAAGACTACTTTCTTGTCCCCCACTCCCACCAGCCAATTTCAAGGAAGCTTTTCAAAAGCAAGTGTGTTTGAAATCAACTGTTCCTCGAATGATCTAAAGCGACTATGTTCTGCTACGGTTTCCATATGTTCTAGAATGTCAGTCTAACAATGTAATGATCTCTCAACGAGGCCCAAGAGTGGAAATACATTTAAAAGCAAAATGCAAGGAAGGATTTTGGCGACCTTGGTGAATAGATGGAAATGGGAGGAAAACGTCTTGATGCAGAGTCCAGACCTTGGAATCCTCTCTGGCTCCTCGAACCCACTTGAGGATCAGTACGTCCCCAAGTTGGTTCATCCTTTCTCGATGTGACTGTGTAGGGCTCGTCATCATACATAGCCCAGTACCTTTGCTCCCCAGCAGGGCCATGCGGGGCCCTTCTGTGTCACAGGTGAGAAGTTGAGGCTTGAAAGGGTGGCTGGTTGCTTACAGGAGTTGTAAGTGGTGAGAATGAGGCCTGGTGTTCAGCATTCACAGACACGGGTTTCTCCTGCCTTTTCTTGCTTCTCTTCCCATTCTCTCCCTACTTCAGGTTCTTCAGACCTGGACCACTGCCCAGCCCTCTCCGGCTCGTGTGCCCCTCCCGAGCCACCATGGACTCTGTGGCTGGGGCATCTCCTCCGCCACTCCTCGGAGCCCGTGTCTCCTCTTCCAGCAGGCTTGTTGTACAGTCGCTAAGTCATGTCCCACTGCTCTTGCAGGACACCCTCCACCACCACCACCAGGCTCCTCTGTCCGTGGAATTCTCCAGGCAAGAATACTGGAGTGGGTTGCCATTTCCTTCCCCAGCGGAGCTCCCCAGTCCAGGGATCGAACCTGGGTCTTCATGTTGGCAGACACGTTCTTTACCACTGAGCCTCCTGGGTAGCTCTGTCCAACATCCTTAGTGACTCCCCGTTATCAACCAGAGGTGTCTGGGTGTTATCAGTGTAGTTTGAGTCCCAACTCATCTCTTCAAACAGTCCTTGCTCTTTCTCCTGTCTTTGCACCTTGGGTCTCCCTGCGTCCTCGTGGGGAAGCCCTCTGTGCCGCTTCCTCCTGTCCTCGCGCCAGCCTGGAGGGGCCCATTGGCCGCTTCCGCCTGTCCTCGCGCCAGCCTGGAGGGCTCGTTGGCCTCCACTGTGGTCGGTCTGCTGGCCACCGCCCGCCCACCGGGCCTGACTGGGTGTTTTCTCCCCGAGTCCTTAGCTCTGCAGCTCATTTGGTGATTGATCACGTAGAACCTTTTGCCGTTGGCGAACCGTTAGCTTTACCCTTGATCTGTGCGCTTTAAAAATTTAGGCAAATGCTCTGGCTTTCCAGCAGCAATTTAAGATTGAGTTCTTACGTGATGCTCAAGACAGTCTTAATATTTTAATAAATCTCATGCATTATCTTAGGGGCTGTGTGTTATGAGGGAAAGGTAAGTTGAAGATGTAGGCGCACTGAAGCAAAGTGAAAGAGCAGTGACACGCCCTCCCCTTTCAGGCCTCCCTGTTCTGCCCTGTTCATTTATTATTAACGTGTACTTGGTTTACAGTGTTGTATTGATTTCTGCTGTACAGAAAAGTGATGCAGTTATACATTTCTCCATATTCTCTTCCATTACAGTTTATCACAGGGTGTTGAATATAGTACAATAAGGCCTTGCTGTGTGTCTCCTCTTTATATAATGCTTGGCATCTACTCACCCCAAACCCCCGATTCATCCTCCCACCCCGCTCCCCCTGGCAGCCATGAGTCTGTTCTCTTTACGAGTCTATTTCTGTCTCGCACATAAGTTCTTTTGTACCGTGTTGTAGATTTGCCGTTTAAGTGATGTCAGAGGGCACTTGTCTCTCTCTGACTGCACTCAGTATGATGGTCTCTAGGCCCGTTCGTGCTGCTGCAGATGCTGAAACCATGGCTGCATCCTTCTGTGCGGCCGTGCAGTGTTCCGTTGTGGATGTCTGCCACGTCTTTATCCTTTCGTCCATCAGTGGACATGTGGCTGTTGTGAACAGTGCTGCTGTGAACCTAGGCGGCGTGGTTCTGCCGTATTCTGTAAACATCTGAAGTGCTCTGAGGACAGCAGAGCAGGACATTTGATGGTCACTCTTTGGTGAGACGTGGGGAGTCCTCGCCAGTGTGATGCTCCTCTCCTTTGCATTTTACCCGCGTGTTCTTTCCTCTGTGGCAAAGCTCATCCAACAACAGAAACTTTTCGAGAAAATTACTCAGACTCATTTATCATAATGACCTTTACTCTTCAGTCCTTATGCATAGATGTGTAGATTTATGTAATTACAAATCATTCTTTTGTCTTGTGCTGTCAGAATTGTGCTCTAAGTCTTTGCAATTACCGTCATACTTTGTAATATTCCTTTATTACATATAATTTGCTAAACCATTCCTGTTTGGGTGGATAATTAGGTCGTTTCCAGTTTTGCTTTTTAGATAATTTTGCAGAGAATTTCTTTGTGCATGATTTCCTTAGAACAAGTTCCTAATAGATGACTTATTGGTAAAAGCAAAGGAAACTTTTAACTTTTTTTTATTGTTGTTATAGACATGGAAGAGAGCATAAAACACACCATTTATTGAGTCATTATAGAGGGAACAGCTGTATAACCACTCTCCAAGTCAAGAAAGAGTATTTCTGGCTCCCGAGAAAGCTCTTCTGTTTCCAGGAAGCAACAACTTCTAAGGCTTCTGCTTTGCGTCTGTCACGTGCTTTCCGCGTGGGTTAAAGGTGGTGTCCCCTCGCCGGGCCGAGTGCACATGTTTCAGCACAGCCCCGTCAGGGTTGGGTAGTTGTTTTAAACTTTGGCCACTTCAGTAGGTACAGAGAAGGCACCTCAGGGTTGCTTTAATTTTGTTGTTTCTTTAACATGTGGAGATAAGTCTTTATTGAATTTTGTACAATACTGCTTCTGTTGTTTATGTTCTGTTTTTTTGACCATGAGGCATGTGGGGTCTTAGCTCATCAACCAGGGCCCAAACCCACACCTGCTGCCTTGAGAGGCAGAGTCTTAACCACTGGACCGCCAGGAAAGTCCCCAGATATTTTTATGTGTGCTTATTTGTATTTCTTCTGAATTCTGTTTTCCTCTTTTGCCCATCTATTTTTTTTTTTTTTTTTACATTTTCAAAAACTTGGGAAACATTGAGATGAGTTATAGTCACAAATAAAATTTCACTGATCTAGGCATCACTAATTTAGAAGTAAGAATTCAACCCAAGACATGCATTGAAATTTTCTGTCCATAAAAAGGATCGATGTCAAGTGAACCTTTCAACAATCACTGTTTATATCCCAGTCATTAACATCCAGTGAACCAGCAAAGATGCTCAGTCGTGTCCGACTCGTTGCGATCCCTTGGACGGTAGCCGGCCAGGCTCCTCCATCCATGGAGCTTTCCAGGCGAGAGTACTGGAGTGGGCTTGTTTACATGCTGTGTCACGAACTGTGCGCTGCCTGTCAAAGCACGTCCAGTCCCAGCACTTGAGAAGAGGGCGGGCTGTCAACCTGTTATCAGTACAGGACACGTAGGAATGTGTTTTTCTGAACATGCCATGTGGCATGTGGGAACTCAGTTCCCCGACTCGGGGTCAAACCCGGGCTCTCTGCATCGTGAGTGTGCTGTCTTAACCACTGGGCCCCCAGGGGAGTCCTCGCACTGACTTTTCAATTTAAACTTTTCCTATTGAAGATGTATAACAGGTGATTAATAGTATTTATAGGAAAATGTGGGCAATCATGAATCAAATGTTTCCCCAAATTACTGTGTTGAAATTTACAATAAGGAACTAATTCAGAAAGCGACCAAGTGCAGATCTAAGGACACAGGTGGCCTCGTGTTTCACTCAGTAATGCAGAGTCAGGGAGTGGTTGTCAGGCGTGCTCTTTTATTTCAGGCCTCTGAGTTCAGAGAGGAAAATTTCCACCTGTGAGGTTTTGCAAGAGAGCAAACAGTCCTGAGTTTTGCTAGTTCAGCGATTTGGCCACGTGAGGTGACGAGCTGGCTGATCATTCAAGCTTTAAGGGCACACAGCTTGCACTCTGTCTCTTTTTCTGGCTGTGCTGCTCGGCTTGTGGGATCTTAGTTCCCCAACCAGGGATTGAACATGGGCCGCTGCAGTGAAAGCTCCAAGTCCTAACCACTGGACTGCCAGGGAATTCCTGCTTGAACTCTGAGAGGGAACTAGAAAAAGAACACTTAGGAAGAGTATTGTGCCAACCTCAGCTGAAAACACAAGGCGTTGCTTTCTCAGTTGCTTTTTTTCTCCACCATAAGACCGTGTCTTGCCGACAGGAACAGTGTCTTACCTTCTCTGCACCCATATGGCCTAGAACTGGCATAAACTCAGAAGGAGGGGCTGGATGGACGTGTGGGTGAATGAGCCCGGGATTGGTCTACATTGATTCCGTGTTCCCAACATGTGTGATATCCTTCCAGAACATTCGTATTACCTGGGAACTTGGTAGAAATGCAAATTTGGGGGCCACACTCCAGACTAATGAATCAGAAACTCTGAGGCTGGAGTTGGGCAGGTGGTTCCCATGCCTGCAAAGGTTGAGAACCATGGCTGTTATCTATCATCTGGCCTGTCCTGCCACCTAGTGGAATTCTTGAGAATAGCATCTGGTGATGAGTAGAACAGAATTCTGTTGCTGTTGAATGAAATTGAATTAGACTAAGGGCTCCTGTGGTCATGTATGGGTGTGAGAGTTGGACTGTGAAGAAGGCTGAGCGCCGAAGAATTGATGCTTTTGAACTGTGGTGTTGGAGAAGACTCTTGAGAGTCCCTTGGACTGCAAGGAGATCCAACCAGTCCATTCTGAAGGAGATCAACCCTGGGATTTCTTTGGAAGGAATGATGCTGGAGCTTAAACTCCAGTACTTTGGCCACCTCATGCGAAGAGTTGACTCATCGGAAAAGACTCTGATGCTGGGAGGGATTGGGGGCAGGAGGAGAAGGGGACGACCGAGGATGAGATGGCTGGATGGCATCACGGACTCGATGGACGTGAGTCTGAGTGAACTCCGGGAGATGGTGATGGACAGGGAGGCCTGGCGTGCTGCGATTCATGGGGTCGCAAAGAGTCGGACATGACTGAGCGACTGAACTGAACTGAACTGAACTGAAGGGCTTCCTGGTGGGTCAGACGGTGAAGAATCTGCCTGCAGTGCAGACCTGGGTTCAGTCCCTGGGTCGGGAAGATCCCCTGCAGAAGGAATGGCTACCCACTCCAGTATTCTTGCCTGGAGAATTCCATGGATCGAGGAGCCTGGTGGGTTATAGTCCATGGGGTTGCAAAGAGTAGGACACACCTGAGTGACTGACCCAGCAAGGACTTTCTTTCGCTTAAAGTCACAGCCACTCTGAGTGAGTTCTAAAACTAGAGTTGCCTTCTACTTTACATTCAGTTACTATAAGGCATTTCATGTCAAGACATCAGAAGGCAGACTACATAAACTCTTCCCTATTGTTTTATAAATACCTTTAATTTTGTACAAAAGTTCTCTTATCATACACTAGAATAATACACAGCTATCAAACAGTGCTATGAAGAATAACTTGGGAAATGCAAGAGCAAGGGAAAAAAAAAGAAAAAAAGTGCACACCATGATTCAATATCTTGTAAAACCCTATAAGGGAGAAGAATCTGGGAAAAAACGTGTTTGTGTGTGTGTGAGAGAGAGAATCACTTTGCCATATACCTGAAGCTAACCCAACATTGTAAATTAACCATACTTAATTAAAAGAAAAGAAAGTTGTAATCCAAAAATAAAAAATACACATGGACCTTTCTCAGAAAGATCTATTTTATGTCATTGCAATAAATGAACCATGCAGCATTTGCAAAGAATCTGTGAGAAATTTTAACCCCCAAATTGTGGCTGCCTACTGTTTAAAGTTGCTACTAAACAGCAGAGAACAACTTGCCTATTTAACCTGCCAGAAATGAAATAAAGGAATCTTGACTGAACAAGATTCTGCTTCTGTGTCTGATGTTATAAATGGGGCCGGGACTCTTCCCCCCAGTTCTGAAGCTGTTTGACAAAACTGACTTTCTCCTCCAAATTGATGAAAGGTCTGCTATAATATGGAGGAAAAAACCTCTCCCAAGGGAGGGTTGAATCCAGTGAGATAATATCTGACTCTTGCAAAACACTTTTTTTGGGTAAAGAATAAAAAGCAATAGAAAACTCCTGGGGCCTCCTGGCAGTCCAGCGGTTAAGACCCTTTGCTTCCGTTGCAAGGGTCGTGGGTTCCATCTCTGGCGGGGGAGCTAAGATACCACATGCCTCACTGTGAGGCAAAAAAAATAAAGAGCAATAGAAAACTCTTGAACTCTCTAAATGTCTTGGGTCCTGATATTTCCACCTCATTTCTTATTTTAAAAGAATTTAAAAAGTCTAGCCTGGAGGAAGTTAAGTGATCTCTGATTTTGGCAAATCCCAGAGTTAGAAATAAGTAAATAACTGTGTATGCTCAGTCATGTCTGACTCTTTGCAACCACATGGACTGTAGCCACCAGGCTCCCCGTCCATGGAATTTTCCAGCCAATAATACTGGAGTGGTTGGCATTTCCTCCTCCAGAGGATCTTCCCCACCTAGGAATCGAACCCTCGTCTCCTGCACTGGCAGGCAGATTCTTGACTACTGTGCTACCTGAGAAGCCCAAAAAGAACTATAGTGGGACTCAAATGGAGAAGGCAGTGGGACCCCACTCCAGTGTTCTTGCCTGGAGAATCCCAGGGACGGAGGACCCTGGTGGGCTGCAGTCCATGTGGTCTCTAAGAGTCGGACACGACTGAAGCGACTTAGCAGCAGCAGCAGCAGGACTCAGATACGGCTACTCATTTCTTAAACTACAGATTTTAAATCCCAGTGGAAAGCGAGTGATAACAAATCACTTACCAAAAATGCATATCTGAAAATCAGTTCCTTAAAAGAAAAAATTGTTTAGATCAGATAATACTAAAGGAATGTTCAGTTCCATTTTCGTTTTTTTTTTTTTTAAGATGAAGATAAATTCTTCATCAGTAAGCCAATTCAAGTTTTTAGTTTTAACATTAACAAGATTGGAGAATAATTCACATGCACATATTCAGCAAGGGCAAGAGATATTTAAACACAGTATCAGACGTAATGACCAAGAATCAACAACTGACCCAAAATGATGTAAATGGCTAAGTTTTTTTTTCAGTAAAGTTTTGTTCCAAGAAGCTCTGTCATGGGGCTTCTGCTTAAAATGATGGCAAGTTCGTCTTGCCTTTATCTTCTCCCCTTCTACATATATACCCAGCAGATAGTAAAGGAATTAAAATTTAAAAAAAAGAAACAGTGTAGAAACACAGAAGGGCAAGGAGCCGAGGGGGAGGCGGCCGTACACGCGAGGCTGCTGGGAATCCTGTGGCAGCTGAAAGCGGAAGTGAGTGAAGGAGTGATGGCTGACTCAGCAGATGAGGATGCCCAAAGGACAGTGCATTCAACTGCGCTAAAGCCTCACGCAGGAGGTGGACTCCTAAGAAAGAAGGAGCAGTGGCAACACATTATCTTAAAATACAGAATTAAAGGCAGGGGAAAGGGGCCAGTCAGCTCTGTGGCTCTGTAGAGCAGGCCTCAGATGGCAAAGAAGGGGGCAGAAACTACAGGTTTTAATTCCAAATGTATCGTTTCATTCTAAATGCATTTATTCTGAGTGTAGAACTATTTTTTCTCTTCAAGCTCTCATAATTTTGACATTATTTAAAAATTTTAACATTAGGGAAGGTAGATTTGGATTTAGCATAGGAAAAACTGCTTAGAGCTATCCCACAGGGGAGCAAGAAAAAGGAGCCTGTGTCCCCAGACATTCAGCACCAGAGTGTCAAAAATGTGGTCAGCAGAATCCGTATGGAGTCAACACCGCCACAGATGTCATCTAGTGTTTTGTCCCATTAATGTTGGCAAGCTGAGGCTCAGAGAGCTCAGTTTGCCTGAGACCGAGGGGATGCTGGCGAACACAGATCTGTTGATCTGCCACCCAGAGGTTTTCCGATCCATCTCGTGGCCTCTGAATCACGGAGGTGATTTGTTATGCCTTCCAGGGCGCCGGTGCTCCTCGATGTTTCTCTCCAGCCCCTGGATGAGATCACGGGATGGTGCGGTCCAGGTAAGAGGTGATGGTGCCCCTTGGGGAAGCAGGAGTATCCAAGACAAGATGCACCGGAGTGGAACGCTGTTGCGGGTCATGAGGACAGCCCTGGCCCAACTTTCTCTTTGCCCTGGACGCTGGGTCTCGGGCCGGGCTGCCTTCCCAGGGCTCAGATCAGCTTCTCTGCAGTGGGAGGCGCGAACGGCTCGTATGACTAAATACTGTCAGATTACACCCCCGTCTCCTCTCCCACCAGCAATGAGTGAGGGTTTCTATGTTCCCACAGTCTTCTCAACATTTGTCCTTACCAACTTTTCTAATTTTTTTTGTTGCTGTTGTTGTCTGCGTAAGGGGTATAAAGGGCTTCCCTGGTGGCTCAGTGGTAAACAGTTAGCCTGCCAAGCAGGAGACCTGGGTTCAATCCCTGGATCAGGAAGATCCCCTGGAGAAGGCAATGGCAACCCACTCCAGTATTCTTGCCTGGGAAATCCCATGGACAGAGGAGCCTGGTGGGCTGTAGTCTGTGCGGTCTCAAAGAGTCGGACACGACTCAGTAAACAACGAGAACAACCACAGCAGGTGTAAAGTGACGTCGTTACTGTTTTATTTATTTTTCTGATAGTCACTGACGTTGAATATCTTTATAAACTGCCTGCCATTGGGCTTTTAGGTTTCCTCTTCTGTGAATTGCCGGCTTCTATGCCATTGCGTGTGATGGTTTTAAATGTGTCAATGAATTCTTTGATACTCCCCCTTTAAGAAGTGGAGTTCATTTCCCTAGGCCGTGTGTGTGCCCTGGATGTACTCAGTGAAGTAATTTGCCTCTGTTCCTGGTTTGCAGAGAGCGTTTAGCGTCATCAGTGTGGCGCAGTTCTTCATCAGATGATTGTTCTGATCGGTTTTTACTTTTTGTAGTTTCTATCCGTTTCATCTGTGTTTTCAAATTTGACAATGTATACCTCTTATAACCTGGAGGAGGGCCTGGCAACACGCTCCAGTATTCCTGTCTGGAGAATCCCCATGGACGGACTCGCCTGATGGACTGCAGTCCGTGGGATCACAAAGAGTCGGCACGGCTGGCCACCAAGCACAGCACAGCCCCTCTTCTAACGCTGTTATGACCTTTTAAATCTGTTGTGTCTGCAGTAATTTATCCGTTTCGCTTCTTTTTTAGCTTTTGGGTAACTTTTCTCTCTCTCTTTTTTATCTTTTTTGTGAGTTAGATAATGGTCTATCTTAAGAAACTTTTCAATAAACCAGCTTTGGATTTTGTTAATATTCTCTAAGTTCTTCTCTCTTGCATCTTAGTATTTCATTCTTTCTTTGTTCTTTGTGTCTGTTCTGTTGGTCTAAGTATTGCTTTAGCTGTGTCCAATTTCAACTTATTGTGTTTTATTTTATTTATATTTTTAAAACATTGATTAATTAATTTTGGCTGCCCTGGGTCTTGTTGCTGTGAGCAGCTTTCTCTGGTTGCAGTGAAGTGAGGCTACCCTTCCTTGCAGTGTGTGGCTTCTCCTTGCAGTGACTTCTCTTGGTGCAGAGCCCGGGATCTTGGCACGAGGGCGTCAGCAGCTGTGGTGCCTAGGCCACGTGGCTCCACGGCACGTGGGATCTTCCCGGGCCCGGGGTTGAACCCTAGTCCCCTGGACTGGCAGGTGGATTCCCAACCACTAGACGATCAGGGAAACCCTGTTGTGTTTTAATTATCAGTCAATTTTTAGTGTCTCTTAATTTCCTTTTAAACTCAAGTGTTACTTAATAATTTATTAGTTTCCAAAGGTATAGATTTTAATCTATATAGGTCTCTTTTGTGTGGTCCAACATACATAATTCAATAAATGCAGTATATATAATGCTAATGAAATGAGGCGAGAAAAATCACACGATCATCTCAATTGATACAGAAAAAAGCATTTGATAAAATCAAACAACCTTTCATGATTAAAAATACAACAACCAAACACTCAAATAAACTGGGAATAGAAAGGAACGTCTGCAATGTGATAAAAGGCATTTATGAAAAACTCAGAGCTAGCACTTCCCTGGTGGTCCAGTGGATAAGAACCCGCCTGTCAATGCAGGGGACACGGGTTCAGTCCCTGGTCCGGGAAGATCCCACGCGCTGCAGGGCAACTAAGCCCGAGAGCCGCGTCTACTGGAAGCCCCCTCGCCCAAGGCCCGTCCTTCACAAGAGAAGCCCCCGCAAGAAGTCCAAGCAAAGCAACTGGAGAGCAGCACCCCCTGGCGGCAACGAGAGAAAGCCGCAGCAAACATCCGGCACAATCACAAATACGTAAATTAATTGGAAAAAGCCTCGAGGCTAACGTCATACTCAGTGGTGAAAGCCTGGAAGCTTTTCCTATAAGATCAGGAGTAAGACAAAGGCGTCGGGACACTTGCCCTCAGCATAGCACTGGAAGTTCCAGCCAGAGCAGTCAGGGAGAAAAATGAAATAAAAGCCATCGGAACTAAATTTGAAGACTACATCTAGAAATTATATCTAGGAAACCCGAAGGAATTCACTCACCAAAAAAACCTGTAAATGCTAATAAATGAGTTCAAAGTTGCAGGATACAAAGTCAACACATGAAAATCAGCTGTATTTCTACACACTAGCAATGAGCAATCTTAAAAGGAAATGAAGAAAAAACTCCATTTACAGTAGAAACTCAACATTTACAACTCACCAACAAAACTTCACACCACCCAACTAAAACACGGACAAAGAGTTTGAATAGATATTTCCCAAAACAGCTGTTCAAATAAGCCAATAGGCACATGAACAGAAGCTCAACGTAACGGAGCTTCTGTTTTCCCTAACTCATCATTAGGGAGATGTAAATTAAAAGCAAAGGGAGACACCACCGTGTACTCGTGAGGATGGCCACTATCGAAAAGATAAGAAATAACAAGTGTTGAGAAGCTGCTGGAGAAATTGGGACCTTCAGACATCGCTGGTTGGCATGTAAAATGGTATAGCACCTATGAAAAACACTTTGGTGAGTCCTCAAAAATTTAAACATAGAACCACCATATGACCCAGCAATTCCACTCTTGTTACTGAAAGGTGTGGGGTCTGGCTGCTCGCTACTCAAAAGCCGAAAATCAGGCCAGGTTGGTGGAAAGGAAAGTTGGCTTTGTTTCAGATGCCGGCAACTGGGGAGGAAGGCGGAATCTGCAAAGGCCTACTCCCCATCTCCTCGACGAGCAGGGGGTGAGAGCTTTTATACACGAGGTTGTCGGCGGGTGGGGGGACCACACGCAGAAACAGCACAGTCAGCTCTGATGGTCATCTTCATACGTCACTGATGGTCTGACCAGCGTCACCTTAATTCTTCTAGGTGCAGTGAACCATCAGTTCCAGGGCCCATTTGTTCCCATTTTCTTTGAGGCCAATTCTTGGAATTGCGGCAGCTTGTGTCTCGCGTCGTCTGGGCATCGTGCAGCTAACTCGTTCCACCTGGTGTTCCAGCATCTATAAGGCGGCTCACAGGACATGGCTCTGAATATTATGCATAGCCCTTGAGAAAGAACTAAAGGAGATCTTTAGTTCCTTGACTATGCTTAATGAGTACTCGACTGTTTTCCTTTATTTCCACATATTCTCATTTCTCTGATTAAACATAGTCTTTGACTAAAGTTTTCCACAGACAAAAGGCAGGCAGAGGGCGTGGGGGGAGGACCACATGGTCCTGTCCTGCGTCACTCTTCTGTAAATCCCGAAAAGAGCTGGAAACAGACTCACACAGACACTTGTATGCCAGGACTCGTAGAGTATCATTCACAGTAGCCAGAAGGCAGAAACGGCCTGGAAGTCCACCAACAGGGGACTGCATGGCAGAGTATGGCACGCACGCACCGTGGGCTAATACTCAGCAACAGTGAGATCCTGACTCCACAGCGCGCATGAGCCCTAAGCATAAGCTAGGCAAGATAACCCAGCCCCCCGATGGCACATATTATCACACAGCACTTTGCCAGCAAAGGTCAAGGCTATGGTTTTTCCTGTGGTCATGTATGGATGTGAGAGTTGGACTGTGAAGAAGGCTGAGCGCCGAAGAATTGATGCTTTTGAACTGTGGTGTTGGAGAAGACTCTTGAGAGTCCCTTGGACTGCAAGGAGATCCAACCAGTCCATTCTGAAGGAGATCAGCCCTGGGTGATCTTTGGAAGGAATAATGCTAAAGCTGAAACTCCAGTACTTTGGCCATCTCATGCGAAGAGTTGACTCATTGGAAAAGACTCTGATGCTGGGAGGGATTGGGGGCAGGAGGAGAAGGGGACGACAGAGGATGAGATGGCTGGATGGCATCACTGACTCGATGGACGTGGGTCTGAGTGAACTCTGGGAGTTGGTGATGAACAGGGAGGCCTGGCGTGCTGCGATTCATGGGGTCGCAAAGAGTCGGACACGACTGAGCGACTGAACTGACCTGATATGAAATATCCAGAAGAAGCAAATTCATAGAGACAGAAAGTAGGTCAGAGCTCACTGGAGGCTGGGGGCCTGGAGAAAAGGAGAAACTGTTGCTTAATGTTCTGTTGGGGGTGAGGAAAAATTTTGGAACTGGGTAATGGTAATGGTTACACAGCACTGCAAATGTGATTAATGCCACCAAACTCTATAAAGTAAGATGGTTAAAATGGCAAATTATCTTATGTACATTTTACCATCATAAGAAAAAGTACCAAAACAGTAAGTTAGCATCACATATAATTGCAAATCTGATTTTAGAGCTCAGCAGTAAAGGCGTTTAACTCTTTTATTAATTTAAGAAAAAAAGAAATGCTGCAAGAACAGTGCCCTCGATAACATAGAAAAAGCTTTTCTGTGAGAAGCCGCAGACACGGGCAGTCCTGATTTGATCAGTGATTTAGAAGTGGACTCAAGGCGCCAAAGTTTTAGGATTATCTTCACCAGTGTATTTTACTGTTTTTAAATGGGTAAACAAATTGAGGTATATCCACATGGTGGAATACTGCTCAGTCCTAAAAAGGAAAAACTATCAACACATATAATAATGTGGATGAACTTCAGAATGATCATGCTGAGTGAAATAAGCAAACCAGGAAAAGATTGTCAACTCTACGATTCTATTTACACAAAATTCTCTATGGAAAAGTAACCTGGGAAGACGGAAAGCTGATCAGCAGTTGTCTGGGGATGCAAGCAGAGGGAGAATGGGCTACGAGGGGCAGGAGGAAACTCTGAGGGGAGGGAGTGCAGATCTGTATTATCTTAAGTTTACAGTGATGGTTTCACAGATACATATTTAGGTCAAAGCTCATCAAATGGAATACTTTCAACATGTGTAGATGTTAATTATACATCATTAAAGTTGTAAAAAATCATTTCCTGTTTTTGCTTTATGCTTTCACATGCCTTGTTTTCCTAAGTATATTTACCAGGCTTATTCTTGGCCAGCCTCATCCAGTCATCTCGCTTCGGATGGTAGATGTTTGTCCCCCTTAGACCGAGGTTGCGTTTCTCAGGTGGCTCATTAGTTTGGTCTAGAAGCTCCCGGTCCCCGGGGGCGGCAGCTCGTTTGTACAGCAGTGCTTTTAGGGGGAAAGGCTGAAGAGCGGGCTCTAGTCTATGTCTGTCCCTTCGGGTTTAAGGAGAGAGGAGGGGACAAGCCTCAGATCACAGAACCCCAGGACCCGCCCTCTGATCTAATCCCACCTCTTGGGTGCGATTAATTCTCTGGTACGGGATTTGTCCTTGCAGAGTAAGGCTGGGCGGGGGCAGTCTCCCTAGGGCATGTAATCTCTGGCGCCCCGCTGCGGCTTTCCGCTCTCCTGCTAAGCTGCCTTTGCTGCAGGTTCCCACTGGGAGGGGCAGGCAGTGTGCGTCCCAAGACGACCCCCAAGGGAGGCAGAATTCGCCCTCGAAGGCCTTTCCTCTGGCTTGTCCTTTCTCTGCTCCCGGCGTCAGCCTTTCCTCCAGGCTGCAGGCGCCCCTCCGCACGCCCGGCTGCTCACACCAGGTCCAGGCAGACTCTGTCTCCCCACAGCCTTCTTATAAGCTCCTCAACTCCGTCTTTCCATTTTGTTTAAATAATTTCTCCAGAATGGATTTTGAGAGAGAGAAAGAGAAAACCTGGTGTGAGTTTACGACCTTAATAGGGACCCCCCCTTTCTTTGATCTGATTTGAAAGGAGAGGAGGACAGAGGAGCCTGGCAGGCTATCGACCGTGGGGCCACAGAGTGGGACACGAGCTGGTGATAACAGAAGCGACAGCAAACACCGCGTAACGCTCTTTGAGCGGTTAGTCCAGATTTGAAAATCTCGTTCTGAACACCATCAGAGACCACTACAGGTAATAACCGTGGGGAAGTGGAAAGGAGTTTGCTGATGCAGAAGCCAGGGAAACAAAGAACTTTAGACATCTTTTGACAAACTCTTAGGAACTATATCCATTGGAGTTAACATTTTGTGAATGTGAGTGACTGACATACCCCCCTGTTCTGAGTGATGGGAAAACTTAAAGCATTCTACACAAGCAAAAACCAACCAATCCCACTGGCCTCCAGGCTGTATTCTGAGGGTACCGGGGTTTTTCGTCCTTTGGAGTCTCTCTTCTGATGGTTCCATTTGCCCAAAACATACTTTGCAGATCTGTATTGTTTCTGCTTCTTCTCAGGACTTAGGACTCTTCTCAGATTTCACTTTTCTAGACAGCTTTATGACCACTCTGTCCCCTAAACCCCCACGCACGCGTGCTAAGTCACTTCAGTCGTGTCCGTCTCTTTGTGACCCTATGGACTGTGGCCCGCCAGGCTCCTCCGTGGAATTCTCCAGGCAAGAAAACGAGTGAGTTGCCATGCCCTCCTCCAGGGGATCTTCCCCACCTAGGGATCAAACCTGAGTCTCTCCCATCTCCTGCACTGGCAGGCGCGTTCTTTGCCCCTGAGCCACCTGGGAAGCCCCAGACTCCCATGTCCAGTCCCCATTGCCCTTGAACTCCTTATATACATTTTTTTTTTCTTTTTGGCACTTGAAAGTGAAAGTGCTAGTTGCTCAGTCGTGTCCGACTCTTTGCAGCCCCATGGACTGTGGCCCGCCAGGCTCCTCTGTGGAATTCTCCAGGCAATAATACTGGAGTGGTTTGCCATTCCCTTTTCCAGGGGATCTTTCCTACCCAGGGATCGAACCCAGGTCTCCTGCCTTACAGGCCGGTTCTTTACCGTCTGAGCCTCTAGGGCATGGGGATAGTTCCTTTCCTTGGAAAGTTGAAACATAGGTTTCCAGGCTGGAAGCATAGGTTTCCAGGCAATGGTCCTAAACTTTGGCATAGATACAAAGTATATACAGACTTGCCAGGTGGTGCAGTGATAGACTCTGCCTGCAAATGCAGGAGATGTGGGTTCAATTCCTGGATTGGGAAGGTCCCCTAGAGGAGGAAATGGCAACCCACTCCCTGGAGTGAGTTGTTACAAAGTATGCAAAGTTACAAAGTATACAAAGTTAAAGTATTCTTGCCTGTAAAATTCCATGGACAGAGGAAGTTGGTGGGCTGTATAGTCCTGTGAGGTTGCAATGAGTTAGACATGACTGAGGGACTGATGCTGAAGTTGAAACACCAATACTTCGGCCACCTCATGCCAAGAGGTGACTCATTGGAAAAGACCCTGATGCTGGGAGGGATTGGGGGCAGGAGGAGAAGGGGACGACAGAGGATGAGATGGCTGGATGGCATTACTGACTCAATGGACGTGAGTTCGAGTGAACTCCGGGCCTTGATGATGGACAGGGAGGTCTGGCATGCTGTGATTCATGGGGTTGCAAAGAGTCGGACACGACTGAGCGACTGAACTGAACTGAGCACACATTCAGTTACGAAGCATATAAAGATCTTATTAAGAACAGAAGATTCTGACAACTAATTTCAAGATAAACCTGACAACTGGTTTAAAAAAAACAAACAAAACAGAAGACTCCTGGGCTGCATCCCAGTAAATCCAGTAAGTCTGGTTAGGTACAAACTTCTCGAGTCCTGGGCTTTTATTTAGGCTTTGGAATGAATGGGTGTTGGAGGGCGAAGCTCTGAGTAGGATACAGGACTCTAGACTTAAGGGCAGAGAGACATGCATTGGAAAGCAGCTCTGTTACTGATTATCTGTGTAATCTTGGGAAATTCGCTTAATCTCTCTGATTCTCAGTTGTCTCATCTCTAAAATGGGGTTAGCCATAGCTATCTCATGGTATTGCAGTAAGATTATAAATTGTGCCTAGTTTCCAAGCATAGCTGTTGGGACCTAACTCAATAAGTGGGGGTTAATACTATTGCAATAACATGGCAGACCGGTGGCTATAAAAACGTATAGTGTATAACAAACTCTCGGCAACAATTAGTGGTCTTTAAATACTGTGAGACCAGAAGAGGAAGCACCCTATCTGTTCCCTATTGATTACTAGTAATCCCTATTGATGACTGCAGCCTGCCAGGCTCCAGTAATTGATATGTTGAAAATGTCATAGCTCCTTGTTCTATTTTTAAATGTGTGTTGATTTATTTGTCTCTGCTGGGGCTCGACTGGGACACATGAGATCTTCACCCTTTGTTGTGGCGTCTTTCAGTTGCAGCGTGTGGGATCCCGTTCCCTGGCCAGGAATCGAGCCCAGCCTTGCTGCACTGGGAGCGTGGAGTCTTAACCACTGGGCCACTGGACAGTCTTGACCAACAGTTGTTAAATGGATGAATGAAGCTCTCGTCTCACATCTCTGCCAATGTCAGTGTTTGTGTTCCCAGTGCATACTTCCCTGTCGGCACTGGTTGTGCTGGAAGTTTGGGGGGTGGGGTGGGGTGTGTGTGTTTTATGTTATTTTGAGTCTTCCAGACACCTTTTGTTTTGTAGTCACCTAAACATGGAATAAGTTGTTAGAGATCAATTGTTAGGGCGAAGCTCTGAGTAGGATACAGGACTCTAGACTTAAGGGCAGAGAGACATGCATTGGAAAGCAGCTCTGTTACTGATTATCTGTGTAATCTTGGGAAATTCGCTTAATCTCTCTGATTCTCAGTTGTCTCATCTCTAAAATGGGGTTAGCCATAGCTATCTCATGGTATTGCAGTAAGATTATAAATTGTGCCTAGTTTCCAAGCATAGCTGTTGGGACCTAACTCAATAAGTGGGGGTTAATACTATTGCAATAACATGGCAGACCGGTGGCTATAAAAACGTATAG
Source organism: Cephalophus harveyi (assembly GCA_006410635.1). Classification (NCBI taxonomy): domain Eukaryota; kingdom Metazoa; phylum Chordata; class Mammalia; order Artiodactyla; family Bovidae; genus Cephalophus; species Cephalophus harveyi. Next base: position 179,274 of record SJYT01051914.1, on the reverse strand, counting down.
TGTATAACAAACTCTCGGCAACAATTAGTGGTCTTTAAATACTGTGAGACCAGAAGAGGAAGCACCCTATCTGTTCCCTATTGATTACTAGTAATCCCTATTGATGACTGCAGCCTGCCAGGCTCCAGTAATTGATATGTTGAAAATGTCATAGCTCCTTGTTCTATTTTTAAATGTGTGTTGATTTATTTGTCTCTGCTGGGGCTCGACTGGGACACATGAGATCTTCACCCTTTGTTGTGGCGTCTTTCAGTTGCAGCGTGTGGGATCCCGTTCCCTGGCCAGGAATCGAGCCCAGCCCTGCTGCACTGGGAGCGTGGAGTCTTAACCACTGGGCCACTGGACAGTCTTGACCAACAGTTGTTAAATGGATGAATGAAGCTCTCGTCTCACATCTCTGCCAATGTCAGTGTTTGTGTTCCCAGTGCATACTTCCCTGTCGGCACTGGTTGTGCTGGAAGTTTGGGGGGTGGGGTGGGGTGTGTGTGTTTTATGTTATTTTGAGTCTTCCAGACACCTTTTGTTTTGTAGTCACCTAAACATGGAATAAGTTGTTAGAGATCAATTGTTTTTAAAAATGTGAGGGAGTTGTTGCTGAGGATCCATCCTGCTCTCATGTGTTAGGATTCTCTATGGCTAAGAATCGATGCTTTCAAATTGTGGTGCTGGAGAAGATTCTTGAGAGTCCCTTGGACTGCAACGGATCAAATCTGCCAATCCTAAAGGAAATCAACCCTGAATATTCATTGGAAGGACTGATGCTGAAGCCGAAGCTCCTATACTTTGGCCACCTGATGCTAAGAGCCGACTCATTGGAAAAGACCCCGATGCTGGGAGAGATTGAGAGCAAAAGGAGAAGAGAGTGGCAGAGGATGAGATGGTTAGATAGCATCACAGACTCTGTGAACATGAATTTTAGCAAATTCCAGGCGATAGTAAAGGACAGGGAAGCCTGGAGTGCTGCAGTCCATGGCGTTGCAAAGAGTCAGACTGAACAACAACATCTGACTCAGTGTTTTAAGTAACGCCTTAATTAGACATGACGTATGTGCACGTGTACTGAGTCACTTCAGTGGCGTCTGACTCTTTTCAACCCTTTGGACCATAGCCCGCCAGGCTCCTCCGTCCATGGGATTCTCCAGGCAAGAATACTGGAGCGGGTTGCCATTTCCTCCTCCAGGGGATCTTCCTGACCCAGGGATCGAACCCGCATCTCTTATGTCTCTTACACTGACAATCAGGTTCTTGACCACTAGCACCACCTGGGAAGCCCAACATAACATACATTCATTGCAAAAATTTGAAAAATACTGAAGAGAAGAAATAAAGATGTGAAAATCACAGCTTACACCACTCATCCACAAGAAACACTGTTAACATTTTGGTGAATATTCTTCAAGCCCTTTTTTATATCTCTGGGTAATTTTAAGTGAAAAAAAAATTGGAATTAGATACTAAAAGAAATTGTCACATATTGCACTGTGGGGAAATAATTCTGGTTTATACATGAGTTAACTTGAATTTTATGCTAACTGAAAGAGCCTATAGGTGGCCTATCAAACATATATTGTACATCTGCTTTAATTATTAAAGAAAAGGGCACGTTGACCAGAAGGAAAGAATGTCACTTTCAAAATAAAAGGCTAAATGCCTCTTCCTGGGACACCAGTGCTGGGCCTTCTTTGATGATAAGACTCCCTTCCCAGGTGCCAAGACCGTACCGAGTCACTGTGTGTGTGTTGATCTGCTTGTTTTGAAACCTTGAGAGAAATATTTCCCTGACGTGTTTGATGTTCTTTGGTTTTGACAAAAAACTCTGCTGACAACCATGTTTCTCTAGCGCAATTCCTCAGAGTTATCTGAGAGATGATCTTCCAGGCTATAGTCCTCACTTTGGCTCAAGTGAAACTCTTCTATTATAGATTATTTATTTGTTATTTTCATCAACACAGACTGTATACAGACTGAAAGATGATGCTGTGAAAGTGCTGCACTCAATCTGCCAGCAAATTTGGAAAACTCAGCAGTGGCCACAGGACTGGAAAAGGTCAGTTTTCATTCCAACTCCAAAGAAAGGCAATGCCAAAGAATGCTCAAACTACCGCACAATTGCACTCATCTCACATGCTAGTAAAGTAATGCTCAAAATTCTCCAAGCCAGGCTTCAGAAATACGTGAACCGTGAACTCCCTGATGTTCAAGCTGGCTTTAGAAAAGGCAGAAGAACCAGAGATCAAATTGCCAATATCTGCTGAATCATGGAAAACGCAAGAGAGTTCCAGAAAAACATCTATTTCTGCTTTATTGACTATGCCAAAGCCTTTGACTGTGTGGATCACAATAAACTGTGGAAAATTCTGAAAGAGATGGGAATACCAGACCACCTGACCTGCCTCTTG
>SJYT01051914.1:45051-176578 GCA_006410635.1 Cephalophus harveyi | reverse complement strand
AGGAAAAGGAGTACGTCAAGGCTGTATATTGTCACCCTGCTTATTTAACTTCTATGCAGAATACATCATGAGAAACGCTGGGCTGGAAGAAACACAAGCTGGAATCAAGATTGCCGGGAGAAATACCAATAACCTCAGAGAGTCAGATGACACCACCCTTATGGCAGAAAGTGAAGAGGAGCTAAAAAGCCGCTTGATGAAAGTGAAAGAGGAGAGCGAAAAAGTTGGCTTAAAGCTCAATATTCAGAAAACGAAGATCATGGCATCTGGTCCCATCACTTCATGGGAAATAGATGGGGAAACAGTGGAAACAGTGTCAGACTTCATTTTTGGGCTGCAAAATCACTGCAGAGGTAACTGCAGCCATGAAATTAAAAGATGCTTACTCCTTGGAAGAAAAGTTATGACCAACCTAGATAGTATATTCAAAAGCAGAGACATTACTTTGCCGACTAAGGTCCGTCTAGTCAAGGCTATGGTTTTTCCTGTGGTCATGTATGGATGTGAGAGTTGGACTGTGAAGAAGGCTGAGTGCCGAAGAATTGATGCTTTTAAACTGTGGTGTTGGAGAAGACTCTTGAGAGTCCCTGGGACTGCAAGGAGATCCAACCAGTCCATTCTGAAGGAGATCAGCCCTGGGATTTCCTTGGAGGGAATGATGCTGAAGCTGAAACTCCAGTACTTTGGCCACCTCATGCGAAGAGTTGACTCATTAGAAAAGACTGATGCTGGGAGGGATTGGGGCAGGAGGAGAAGGGGATGACCGAGGATGAGATGGCTGGATGGCATCACTGACTCGATGGATGTGAGTCTGAGTAAACTCCGGGAGTTGGTGATGGACAGGGAGGCCTGGCATGCTGCGATTCATGGGGTCGCAAAGAGTCGGACATGACTGCGCGACTGAACTGACCGAACCAGCAACATGCTAGGAAGGGAACAGAAGAGATCTAAAGTGATGATGATTGGCAACAAAGAATGACTTTTATAAAAGGAAAAACACTATGCAAATCTAGAGCCATTCAAAGCCATGTGGCCCTGAAGAGATAACCGTGATTCCCATACAGGCAAAGGTTCAAATATTTTCCCTTTCATTCATGGTCCGGTTTGATAGCATGTTCTACAAAGCTCATGCATTGATGTTCCTTGGCAATAAAGAATTTTTACTCCTCTGCAGCCAATCTGACCTCTGCTGTAGATATCTACAGGAGCACAAAGGGAGAAGGATGAAGGAATCAAGGAAAAGAAAATTCACTGGATTATTTTATTAAAGAAAACAAACAGTAGATAACTAATAGATAGCTATTGAGAACCTACTGCATAGCACAGGGATCTCTGCTCAGTGCTCTGTGGTGACCTCAATGGGAAGGAAATCTCAAAAAGAGGGAATACATGTATGCAAGTATGGATATATGCATAAGTGATTCACTTTTCTGTACAACAAAAACTAGCACAACATTGTAAAGCAACTATACTCCAATAAAAATTTGAAAAATTAAAAGAAAACCTTAAAATAGCAAAGAATATGCATGATCCCATGATCCTAGCTATTTCAATTTGGCTTTTGGTTTGAAGTAGTTAGAGCAGAAAGCTAACATTTCCAGCTTTGAAAAGTGTTTATTTAGGCATTCACTGGAGGTAAGGAAAAAATTAGTTTGGAAGCCTAATAATTCAGAAGATAGGAATGGGGCCTAGGCTTATGGGACAGAAGAAAATATGTGACCTTCTGACAGAAGAGGGTAGATTCATTCTTGCAGATGTGGAGCTCTGTCTCTATGACATACACTTCCGTATGCCAGATACACCTCTCCACTGTGACATGTACCTCTGATAATATTCACATCACCATGTTCCCCAAGAATGAAAAATTCTGTATTTTATTTATTGGTTTTTTTTCTGGGAACAAATCTCAGATTTAAATTGTTGATTAGCTTTCTTTCCCAAACCTTCCAAAGTTTTTTCTCAGAATATATTAATTTCTTTTTCTCTCTTCTCTATTCTATTCTTTCCTAAATTCTGGCCTTTGAAAATAGCAAGCAGTAGAAGTTTGGGAAATCTAATCCTTAAAATTTGGAGAAGGAAATGGCAACCCACTCCAGTGTTCTTGCCTGGAGAATCCCAGGGATGGGGGAGCCTGGTGGGCTGCTGTCTACGGGGTCGCACAGAGTTGAACATGACTGAAGCGACTTAGCAGCAGCAGCTGCAGTCCTTAAAATACAATTGAGAATTTTCTCAGTACAGCTTTCCTTGAATTTTTTTATGTTTCAACTCTGTATATTGACTTAATTAGGACATCTTGCAAGATTTCTTTTCTTGCCTTGCCTAAGAAGATGATAGAAACAAAAGGACAAATAAAAGTGACAGATATAAATTAGAAACCTGAATCCAGGAAGCACTGTAAAGATATATACATCATTTCTTTAAAAAGAAGAATAAAAACTAAGTTCAAATAGAAGAAGTATTTCTAAAATATGCTGAGCCAGACCCTGTATTAAGCTTGACTGTTAGTATGAACTTTATTAGCATTTAACTTGTATCACACCTTGGGTGCTAATTAAACACCTTCTTTTATGAAAAGAAGCATCTTAAGAGAAGTATCTGCATTTTCAAACTGGGAGGTGAGCTTTTATGATAACTTATCTAAAGCTCAGTTTTATTAAAAAATATTTTATGAAATCAAAATACTGACACAAGTAAGGGGAAGGTAAGAACAAAGAAAGTATATTGAGCTTTATTTTTTCCTGTTTTTTGACCCTCCCTTCAACTTTTTTTCCTGGCTTCTTACATATGTCTTTTGCTTTTCTGGGGTTTGAATAAAGGATTTGTTTTTTTAAACTTAACTGAATTATTTTTCAATTTCAATGGTGAAAAACATTTGGTAAATGAAATAGCTTTTAATATCCAGCAAACTATCACAAAACTTAGCGGCATTAAGCAACCATCATTTACTTGCCCAATTATTTTGCGCTCTGTATAAATTATTCTGGTCTCAGTTGGGTCTCTGAACATATTTGTGGTCAGCTGCCAGTCAGTTGGGAGGTTCTACTTCTGGGATTTGGCTGGATATTGACTCAGTTCAGTTCAGTTCAGTCGCTCAGTCGTGTCTGACTCTTTGCGACCCCATGAATCGCAGCACGCCAGGCCTCCCTGTTCATTACCATCTCTCAGAGTTCACTCAGACTCACATCCATCGAGTCAGTGATGCCATCCAGCCATGGACCAGATGCCATGATCTTCGTTTTCTGAATGTTGAGCTTTAAGCCAACTTTTTCACTCTCCTCTTTCACTTTCATCAAGAGGCTTTTTAGCTCCTCTTCACTTTCTGCCATAAGGGTGGTGTCATCTGCATATCTAGGACCATGGAAAATAACTGGGCCATGTGACTCTTTCTATCTAGCATAATATCCTAGACTGTCATATGGGACAGCATGAAACCAACAGAAAATGAGCAGAAATGAGCAAGATCTCTTGAGGGCAGAGTCAGAATTAGCTTGTCATCTTTTCTACCAGATTTTACTCCTACCATATTTTATTGGTCAAAGCAGGTCACAAGGCCACCCTGGTTTGAACAGGTACAGAAAAAGACTCTGCCTCTTAATGGGGACACATTGCAAATGGGCTGTCTACTGGGAAGGGAAAAATACAGTCAGCTTTGTAAACGTTTTTACTGTGGAAAGCCTTTGTCACTAATAAAGTCTTAGATCTGATGTATAAGAGACACTGGTTGGAGCCCAGAGGTAGGTTCCTTTATGCCCATCATTTCCAGGTTATGTTTTGTAAAACCCTGGTGAATTATATTACATGGAAACCAACTTAGTTCACATCAGAATTACCACACTGCTATTTCCCCAAGGCTAGGGCAAGTGAAAGAGTCAGGAGAGTCATTAACTTGGTTCCTTGCATGACTGAGGGCAAAGGTCATTTAAGAAAGCAATTTGGGGACTTCCCTGGTCATCCAGGGATTCAGACCCCATCCTTCCACTGCAGGGGCATGCAGATTTGATCCCTGGTCTGGAACAAAGATCCTGCAGGGCATGCCACATTGCCAAAAAATAAAAAATAAAAAGAATGGAATTTGGAGAAGAGTGTCAAGACTCTGGGGACTTCCAGGGCCAGGGATAGAAGAGAAATTGTTGAAAAGGTGCTGATAAGTAGAAGCCATAAAGGCCGATAGGCCATTAAAGAGTGTTGGGACCAAATAATCTTTACAAGATGATTTCAAGACCTAGAATCTTAATTTATCACTCTGGAAAAATGAATTGGTAAAAAAAAAAAAAAAATTTTTTTTAGAAGTATTAGAACAGAACAAAGGTGTATCATATGTCCCATTTTAAATACTTTTCAGCTCATATGTATTTTTGCTCTTCAGTCTTTTGTTCAAAAAATAGAGACATTTTGTTTTTCTAAGCTTTGTTGTTTTTCTTTTTGTATTATTTATTTTTTGGCTGTGCTGGGTCTTCGGTGCGGCTTGGGCTTTTCTCTAGCTGCAGTGTGTGGGCTTCTCCTGTTGTAGAGCGCAGGCTCTGGGGCTTCAATATTTGGGGGCATGTGGGCTCAATAGTTGAGATTCCTGGGCTCTAGTGCACAGGCTCAATCGTTGTGGCACATAGGCTTAGTTGCTCTGAACATATGGGATCTTCCTGGACCAGGAATCAAACCCATGTCCCCTAGATTGGTAGCTTCTTTATCACTGAGTGACCAGGGAAACCCTGCTAAGCTTTAAATGGAATTTTTAAAGTGAACTTTTATTTATTATTTTGCTTTAACCTACCAGCTTCTTGGTGGTGTGCGTGCATGCTCAGTGTCTAAGTTGTGTCTGACTCTTTGTGACCCCATGGACTGTAGCCCTCCAGGCTCCTCTGTCCATGGGATTCTCCAGGCAAGAATACTGGAGTGGGTAGTCATGCCCTTCTCCAGGGGATCTTCCTGACCCAGGGTCTGAACCCAAGTCTCCTCTATTACAGGTGGCTTCTTTACTGCTGAGCCACCAGGGAAGCCCCAGAAAGCTTAGGATCCTGCCTCATTTGTTTAGGGGTGAGAGCGGAGGATGTGGTCTTGGGCAAGATCTCTGGGTACTCTCACCTGCCTCTCCTCTGCCAGGTGTCAAGGATGCAATGCAAGGGAGGGAGGAGGACTTCTTGTGACCCGAGCCACACCTGTTTCCCTCCAAACTGTGTTGCTGTGACAAAATACCACAGGCTGGTTAGCTTGGTTAGCTTATACAAAGCAGAAATTTATTTCTCACAGTCTGGGATGCTGGAAGTCCAAGATCAGGGTGGCAGCATGGCCAGGTGAGACCCTCTTCCCGGTCACAAACCAGGATACTCACATGATTGAAGAGGCTCGAGAGCTCTGTGGGGTCTCTTTTCTGTCTGCATTTGGCTTTGTGCATCCTCAGTCATGTCTAGCCCTTTTGAGACCCCACGGACTGCAGCCCACCAGGCTCCTCTGTCCATGGAATTCTCCAGGCAAGAACACTGGAGTTGGTTGCCATTTCCTTCTCCAGGGGATCTTCCCAACCCAGGGATCGAACCCAGGTCTCTTGCATCTCCTACATTGGCAGGCGGATTCTTTACCACTGAACTACCTGGGAAGGCCGAAGTCTTTTTAATAAGGGCGCTCTTGAAGGCTCCACCTTCATGATCTGGGCACCTCCCAAAGGCCCACCTCCTGTCACCACCATCTTAGGCCTTTAGGATTTCAAGATAGGAATTTTGAGGAGACACAAACATTCAGACTGTAGCAGAGCCAGACTTCCTGCCGCTTTCAGTTTTCCTTAGATTTTAGTGAGAAATCCTCATGCCTCATTTCCGATGTTGCCCTGAAGTCACTTCTGCCAACTCCTGTGTTGAAAATAAATAGGAAAATACATTGCTCCTGTGTAATCTCTGTAGACCAGTGCTCCAAACCCCATGCAGCTGCAGCTACGGTATAATAGCATGCAGAAGCATATGCCCAGAAATAATATAACTCTGTACTTTAATTCTTTTGGAGTAGCAGTGGGATGTAATGTATTTGTTCAGAGCAAGAGTTGTGAGCTGGATAACGTACATCCTGGCTCTAACACAAGCTGAGAGATTTATCTCTTGTTTGCTTCAGATGATGGTGGCAAATTCCTAAGATGGGTAAGATTAAATGAGTGGGAATATATCAAGTATTTGGAGAAGTATGTGGCACACATTTAGTGCTCCATAAATCCTATATTGGGTTTCCCTTGTGGCTCAGATGGTAAAGAATCTGCCTGCAATGCCAAAGACCTGGGTTTAATCCCTGGAATAGGAAGATCCCCTAGAGAAGGGAATGACAATCCACTCTGGTATTCCTGCCGGGAAAATTCCATGGACAGAGGAGCCTGGGCAACCCTCCCAAAGGTGGGCGGCTGTCCATAGGGTTGCAAAGAGTAGGACACCACTGAGTAACTAACACACACACAAATCCTATATTAATGCACTTATGGTTTCCTTCTTAATTTAATTGTTATGCAAATGGACCTCTCTTTAATTTAAAAACACGAGATTTTTATACATATAATATGTATAAAAATACATATAACATGTATAAAAATAGAATTTTAGAAAGGTTCTTCTCTGTTGTTTAATATCCTAAAAACACAAAGATGCCACATATTAAGAAATGACCAAATTTTAATCGCTGAAGGAAGTCAGTCTTGAAACATTTTAGAACACAAGTCCAAATTATATAATTGCAATGCAAAGAATTTTTGGTAAAACTCTCTGATTCTTTGCCTTGTCATGGATAAAAAGAATTTCAGTCTTTTGGATAGCTGAGGATGGGAATGCAAAGAATTATGCTGTGGAGAAGACATGATTTCAGTATATTTCTCTAGAGAGTCACCTGAAGTGCCTACCTTGAGAACCAATATGAGATTTAGCTCTAGCTTCCCAAACTGGTCCTCTTATAGAGGTTCCTGGATTTAGTACATGAAGTTGGGACAGGATGATAGGGGGTGGAGGGAAGTGACAAAATGCTATCCTCATAGGTAGGAGACTGTTTGCTGCTCAGCTGCTAAGTCACTTCAGTCGTGTCTGACTCTGTGTGACCCCATAGACGGCAGCCCACCAGGCTCCCCCGTCCCTGGGATTCTCCAGGCAAGAACACTGGAGTGGGTTGCCATTTCCTTCTCCAATTCATGAAAGTGAAAAGTGAAAGGGAAGTCGCTCAGTCGTGTCTGACTCTTCGTGACCCCATGGACTGCAGCCCACCAGGCTCCTCCATCCATGGGATTTTCCAGGCAAGAGTACTGGAGTGGGGTGCCATCGCCTTCTCCCAGAAGACTGTTTAGACTTAACTTATTTCTCCAGCTTTCTCTACCCAAGTGAATCTCTTGTCTTTGTTTCACTGGACTCAGGAAGTTAATAAAAACTTACTGGAATATGAAAAGATGGTCAAATATTTATTGAAAATTTAAATGTGCTACTTAAAGGTATGTGTGGCCCTAGACATGCCTTAAAGGCAATATATTTTTATTCAGGGGGAAACCTTTACTCAGAATTCTATTTGAGTTTGACATCCCACTTGAGTGATGTTTAAATAAAAGTAAAATAGAAAATGCCTCTTAGGAAAAGATGGGCTAGTTTCAGCATTTCTCCTATATTAATTCAGAGGGCTCATTTTAACATTGCCCACAGGATAAAGTGTGAATTTCTTACATCCACATGCTGACCTCAATCCCTGAAGCATTATATTTCAACTCTTCAGTGCCTCTACCTCCATCACTTCTTTTCAGAATTCAGCAAATCTATAAAGCACATTTATTTCTCCACATCTTTGCCCTTGTTGCTTACTTGGTTTTATTTCTGTTGAAATGTCATGTATCCTTCAAATATCAGCCCTCTTGGGTGATTTTCTCTGATTTCCCCAGATCTGGAGTCATAGAGAATTCCCTGGCGGTCCGGTGGCCAAGGCTTTGTGCTTTTACTCCCAAGGGCCTAGGTTCAATCCCTGGCTGGGAACTAAGATCCTACAAGCTGAGCTATGCTTAGCTGCTCAGTTGTGTCTGACTTTTTGTGACCCCATGGACTGTAGCCTGCCAGGGCTCCTCTGTCCATTGGATTCTCCGGGCAAGAATACTGGAGTGGGTTGCCATGCCTTCCTCCAGGGGATCTTCCCAACCCAGGGATCGAACCTAGGTCATTGCAGGTGGATTCTTTACCGTCTGAACCACCAGGGAAGCTGTACAAGCTGAGGGACACAGCCAAAAACAGGAAAAAAAAAAGAGAAAGAGAATCATAGCTGTTTTTCCCTCTCTCTATCTTTTATTTGTTCTTCATTAATAAATGGAGTTAATTCTGTCTACTGATTTAGTTAATCATCTGCATTCTTTTTACCATCATAAATAGTTAGCGCTTTGGTGGGAGAGTGAAATATTTCCCAATCCTATTTGTATAACCATATAGTACCGTATGAGGACTTCCCTGGTGGCTCAGACGGTAAAGTGTCTGTCTGTCTACAATGCGGGAGACCCAGGTTCAATCCCTGGGTTGGGAAGATCCCCTGTATATGCTGTGCCTGCATGCACAGTCGCTTAGTTGTGTCCAGCTCTTTTTGACCCCATGGACTGTAGCCTGCCAGGCTCCTCTATCCATGGAATTTTCCAGGCAAGAACACTGGAGTGGGTTGCCATTTCCTTCTCCAGTATATTAGGCTAGAAGTCAACAAATATTATATCTATGTAGTGAATAAGAAACAAAGATCTCCCCCCTCCCCCCACCAAAAGTTCTCAGAACTAGAGCATGCTTTCCCTCCTTTCCCTTGCACGTCATCCCTTCACTTCATGGTCATTTGGACTGCTTCCTTGTGTCTTGGTATTTCTTCTATGACAGTCTGATTGTGGACACTCCTTTAAAACATTAATAACTTGATTTAACAATTAAATTCAATTAACCTAATAATGTAATTTAATCATTAATTAATTATTTTAATTTACTAATGAAATGTAATAAATTAATAATTAGACCTCTTAATTGTCCTAATTGACCTCAGGACGATAGTTTGACCTTCCTGAAATAAAATCGAAGCTTTATTCAATGTCTTTCAAGATCTGATAGTGAATCCCATGTCACCCTCTCCTCACACTTTGTTACAGCCATCCCAAATATCTTTGTCCCAGCAACGGTCTTTCTACATGGAATGCTTTGTTCTTTCCTCTTCTCTCCATCTTCGGCTGTGTTGCTGCTAAGTCACTTCAGTCATGTCCAACTCTGTGCAACCCTATAGACGGCAGCCCGCCAGGCTCCCCCGTCCCTGGGATGTTCCAGGCAAGAACACTGGAGTGGGTTGCCATTTCCTTCTCCAATGCATGAAAGTGAAAGGTGAAAGTGAAGTCGCTCAGTTGTGTCTGACTCTTCGCCACGACCCCATGGACTGCAGTCTGCCAGGCTCCTCCGTCCATGGGATTTTCCAGGCAAGTGTACTGGAGTGGGGCGTCATGCTGTGTTACTCCTCATCTACCAGAGTCAAGATAAGATTCTGCTTCTTTCTGGAAATCATCTCTAGCTCCCCATTCCATCTCCAGCCCTAGGCTGGATTAAGCCTTTCTTCTTTGTGATCTAGTAAATAGTAAAGATCAGAATCAAGCTTGCTGGAATCAAGATTTCTGGGAGAAACATCAACAACCTCGGATAATGCAGAGGATACCACTCTCATGGCAGAAACTGAAAAGGAACTAAAGAGCCTCTTGATGAGAGTGAAAGAGGAGAGTGAAAAAGCTGGCTTAAAACTCAACATTCAGAAAAGATCGTGGCATCTGGTCCCACATCACTTCATGATGAATAGAAGGGGAAAAAGTGGAAGCAGTGACAGATTTTATTTTCTTGGGCTCCAAAATCACCATGGATGGTGATCACAGCTATGAAATTGAAAGATGCTTGCTCCTTAGAAGGAAAGCTATGATAAAACCAGACAGCATATTAAAAAAGCAAAGACATCACTTTGCCGACAAAGGTCCATATAGTCAAACCTATGGTTTTTCTAGTAGTCATGTATGGAGGTGAGAGTTAGACCATAAAAAAGGCTGAGCACCAAAGAATTGATGCTTTTGAATTATACTACTGGAGAAGACTCTTCAGAGTCCCCTGGGCTGCAAGGAGGTCAAACCAGTCAGTTCCAAAGGAAATCATCCCTGAATATTCACTGGAAGGACTGATGCTGAACCTGAAGCTCCAGTACCTTGGCCACCTGATCCGATGAACTGACTCATTGGAAAAGACCCTGATGCTGGGAAAGACTGAAGCAAAAGGAGAAGGGGCCAACAGATGATGAGATGGTTAGATAGCATCACCAATTCAATGGACATGAGTTTGAGCAAACTCCAGGAGTTAGTGAAGGACAGGGAAGCCTGGGGTGCTGCAGTTCATGGGGTCACAAACAGTTGGACATGACTTGGTGACTGAACAACAGCAGCAAGAAAAGATCAGAAAGACTTGGGTCAAGGCCTGATTTTGCTACTTACCAAGCAGTGACTTTAGACTAGTGCTTCTCAAACGTTATCATGCATCTGCATCACCTGGAGAGCTGGCTAAACCATGGCTCACTGGTCCCCATCTCTTGACTTTCTGATTCAGTAGCTCTGGGATGGGTCCTGAGAATTTACACATATAACAAGTTTCCAAGTGACACTGATGATGTTACTGTGGGGACCATACTTGGAGAACCGCTGCTTTAAATAATCTAGTTAACCTCTCTCAGCTTTATTTTTACCATCTATGTTCATGCTAAGATGCTTCAGTCATGCAATGACTCTGGGTTGCACGACTTGGCAACCGTAGCCTGCCAGGTGCCTCTGTCCAGGGATTCTCCAGGCAAGAATACTGGAGTGGGTTGCTCTCCAGGGGATCTTCTCAACCCAGGGACTGAACCCATATCTCATAGCTTCATGCAGTGGCAGGCAAGTTCTTTACCACTAGTGCCACCTGGGAAGCCCCTTATCATTTACAAAGTGAACTTAAAAAAATTGTGTTTGATATGACTAGTACTCAGTGCCAGTTAATATTGCTTCTGCATTATCATTGCTTTCACCTCACTATTAAATTGCAGACTGAACAGACCATTTGTCAAGTAAATCAGGAAAATCATAACGAGCAGAGACTGTGTTAGTGTTATTATTGTACCTTATGAAGTACATTAGTAAGCACTAGATAAACATATAATGTAATAAATTCAAAGTAAGAGCATTCCATAAATATTTAATAAAATGGACTTAGGCACGTCTTCATAGATAGCCCCTGTACAGATGGTTCCACGAGTCCCGAGTGATGGCTCACTGTATTCCTGGTTTTCTTGAGACAGTTTTTGCTGCTTCATTCCTAAATCACTTTTGGTTATGATGAATCAGTCCCCACAGCTTCTAAGAAAATCATACAAGCAACATGGAGAATTTCTGTAAAAGAGAAATAAGTAACCACGTAGACTATTCACTTGGCTCTGTAGTTACCGTTTTATACTGAATGAAAGCAGTTGCAGCCTGAACATATGCCTGTGTTTAACACTGGAAATGGGTTAGAAATTAGCATGTGAGGAATTTAATTTGCAGTTCTTGGCAAATTCATGAAGCCTGTTCTTTTGAGAAACCGAGCCTGCCTTTACTGTCAGCCTGTACCGCCATCCTCCTCTTTGACCTCAGAATCTCGTATTTTACATTCACTCATTAGTTCAGCAAATATTTTGTTGCAACATCTGCTATGTGGCAACCATTATTCTCATGGTGGAGATGCCACACTGAGACAAAGTCTCTTATTTGCAGAACCTAAAGCCTGGCATTTGCCAACTTGTACTAAATTGTTTGCATTTCTATCTCTGTCTTCCTCGCCAGGTTGTGAACTTACTGATGGTGGGTACATTATATGTTTGATCCTTGTGTGTCCAGCTCAATATTTGTTACATGATAGATTTTCATACATATGGATTATTACTCATACAGAACGACTTTATTTTACTGGTGGTGAGAAATGGAACTGAGCACCAGAGATCAAACACTGCCGGTCTCAGAGGATTTGGCACTCAATGTGTATTTTTTTTTTTGATATGCAAAGTGTTGTTTGTTTGAATTTCAGTTAAGTAAAACGTGGAAGATTTTACATAACTATCCAAATCTCCAGCTTCTTTTGAAAAAGCCTACATTTCTAATTCCTTCTCATCATCCTGCTCCTTCAGAAAAAGCATGATGCCTCCATTTCACTGTAACCCCTACCACTCCCAACTGTATTACACATGTGTAAGTGTGGATATGAACATGTGTATCATGTTTGTTTACATGAGTGAGTGATTAGGAAAGAGTGAGATTCTTCAAATTCTACATAAATCCACTGAGAGTTGGTCTTGATAATCTTATAACAACCTTAAATCCAACCAGAAATAATACTTTCTTCTTTTTTTTTCTTCAATAATGTAGAATGATAACCAGGATTTGCTTTCACTTGCAATATAAGTATATGAAGTTATTGATCTAAATTCTTTCCAAGTTGCTTTTCTGCATTTTTACAGTAGGTTTCCTATATTTCTCAGATCAACATGATAGTTGCCAGCTATTCTTCTATTGTGATATGTACTCCCATCCAAAGTAAAATATATATGGTTTGGGTTTTTTCCCTCTCTTACGATTATTGAACTTTTTATTTGGCTTGGTTTTCTTTTTTTTTATCATGGGAGATTAGAACTCTTAAAACTAGAATTGAATTTAAGGTGTAGTTTATCAAACTAAACCTATTCATGCTTTGTTTCAGCTATCTTTAAAGAGAAGAGGAAGCAAAGATTTGCCAAAATCTGAAAAAAAGTCTCAGCAGACTCCCACAGAGGTATGTAGAGATAAAATTTCAACTAGTACATCAAACACCTCTAAATGTACATAATGATAAGCTGGATCTATATGTAGACATAATAACGAGACATACTTAATGTAAAACAGAATTACATTATCTGTATCCATTATGTAGCTGTAAATGCAGGAGGCAGTATAAAACATTCAGTATCTTTGCTTAAAAAACTAGCACTAACATCCCTGTTACTATTGTTTTTGTATTGTAATCACATAGCAAAATGTCATTAGTCCTTTATGCATTGCTGCATTTAAGAACTATACCCATGATGCTAATCTTGTTCATCCATAATTAATAAGGACAGTAGAATAGCTGTTCCTATAGTATCAGGAGAGGAGAAAGAAAGGAATGTTGTAGGAAAGATGGCAGAGGGAAAAGAGAGACTCATGTTGGTTTTGGAGAGTCCCAGAGTGAAGTAATTCTCTCTACCATGATTGGGGGAGCCAAGAAAAGAAATGGAATAAAAATAAAACTTAAAACATGTCCTCAACATGGACATGTTAAAAACCTTAGAAACACAGCCACAGTAAAGACTAGCTTTTATGGTGAGCAGAGGTGCTGGTGGATATAATAAAGGAGATTTTAAAACAGAAGACGAGATATTTAGGGGCAGCTATGACATTATGGCTTGCTAAAAATACTTGGCTAAATATTTATTTTTAAAGGTGTAAACTGCGATCTATAATACTATAGCATATGTATTTTTTTTTCATTCTTACAAGGTATTTTCTCATTTGGTAATAATTTTAACTAAAGCAATGTTTAAATATTCAAATTTGAAAAAGTCGATCTCACTCTTTTTTAAAAGCATAACATAGTAATTGTTAAGTTTCCTGTTCTCTCTCTCCCTTCTCTGTTCATTTTCCCCTTGGTACTGACATGAACATTTATAGGCCTCAGCAATTCTAGAATTCCAAGTCTTCTACCAAAGTCATCTCCCTTTTCTAACTGTCTTGTGCATGCATGCTAAGTTGCTTAAGTCGTGTCCAGCTCTTTGCAAACCCATGGACTATAGCCCACCAGGCTGCTCTGTCCATGGGATTGCCCTGGCAGGAATACTTGAGTAGGTAGCCATTCCCCTTTCCAGGGGATCTTTCCCACCCAGGGATCAAACCCAGGTCTCCTGCATTGCAGGTGGACTCTTTACAATCTGTACCTGTCTCATCCTCCCTTAGTAAGTTCATATATGTTCTCCAACCACAACTCTCTAACTCTCTTGCCATAATTTTATCCGTCAATTTTCTTTCTTTTTTTTTTTTTATCCATCAATTTTCTTCCCCAACCTCATTTAGGGAAAAGGTGCTTTATACTCCCTGCTTTAAAGTCTTAAGTCAGCTTTAACCTACAGTTTATTTTTTTTTAACTTATATTTGTCCTATTCTTATACTTCCCATGTTAAAGTTTATTTATTCTTTTCACCCATATTCTCTAATCCAGGAATCCTTAAGTGCTTTTCCTGGCTCTGTGGACCCCTACTCCATGTGCATGTAGGCACTTTTCTCCAAAAGGCACATGCAGCTTTCATTAGCTTCTCAGTGGGACCTGGGGCCTGCCTTGCAGGCAGGTTCTTTACCCTCTGAGTCACCAGGGAAGCCCCCATACTGTAGCCAGGGACCATCTTATTCAGCTTGTGCTCATCAGTGTCTAATGTCTGGCACTCTGGAGGAGGATCAATACACACTTTTGAATACTTCCATGTACCCCTTTTCTAGATGAGCCATATGAAATTGCCAACATGCTGTTGATTGTGACCTACACAAATGGCAATTTCATATGGTTCAACCTGCTACTATTGGATAGCTTTGTATTTCATTTTGTTCACTTTCCTTTATGTATTCCCCACATATTCCTCCAGCGGCGCAGTAACTTTATATACTGAGAAATGGTCTGGCAGAGCAGTTAAAGACAGTAACTTTAGGACTGGGTTGCCTACATGGAAATCTCTGCTGCATATCAGCTACGTGACCTTAGATAAGTTATTCTTTCTATGCCTGTGTTTCCTCATCCTTAAAATGGGGTCATAATAGAGAGTTGTTGCACAGATTAAATGAGTTGCTGTTGTTCAGTCACTCAATTGTATCTGACTTTTTGCGACCCCATGGACTATACAGCACACCAGGCTTTCCTGTCCTTCAGTGTCTCCCAGAGTTTGCTCAAACTCAAGTCCATTGAGTTAGTGATGCCATTCAACCATCTCATTCTCTGTCGTCCCCTTCTCCCCATGCCCTCAGTCTTTCCCAGCATCAAGGTCTTTTCCAATGAGTTAATTTATTAGAGTGCAGTTTAGCTCTAGAAAGGGCTAAGTTAAAGCTAAGCTCAGCTCTCTTCTTTGGGCCCTCATCATCTTAATGTTCCCCTTCCTCTTATGGTTGTATCTTCTTAAGAGTGAGTCTTTACCATATAAAAAAAAAAAAGAGAGAGAGAGAGAGATAACTTGCTTTGCATCTCAAAGCATTGTAATGTTTCTTGACCGCCATTAGTTGTGGAAAATAGAAGCAAGCATTTCTGATCAGTTACATTTCAACCGGGCACTTTCCATACAATCTCTGATTTAATGATTTCACATTTACCTATGGGATGTCCCTGCCCAGTTCCAAATGGTTACAGGATGAGGATACAAGGTACCTCGACATACAGGATTCTGACATACAGGACGCAGGGCACATTGACATACAGGATTCATGACTTTGCTACATGCAATACATGTCCAACGCATAACATACTTTTAATGTTTTCATTCCTTTGGACAGGAGAGTTTACATATACACAAATGGAATATCCTCCTCTTTTATATTTGCTTGTCATTCTGTTCCAATCTATGACTTATATATTAAACTTTGTTGCTGCTTTAGTTAGATTCAAACTGCAGAATTACGTGAACTTTTTTTTTTTTTAACTAGCAACTAAAGGCCTTCCTTGCAGTCAGGGACTTTGACAGAACATGGAGCCTAGCTGGTTTCCCCATCTCACCTACTCTTACTTCCTGACAGAGCCTAGTCCGAATAAAAGCATATTCGGCATGCATATTGTTGGTCACCTTTCTGCCCAAGCATTATTTCTAATTCTTGGCTTTAATGACTTTGTCCTGCTCTGGGCCCCAACTTTTGATCATTTCTTTTCAGTCTCCCTTTCTTTTCTTCTCCCCTTTGATTGCCTCTGAAGCCACTGCAATAGCCTCAGCCATCGCCTCTGTGCATCTCATTCTCATGTCCTCCTCCCTGGGCCCAGCTGTCTCCAGGTCCAGGGCTGTAATCTTGCTAATCGTGGGCCTGAGATTCCCACTGATAGATGTTTCTACTGGGTAACCCTCTGCGGACACACCTCAAAGGCAACATTTTAATATAGTTAAACCCATATTCTTCCCCTAAAAGCTGATCCTCTTTGTTCAGTCTCTGTTCCTGTTATTGGCAACACAATCCATCAAGACACCTAAGCTCAAAAACATCAGGGTTATCTTTGATTCTTCTGCTGATGTGATATTAGACACTGTGATATGTCTTTAGGCTTGTGCCTCAGATGGTAAAGAGTCCACCTGCAATGCAGAAGACCCGGGTTCAACACCTGGGTTGGGAAGGTCCCCTGGAGGAGGCCTTGGCCATCCACTTCAATATTCTTGCCTGGAGACTCTCGTGGACAGAGGAGCCTGGGGGTCTACAGTCCATGGGATCGCATAGAGTCGGGCATGACTGAGTGACTAACACACGCAATATGTCCTTGGTTTCGTTCTCACTGAATTAGTCCAGGGGACCCCCACACATAGTCTCTTGCAAGGCAGCTTCTTTCTTTCCTGGTGAAATGGATTCTCATATCTAATCTTCCTGTGACATATATTCTTAACCCCTTTCTCTCACTGTGCTCCTGGGGTTCTCTCATCTCTCTGGGTTTCTCTCCTTTCTTGTGAACCCCTTCTAGAGGAAAGCATACAAGCCAACACATCTGATTTTGTTATTGTAACTCATTGTCCTACTTTTCTCCTCTTGCACATCATTTCTAGAGGCATCATGTGCAGTGGAAAAACATGATTTTGAGAATCGGTCTGAATACAGATGTGCTCTGTCACATTAACTTGGGCTCTTCCGTGAAGCTGCCCTATCTGTAAAGTAGATATTGTATATCACCTTCCTCGTGGGTCTAGTGTGAAGAGGTAATGATATAAAGAAGGTGACATTAAGGCTCTGCACACTCAGCAGCTCTCACACCTTCATACTATTTCTCACTAGTGGACGGGAGCATAAGAGCCCTGTGCCCTACTCTCCCTCTCTTCCATCTGGAAAGCTCTGGCCTGTATTTACTGGGCATCCCTGGCAGAAGCTCATTATTCTCCTCACCTTCACCTTCCATGGTTGCTACATTTTTACCAGAATTCATCTCAAACACAGCTGACTCAGTGCTGGAAAAGAAAGGCATTTTTATTCCCATTTTTTAAAATGAAGAAACCAAAATCTGCCAAAGTCACATGATATGCCCAAAGTGCCTGCTTAAAAGAGAATTTCAGGAAATCGTCCTTGGGAAATATGTCCTTGAACATTATAATGTGCTTTTATATTAGCTCTTAGAGAAACAGTTGATTTCCATTTTTCTGTTTGTAATTTTCCATTTAGTTAATGATTAGGGTGTGAAGGGTGCCTACAAATGTGTGAGAAGAACTTCTGTAGCAGCAGTCCCCAACCTTCTTGGCACCAGCGACCACTTTTCATGAAAAGTGAAAGTGAACGTCACTCGGTCCTGTCTGACTCTTTGCGACCCCATGGACTATACAGTCCATGGAATTCTCCAGGCCAGAATACTGCAGTGGGTAGCCTTTCCATTCTCCAGGGGATCTTCCCAACCCAGGGGTCAAATCCAGGTCTCCTGCATTGCAGGTGGATTCTTTACCATCTGAGTCACAAGGGAAGCCCAAGAATACTGGAGTGGGTAGCCTATCCCTTCTCCAGAGGATCTTCCTGACCCAGGGGTCGAATCCAAGTCTCCCACATTGCAGGTGGATTCTTTACCATCTGAGTCACAAGGGAAGCCCAAGAATACGGGAGTGGGTAACCTATTCCTTCTCCAGAGGATCTTCCTGACCCAGGAATCAAACCAGGTCTCCTGCATTGCAGGCAGATTGTTTACCAACTGAGCTATCAGAGAAACCAGTTTTCATGGAAGACAATTTTTTCCACAGACAAGGGCATAGTGGGGGAGGATGATTTCAGGATGATTCAAGTGCATAACATCTATTGCACTTTATTTCTATTATTGTTACATCAGCTCCACCTCAGATAATCAAGCATTAGATCCCAGAGGTTGGGGACCCCTGTTCTGTAGGATCTACTCCATCATTCTTTCATCAGGCAGAACCAGTTCTAGCCATTTCAGACTTATGGGAATACATCCCATTTTACAAGAGATCTAGGTAGAACAAGTTTCTTCTTGGATGGACCATTCCTGTGTTAAACTTTACCTATTTTAAAGGCTTTAAAAGCAATTCTCCCTTGAATAAAGATGGAGGATAGATTCTTTTCTGTATGGCTCTGTGATCATGTACCTAACTGAACCTTAGTGTCAGAACGGAATTCAAATTTCACCTTGGTCCTCTGCTACTTAATAGCCGTTGTAACCCTGAACAATTTGATGAACATCTTTAAACCAGTTGTTGTACTACCTACTCCTAAATTTACTCTACACATTAAATTAAGTCATATATGTTGAGAACTTTATAGACTCTGGCTAAGAGTCAGAGCTCAATAAATGGCAGGGAGTGCATACCAACCACATCTTCCTTCCAGGGAATGTTTTTCATATTTACTACAGCCCGGGGAATTCCAACTCCAAGAAAAACAAAACAAAGTGAACACTGTTGAAAATGACAGTCAAAACCAGCTGTATGCATTGGGAACATATAATTTTGTGAACAGTGATGACCACAGTTATTCTCTTCTTATATTCCCTTCTCTTTTTGTTTTCAGGATATAATGCTGTCCTGATCTTTTATTTGCCAAAGAATTTAAATGATTTGAAGAAAACATACAGCATCTATGTCTCTGTCTCTCCCTCTGTCTCATTAAATCTTAAATTACAAGGAAAGGAAATGATTTCCGCAGGTGTCCGTTTTTGGTTGTTTTCTTTCTTTACATGAAAAATGAGCTCCTATCCCCTTCCTTTTCTTTTTCCCATTTGAGGAGGACAATGAAGATCTGAAATGCCAGCTGCAGTTCGTGAAGGAAGAAGCCGCTCTAATGAGAAAGAAAATGGCCAAGATTGACAAAGAAAAGGACAGATTCGAACACGAGCTCCAGAAGTACCGATCGTTTTACGGGGATCTGGACAGTCCTTTGCCCAAAGGAGAAGCCGGGGGTCCGCCCAGCACCAGAGAAGCCGAGCTCAAGCTGCGGCTGAGGCTGGTGGAGGAAGAAGCCAACATCCTGGGCAGAAAGATCGTGGAACTGGAAGTGGAGAACCGAGGCCTGAAGGCGGAACTGGACGACCTGCGGGGCGACGACTTCAACGGCTCGGCCAACCCCCTGATGAGGGAGCAGAGCGAGTCCCTGTCGGAGCTGCGGCAGCACCTGCAGCTGGTGGAGGACGAGACGGAGCTGCTGCGCCGGAACGTGGCCGACCTGGAGGAGCAGAACAAGCGCATCACGGCGGAGCTCAACAAGTACAAATACAAGTCGGGGGCCCACGAGAGCGCGCGGCACCACGACAGCGCCAAAACCGAGGCCCTGCAGGAGGAGCTGAAGGCGGCGCGCCTGCAGATCAACGAGCTCAGCGGCAAGGTCATGCAGCTGCAGTACGAGAACCGCGTGCTCATGTCCAACATGCAGCGCTACGACCTGGCCTCGCACCTGGGCATCCGCGGCAGCCCGCGCGACAGCGACGCCGAGAGCGACGCGGGCAAAAAGGAGAGTGACGACGACTCGCGGCCGCCGCACCGCAAGCGAGAAGGGCCCATCGGCGGCGAGAGCGACTCGGAGGAGGTGCGCAACATCCGCTGCCTCACGCCCACCCGCTCCTTCTACCCCGCGCCGCCGCCGGGGCCCTGGCCCAAGAGCTTCTCCGACCGGCAGCAGATGAAGGACATCCGCTCGGAGGCCGAGCGCCTGGGCAAGACCATCGACCGCCTCATCGCCGACACCAGCACCATCATCACCGAGGCGCGCATCTACGTGGCCAACGGGGACCTGTTCGGACTCATGGACGAGGAGGACGACGGCAGCCGCATCCGCGAGCACGAGCTGCTCTACCGCATCAACGCGCAGATGAAGGCCTTCCGCAAGGAGCTGCAGACCTTCATCGACCGCCTCGAGGTGCCCAAGTCCGCCGACGACGCCGGCGCCGAGGAGCCCATATCCGTGAGTCAGGTACAGTTCTGCCTATTGCGAGCCACGGCGCTGGCGAGGCTGGTCCGCGGAGCCGCGGCCCCCGGAGGGGCGACTCCGCGCACCCACCTCCACGCCCCGCTTTAGGGAAACCCCAGCTCAGAGCCTCCCTGGGCTTGGAAGCTCCACGGCGCACTTGTTCTTTCACCCTGCCCTTCTCCAGGCCTGAGGTTTTCGTCATCCAATCGCTCACTAAGTTAATTGTTCCCTCTCTGATCTGTTTCAGAGAGAGAAATACCCACCTCTCCCTTCCCCCAGTTTTTGTGTAAAGATGAAAGGAATTCCAAGATACATTATTATTGAAGGTCGACATTTTCAGTATTAACTCTACTGACTGTAATAGATTTTGCCGCAGGAAGATCCCGAATAGAAATCTTCAATTGCTGGGCTGTGGTTTTCGAGCCGAGATTCCAATTAAGCTTAATGTATTTTTAAATCACTGCTGCTGCTGCTGCTAAGTCACTTCAGTCGTGTCCGACTCTGTGTGACCCCACAGACGGCAGCCCACCAGGCTCCCCCGTCCCTGGGATTCTCCAGGCAAGAACACTGGAGTGGGTTGCCATTTCCTTCTCCAGTGCAAGAAAGGGAAAAGTGAAAGGGAAGTTGCTCAGTCGTGTCCGACTCTGTGTGATCCCATGGACTGTAGTCCGCCTGGCTCCTCTGTCCATGGGATTTCCCAGGCAAGAATACTGGAGTGGGGTGCCATTTCCTTCTCCAGGGGATGTTCCCAATCTAGGGATCGAACCTGTGTCTCTTGCATTGGCAGGCGGATTCTTTACCGCTGAGCCACCAGGGAACCAGCGGTAAAGAGAGATGCTTTTGTGTCTGGAGCCCTCCCTACAAGAGGAGCAAACAGAAGCCGCTGTTGTACCTACCACCAGTCAAAGTAACATGATATTTATTTCTAGAGAAAATCACTGTCCGTTCTATAGAAGACCCTCAGGCTGGGGAAGGAGTGTTACACTTTAGCCTCAAGGCAACACTAATTCAGAGAAATAGTAATAACTATTCCCGAACAGGGAAAACCAGCATTTTTCCTTCATCCTAATTGTAGAGGCACATCTGATGAATTGGACTGATCTCCTCTAGCCAGGTATGGTGGCCAAAAACCAATGCATTTTGTCAGAGTTGACCACATAAAAGAGTTTACAAAGCAAACAGGCAGTACTACCCATCTGGCAAGCCTGGTATCTTGTATCCATTGGAGAACCCACAGAAGAGCAACGGCATGCATGGCTTTTAAGGCACGCGAGAGGTTTAAATCTAAAAATCAGTTTATACACAGAAGCATGATATTAGATTAACTGCCTGTTAGTCACAACTAGAAAAATCCCAACTCTATCGCTTATTTATCTTGCATGCTGCTTTGCTTTGCTACTTAAAAAAATAAAAAGTTTTATGATACAACTTGTTGAATTTTGAAATGTTAATGATTTTTTTCTCTATGTATTCTATCAAATAGTTGGCTTTTAATTTCCTTGTTGCAGATTTTGAATGCTTTGAGCATGTGTTTTTTCAGTTATACTCTCAGAAAGAAATAGCAATCAGAGTAAGAGAAAGTATGTATATAACAGTGGGCTTTCAGACTTTGTAAGTATATTTGAGGGAGGGGTCTTTAAGTTGAATGGATATGTAGATTAGTTGATATAAACTTAAGTTTTAAAAATTATTATTAATTAATTCTTCTTTTTGTCTTTGCATTTACCTTCCCAGATGTTCCAGCCTATCATTTTACTTATTCTCATTCTTGTATTATTTTCATCACTTTCTTACACAACAATATTTAAACTTGTCTTCCTTTTTACACTGTTTTTTGTACTGTAAACCTTTCATCATTTACCATTCATTGTAGTATTTCAGTTTGTTTGTTTTGCTCACGCTTCAAGACAAGAAGTAAAAGAAGTATAATTTCTGTAGTAACCAATGCTATAAAAACACTGAAGACTGCTTATTTCTTTAAAAAGATGCATCTTCCCACTACCAAATTCAGTAAGAAGCCTGAACATTAAATATTTCAGGTAAGGATGTAAGTATGACTTCTCTTTTTATAAATCATTTTCATTTTTACTACTTTCTTTTGCATTTTGATTTGTACTCTTCTTAAATCACTGTAAGAATGACTGTGAACATTTCCCAAGTCTCTCAATTATTTCTCAGTATTTGACTATTATGATAATTCAAAATCTGGACATTCACAAGTTGGTCACATCTTAGAAAATGTGTAGATTTATAAAGTGCTTTTGCTAAATTGCATCAGATTAACAAAATAACTTTGATAACCAAGAAGTATCAGCAAAAATTATGGTGAAGAAATAAAATGTGACCATCACGGAAACTAAACAAGTCATTGTGATGCTGATGGTGTCTTGTGTACGTGTTTGGAAGCATGAGAGTGGGTTATGCCTTAGTTCATTGAGAAAGGAATTATCTTTGTCCTCTGCATTTGACCAGTTTCAACCTTTCCCACCAAACCAACCATATCTGTGTTTACTTATTATGTGCATGCGTGATCAGTCACTTCCGTCGTGTCCAACTCTTTGCGACTCCTGGGACTGTAGCCCGCCAGGCTCCTCTGTCCATGGGTTTCTCCAGGCAAGCATACCGGAGTGGGTTGCCATGCTCTCCTCCAGGGGATCTTCCCAGCCTAGGGATCGAACCCACATGTCCTGCATCTCCTGCCTCGAAGGCAGATTCATTATTGCTGAGCCCCCAGGGAAACCGTTTTACTTGTTATACTTGAGCCGTATTTTGCTCATCAGGTTTGTTGCCTGGCATCCTGTCCTCTGTAATAGGTTACCATGTAGAAGTGCTTCTGGAGCAGGAAATATGCTACAAATACAGTATATAAGGTATTCTGAGTAGGGAAAAAATAGTCATTTTGTAGAATTTCCTGAAATCACAGTCCAAAGCCAGTAGCATAGTTCCAGTGGGAGTTGCTCTGTAGACAAATTTACTTTGGTGAATCTCTGCACTGCCCTTTCTCCTCCTACCTAAAGTGGTCTGGATAGGTTTCCTGTAGCCAAAAGGTCCTATGCCGTCTGCCTCACTGGCAATTTATAGAGTAGAAAACTGGACTCAGTCATGCTGAGTCATGCTGATTGAGTGATTGAGAGCACTCACTGAAGTCACCTACTTAGAAATACTGGTGAGTTGGTGGATAGATATGAAAATCTGTAACAAAATGAAGTGTCTTGCCTCCAGCATAAAGAATGATATATGGAAAATCTTTGCTCCAGTCCAGAAATTGGTGCGGGCCACAGTCTTTTGAGTTCTCATCCCTCAGCACATAAATTTCCCTTTCAGTGTTAATTTAGTAAAAAGAAAAACTACATAATAATTAAAAGTTGAGTTTATAATGTTTTTAGTCACTCAGTTGTGTCCGACTCTTTGCGACCTGGTGGACTGTAGCCCCCCAGGCTCCTCTGCCCATGGAATTCTCCAGGCAAGAATACTGGAGTGGGTTGCCATGTCCTCCTGCAGGGGATCTTCCCAACCCAGGGATCGAACCCAGGTCTCCCGCATTGCAGGTGGATTCTTTACCATCTGAGCCATCAGGGATACCTACTCTTAATGTACCTGATTTTTAATTTAGTTGTAGTTTTTGCTTTGTTTTGGGGAAAAAAGAAACTGGGAGTGAGGAGTGGTTAACCAACAGTTAGAATCTGTCAGTACATACTTCCCAGCTTTTCATCTTAAGATTTCAAGTGGTTAGATAGAGCTTCATGACAAGAACAAATGAAATAGAATAAATGCTATAGTTAATCAATTATACAAATGTTACTTTAAAAAATATTTCATCTCAAGGAAAGCAACCACTTTAAAAATCAAAAATTAATTAAAAATCAGATTTTGACTGTTAGAACCTTAATTAACCCCCAGATTGTCTTCTTGGGGGCTTCCCAGGTGGTTTAGATGGTAAAGAATCTGCCTGCAATGGAGGAGACCCGGATTTAATCCCCAGATTGGGAAGATCCCCTGGAGAAGGGAATGGCTACCCACTTGAGTATTCTTGCGTGGAGAATTCCATGGACAGAGAAGTCTGCTGAGTTACAATCCATGGGGTCGTACTACTGAGCAACTTTCACTTTTGCTATATCAGAGGAATCATTTTGGCAATGAAAGTGGAACTGAAAGTAAATGTTTGAGGTGGAAATTTATATGAAATGCTTATTGCCTTTGGACTGGAATACAGTCAGCTAAGCAATGGCTCTCTCATCTATCTATGACGCATTTGGTAGTTATTGGAGGTGTTTCAGGTTCCAGTCACAGTGTCTGAAAGCTCTACTGGCATTTAGAGGAAAAGGGCCAGAACCTCAAATACGTGTCATTCCCAGATTCCTAGCTTTGTTCCTATGAGGAAGCATGGTGTGCAGTGCACTTGTTCACTTCAGAAATGTCATAGATATTCAGTATCCTGTGTGGCTCTAAGAAACTGGCTTTGGAATTGAAATTGTCTTTACCACGAGGAGAACCAAAAACTAAATATTTACATTACTGGTTTTCAATCCTAGCTGCACATCAGTATTCCTGTCTTGTTTTCAGAATTGAGATGCTACTTCACATTAATTGAAATCCAATACATGAACCCAAGCAGATATATATATATATAAACTCCCAAGAACCACTTCTTTAGATGTTTGAATTATTAAAATATGTATATAATGTATATACAACATACATACCAATGTCACAGCAAACTGTGTGATACTAGCTATATAGAATCATTGGCTGTCTAGATTTTAGTAGACCTTAAAATTCCAAGCATTCAGGGAACATCTGTATCCTCTTTATAGAGCATGCCTACCTTTGTCATATGGCCTTTGCCAGAAGACCTGTAGCGGCAAAGCAACTCTGTTTCCATACTGGGAATAGTGTTAGAAATTCCCCCTTTCATTCAAACTGGTTTTTGAAAGAAACAAAGCTAGAGAAGACAGATCAGAATAATATGTGTCAGAAAGGAGAACCACGATGAATATTGTGTGTGTTAGGCTCACACACACACCTGGAGATAATGATGCATGTGAACGCTGAATTAAAACCTCAAGATAACCCCCCAACACATCATAGCAAACCACCACTTTGTCGTTACACAATCATCTCTGCCACAAAGCTTCCCCATGTGATCCACAGAGAGGATATGGTGTTCCACAAATCCACCAGGGATAACGGATGCCAACTGACTCTACCCTCCAAACCCGAAAGAGAAAGCCTACATAAGAGATGTGAGCAAAAAGATAGAGCATGGGTCCTTTGTTTATTTAACACACATTTTGAAGTATTGGCTGTGTTAAGTATAGAAGAAATTGAGGTTCAGTTTCTACATTTTTACAGCTTTCAACTGGCTGATTGACAAGGACAGAGATGTAGACAGCTAACTCTGACTTGTATTCTTACCGAAGTGCAAAAGCAGGTTTGTGGTTGCAATTTATTCTTTATTGCATACCTGATAGCATATTAGATTTCCCTAAGAGAACACAGCAAAAGCCCTAGGCATTCTTGGATGGAAGAATACAGAAATCAATGCAGGGGTAGGCTTCCCACGTGGCGCTAGGGGTAAAGAACCCACCTGCCAATGCAGGAGATTCAAGGGATGTGGGTTTCATCCCTGGGTTGGGAAGATCCCCTGGAGGAGGGCATGGCAACCCACTCCAGTATTCTTGCCTGGAGAATCCCATGTTCAGAGGAGCCTGGTGGGCTACAGTCCATAAGGGTCGCGAAGAGTCGGACACGACTGAAGAGACCTAGCATGCATGCAGGACATATATCAACAATATCTTGTGACCTGAACAAGAAAGGAGAGGCTAACCAAGGGAGGTCCAGGCTATCCAAAACATCAGCCTTTTCCTCAGATCTCTTGTGAAGCATTATATTCTTCCTGGCAACAGTGTTATTAACTTTACCTGTGGATCCCTAAGCCATTGACTTTATAGAAGAATTCATGTGAAATTTGAACTCCATCCAGGCTCTTTGTGTATGAACCCCAGTAAGAAAGAGATGAGGGGAAATAGGACTGACTTGGAGGCTCTTTCTGACTCTGCCCCACCCACTGAAGAACTGATTACCCAGTTTGTGCCTGTGTGTGCACACATCTTTATACACTGTGATGTACAATGGGAAATGCATCCAGTGTCAGGGAATTCAGGCCTGACTCTTATCTCAGGGCACCGCTGGGGGCTAGTAATTGGAAGGTGGTCTCAGCAAATTGCCAGCAGATGGAAGTTAACCTTGTCCCTTGCCTTCTCCTCCTTGGAACATGAGGCTGTTCTGTGAGCACCCAGGATCTAGGGTGAATGTCTTCCTTACACTACAGGATATAGTCATGGGAAGAAAAGTTAACAGAGATGACTCCCAAGACCTCAGAAAGGAAGTCTCTACTATCTCCCTCCCCCTCCCCTTTGATTCTGTTCCTTGCATGGTCTTTGTCGTATGAAGCTAGTTCTAAGAGAGGAACATCCAGGCTCCTTTGTTCATGAAGAAAACACAGTCCTCCAATTATTGAAACAGGGACTCTTCTCCTATTTGCACCTTTGAAAACTGTGCTATTTAAACATCACCCTGAAAATAAATTCAAACAAACAAAAATTCCATTGCTTGCACATTCTTGGGCGTAGGAAGGAGTGTCTTTGGTAATTTGGCTGAGATTTAAGAAAAAAAGAATTCAGTTGGCTATTTTTAAGCAGAACAGGCTCAAACTCAGAACAAGGGAAAGTTCAGTGCGGAGCCTGGACTGTGTGTTGGCCTGCATCCCCTAGCCTTCATTTCATTCTGCGTGGTGGAGTGGGATACGATTATTTCCTCAGCTGCCAGTGGACTTTGGAGTGTCAGTTTGGTCGCTAAGCCTTAACTCCAAATATTCATGTGGTGTTGGTAGCTATATTCTTATAGAGCCACAGCTCATTTTCATCTGGCAGTCATGCTTCAGGTCAGATGCCTTAATGTAAAGTCAGGATTGAAAGTGAGAAAAGTTGACACTTTTAGGGGCCATTTTCAAGTAGAGCGCTGTTACAACCTCGCTTGATCAGAGAATAGGACCAGCAAAGGCACCACTCAACTCTTAAACACAAGGAAGAATCTCCACCTTTCACATCCCGCTGTCAAACCAGGTGATGTGGTCTCAAAGGACCTATCTTATGTTATACCTCAGATGTTTATGTTTAATAAGCTTAAATATGTTGACATTTCCTGATTATTTTATTTCATTGTTACAATTATAAAAGGTTTTTTAGTTCACACTTGTATGAGTTTCTCTATAGCTAAATAGGGTACCATCCACATCCAGCATCTGAAAATAAAGTTGTAAGATTTTACGAATTCACAACATTTATTATGCATGTGTGCTAAGTCACTTCAGTTGTATCTGACTCTGTGGGATGCTGTGGACAGTAGCCTGCCAGGCTCCTCTGTCCATGAGATTCTCCATGCAAGAATACCAGAGTGGGTTGCTGTGCCCTCTGCGAGGGGATCTTCCCGGCGCAGGGGTCGAACCCACGTCTCTTATATCTCCTCTGTTAGCAGCCGGGTTCTTTATCACTAGCGCCACCTGAGAAGCCCTAAAATTTACTATACACCTATATAATCAATGGTGTTTAGCAGTTTTTGATCCTTTCAGAAAATATTCGTGTAACGCTTTTGACTTGAGGATGAGAATATTTCTTTGAATGTTGTTGAAACCAAATTTCCTGTTGAGGGTTTTTCAAGTTCGGTTCATAATATTTTACTTGTTTTGATTGTTTTCCTTTTAAATTATTGATGCACTATTAGATATATTAAATAAAAAATCTTAAGTTTTATTTTGTACCAAGATAGATGTCTTGTACCACGGTAAAGGATCTGAAGTATGACTGCGGGCCTCCCTTTCTGAACCCTCATCTCCAGATCCTTTAGCCTGGCCTCCTCAAGTCATGATGCCACATTTTCTTTGCACCTGGGTATCAAGACCTCTTGCATTAGCCCCTCAATATCTAGCACCACTCATTCAGTTTTTCTCTCTGATCTTCTGTCTGTCTGTCTCTCTGCCTGTCTCTCTCTGCTCTACAGCCATTTCCCAGGCTCTTATCGAAGCTTTGACTGTTCCTTCCAGCCCTTTTTGTGTGTTAGCTGTTCTCCTTTTCATTTAGATGAGTTTGTAATCATGGCAACTGAGTTATCTATTTTCCGCTGGTTCCTCTTTACAGTTTCTAGTTCCTTGTTACAGTGTTTTGCGCCTCTATTAATCACCTTTCTTAAATCCTTTAGCATTTTTGTTACCTCCTTTTTGAACTAGGAGTCAAGTAGACTAGAGAGATGGGTTGTTCTTTTGGAGGATTTCTCGTGTTCTTTTAATTGGTTCTCCTTTTCTGAACAAAGTTGTGACTAGCCAGTAATTGCTTCCTCTGTCAATGGCATTTTATCAGACAGTTACTTAAAATGTAATGCTGTCACTTAATGGTGATAAATCTAACATTTCTGGTAGAAGATAAAGGTGGGGTGGAAACACCCTGGGATGGGGCAGGGTGGGGAGAATACAAATTAATTCCTGTGTCCTTCAAGTTATTACACCCTCTCAACGGCCTCTTAGCCCTGCTCTGTCGCTGGAACTTCCTAACAGAAGTGTCTCAGGGTGGCCCTCTTGTGGTGGACAGGCATTCCCAAGGTCCTTTCCTGGAATGAAATGAGAGGTAGCCCCAGAAGAGTCCCTGTGTCCCTTAGCTTTTATTGTCATCACTATCAACATTATCATTATCTTCAGTATCAACATTTCCCAAGTCAAGAATCTGGAAATGAAATAGTGAGATAAAAACAAATAATAATATAATAACAAAAAATTTAATATAGTGAGATGCCAGAAACAAATTGGAAAATTGTCAGCAAGATCTGTCTCTAGTCCTAAATAAGAAAACATGCTTTAAAAATGTTTTGTTTCTTCAAAATATAGACCAGTACTTAAAAAATAAAGCAGCTAGTTTGAAACTCTTTCCTTTGAATATTTCTGTCATCTGGAAATGCCTGTACATAAACCCCATGACAGATTTGCTGGGCTCACATATTTGACATGTCGCCATCCCTCAGAGTAGAGGAGACAGCCAGCATCCCATGATTTTAAGGGAAAAACATTCAGCACTGGGAAAACAGCACATTAGCTAGAACATGACAATCTAAACATGTAACTCCATGGAAAATAAATCACCCCAAACAGATTCTAGTAAGTATCGACATCATATTTCTTTTACTAACGCAAGAGTCTAGACTCTGTCATTCTACGACTCATATAACACAGGACCAAACTTGACAGAATCAGCTGTAGAACATGATAAAAATTAAGAAACCTGGGCCTCATCACTGGATGGTCTGGTACAAAACGTCTCTGGAGGAGAATTTTTAAAGTAATTTCTTTGAGAGATTGCAGTATACAGCAAGGTCTGAGAGTGATACTGAATGGTGCTCCTGGTGGCAGAATGCTGTGGGGACTACCAAGAGAGGTGCTCCGTATTTGTTCATTTGTTTCAAGGAATACTCAGAAAGTGGGTAGTCATGCTGCAGTTGCTATTGCAGGGATCTTCAGAGGCGATGGAGCTGGTTGAGGACAAAGATTTGCTTTATTCTTGCAGTCCTCAGAATCCAGCCCTACACCTGACCCAGAGCTGGTGCTCACAAATATTCATTAAGTGGACTGTTAAGAGTATCCAAGACCTCTCCTTAAGAATGGAAGATTAAGAATCAAGAGAGTTCTACTAAACAACTGAGATGTTTCATGAAGCACTTTATTTTTATTAAATAGATATAATTTGTTAAAATTTATAATTTTCAAATTAGCAGACTTTTTAAGCAGTTTTGGTTTCAGAAAAATGCAGAAAGTCCTGAGAATTCCCATATAAAGCATTTTAAAAATTGCAAAGGGCAGATACTATACTGTAAGGAAGGATTATTTAAGATTTGGCATGTGTAATAGCTTCTAAATTTTATTATGCTATGAGTTCAGTTTTTCAGAGTCATCCCTTCCAATTTTTTCCTTCTCTTTATAATAAAAATAGAAAAACAGTACCCCTTTAGCTGGCAAATATGTTTAAAGAGTAAAGGAAGAAGGGCCTGAAAAACTATACAAGCAAGAAATCAGAAGCCACCCAATCTAATATACGGCCATAGCTGTTATAACATAAAGAGATGAAATAAATAACCACTTTATGGTGCTTCAAAATCATTCTTCAGATAGAGAACTGTAAATGAAATGTGCAATATATGCTAAAGAGAAAGTCAGTGCTTTAATCCCCAGGTTTTTTACAATCACTCAGTTAAAATTCTTTTGCCTTCGTATTCTGACCAAGGATTTATATTATTGAACGATACAAACTTTTCAAGATAAATAGTTCTAATGATAAATACTGTCTTATATGACTCCTGCATCATACTTGGAAGATGAAATATTAGTATTAGCCCCCTCATTTGGACTTAGAAAAAATGAGTTTAAGATTTGGCAAGGCTAGAAGTCAGTGTCTCATGCCCAAAACTCTTATCCCTGGGTGCTATTTCTTATCTTGAGCTCGTTGGAATTTTAAACTTTGAGGCACTCCCCCAGGAATTAGCAGACCTGGATTCTGTTCCTGACATTGCTAGTAAATGGCTTTGTGACCCTGAATAAATAACATCGAAGCCTCTTCCCTCAGCTGTAAAATGAGAAGCTTGACTGGACAGTTTCAGTTCTTTCTGGCTATAAAATTCTATAAGTCTGGAAACACCTCCTAGTGACATTTATGCTCTCAATATTCCTCTTTCCCCCTTTCCAAAATGTTTTAGTCTGTGGCTTAATATCATCATTTATACAGATCATTTCAAACCCTTTCCAGGGTTTTCTGTTTTTCTTTCTTGACAGCAGCTTGTGTTTCTACATTTACTTTAAGTATTATTATATGTATTTCTTTACATATTTGTTATACGTTGAAATAGGATTAGTATGACATCAGATACAAATGATTCTTCCAAATCTCTCCAATGTATAGAGCAATAATTTGAGTCAGTTTCACATTTGAAGGTTTAAATATTTATATGGATTCAAAGTAACCTGTATTATGCAGCAAATTGCACTTTTTCTATAAAGTTTTCAGCCATTATGACTCCTGCTTGAAAATGTCAGGAAATTCTAAATGTCTGAGTATTGCTGGGCATACTGGCATCAGTCTTTAAAATCCATTTGTTTTGTGTATATAACAGCAGGAACTTTTCTTAAAACAAACTTCGTTAAAATTTTTAGTGGGAAGGTTCAGAAATACCTGTGCTGAGTATTTATTGCCTTTGTATGCTGTCATCTAATTGTATTACTTTATTTCTTTAAGGTATGAAATATAGCTTGGAAATATTAGCTAATACACATAAAATTATACAACAGAAAAGGTTGGTAAATACTAGAATAAATGGTAGACTTGGGTGAAATTCCATCAGTTTTTCATCCCTCATTTTTTATTCTATATATAATTTAAGGTCAACTTTACCATGATAAGATGCAGATGAAACAACTGCAAAAAATAATTACTGGAACATCCGTCAAAAATGACTTTGAAATAGGTACTATTGAGTGAAATACCAGAGGAGAGAGCAATATAATTCTTTCTGTAATTAGCTACATATTATCTGAAGTTCTGCTGGGGTGTGGAAAACTGTCTGAATTTGATTTACAAAGGCACATTGAAATTAAGAGGTCTGGAGTGACAGAGAGGGTAGGAGAAACAATTTCATTAGATAATTCTGTAGAGATGCCTTAGGGATATTCCTTTCCCCCCAACTCCCACCTCCACCCCCATGCCAAGATCTTCCTTCTGTCCTGATAAGGATGGAGGCAGAATGAGCTAACATTTCCTTGTACCTGGCACTGTAAGTCCTCCCCCCACCCCACCCCCATACTCTTAAAACATCCTTACCAAGTAAATTATCCCTTTACAGAATTAACAAACTTGAAGTTCGCACAGATAAGTGGTAGCAGTAATTTGAAACCATATCTCTGTGACAAAATTCCAGGGTCCTCAATTAGAAAATCCAGTTCTAAGACCTACTCCTCTGATGTAGTCAAGCTTCTATGAATTTCAGCAAGATACTTGGCCTCTTTGAGCCCTGATTTTATCAGTAAAATTGGATTAATGTCTACAGACACATTTTCTGCAAGAGTGAACTAAAACGAAGATACATTAGCTATGAGAAGTACTTAGCACAGAGCTGTGCAGAGTTGTCTTTCCATGAGTCATCACTATTATTAATATAACTACTATTGTTGTTAATTGCTTTTGAGATTATGATGCTGGGCTTTCAAAATACAGAGTATGATTTCATTTAATTGTCCTACATATACTAAAGTCCTGCTATGAGCAGGTTATACTTAGTAAACATTTTAGCTCCCCATGAACCATTTATCTGGAAGCAGGCAAAATACTGTGAGTGAATATGTAGTGCCTTAAGGACCACACAGACTTTGGACTTGAGAATAAGCCCTTATTATTTAAAGTTTTATCTAGCATATTTGCTGAATTAGGCTGCAGCACGCCTTAATTGAAAACAAGTATCTCATTGTTTTTTTTTTTTCCTTCCCACAGTAAATATCGTCCTTTCCCATGGTATCTAATTTCCTCTAGCAGAAAGACATCACCATCACTATAGATATAGGCAGCAAGCTACCAATGAATCACAAAGAACAAGGAGGCTGGTCTTTATATGCCATTTCTACCTTATTTCAAGACAGAAGTTTGATATATCTTCACAAATCTTTTGAGATTACATATATGAAATTTCTGCCACATAAAACACCAACTTCCAAAGGCACCAAAAAGTGCAGTTCTGCAAGGGGGGAAGAGAGAGGCGGGCAAGATGATTCTTGCCTGTAAACAAGGAGTTAACTTGTCCAAATAAGTGAAATCTAAAATTGGCCATTGTCATCGTGTGATATTAACACCAGCTCTTTTGGCAAGTTTAGAAATACTGGGCTCCCTTATAAAAGTTAAAAATGTCCTGGACCTGGAGTTGTTTACCCAGAGTAGGAGCGGCTCTAAAGTTACAGAGCTCTGGTTGGAAGAGGTGACTCCAAGGCCGCCTCCGAGAAGCTGACGTCACAGTAGTCTCAGCTGCTGCTGTGACACTGGGCTGAGCAGCTTTTTGATTTGTGAAAGTGGTAGAGGTTTCAAAGGAATTTGTCAGTACTTCTCTGTTGAATGGTGGGACTGATTTTGCATTCCCATTTCATGCAAAGAAGCAAGATTCACTGCTCCAAGACGTCAAAGACTTTTCACTCTAAAACAACCAGCGGTCCTCCCATTGCTAGTCTGACCGGTAGTTGGACCTCCACAGGATTTCTCCCCAGTGCAAAAAGGTATGTTTGTTTTCTGACAGTTTGAAAGCAAGTGAGTAATTGTGGCAAAATATAGAGAGGGGTTGCCGCTGACATGTTTAAAGCTGTGGATACCGTTTAAGTGGAGGGTGATTTCAACATCTGCTTGATTCAGCATCAGTGCCTGAGCTTCAAAACAGTGGGGCGGGGTGCGTAACGGATTTTACTGACTCCTAGGGAAGAAAGGGTTCAGCTGCCGTGAGTGGATTTCCTGACTCTGGACTGATGGTGCCATCCGCTCTGTGAGACGGTTTTTCAAACACTGCTTCTCAGAGCTTTGAAGACCGCTTTCCCTGCCATAGGATTTCACTAAATTTATTTATTCAAAAACTAGCTTCATTAGGATGAAGGCTTTTTAACATTTGCCGAGTAAAGTTCACAGTCTTTGAAATTGTTGGCATTTGAAAATGGCAGGGAAAAATAAATCAGTGTGGTTTCATCCAAGATGATGGTTTACTCACTGCCTGAGAAGTGTTTCTGTAATTTGAGTTGAAGTGCATAACATTCATAATGATTCATCTGGAGTTAGGAGGGAACCTTAGTCTATGTCTTCTGGTGTTTAAGCTGGTTAAGTTTAGGCATCTGTTTATCCAAGCCAAATGTATTTTTCAAAGCTTTTATCAGTTAAGTAAAATCAGTGTGCCTGTAGGTTGGATGTTTTCTAGTTTGAATATATAACTGAAGAGAGAACAAGAAGATAATAGAAAGGCAAAATTGATTTTTCAGAATTGCGTGTGGTAATATCCCTTTGACCCTATTGGAAGATAAAGAACATGTTGAAATAGCCAGTTTTTAAAATTCCCTTTTGCCTTGTAACAGAATCAAGTCATGGTTTTCTTTGGAAAGATGCCTTTGCCAGTGAACACTATGGGAGGAATAAGGTCTGTTAATCAGCTGAA
Source organism: Cephalophus harveyi (assembly GCA_006410635.1). Lineage (NCBI taxonomy): Eukaryota > Metazoa > Chordata > Mammalia > Artiodactyla > Bovidae > Cephalophus > Cephalophus harveyi. Next base: position 142,146 of record SJYT01051914.1, on the reverse strand, counting down.
ATGTTGCAAATGATTCCTAATAGTCTGGAGAATCCTGGAAGCAAATGGTGTGTAACTTTGATGGGTATAGACAAGCGAATTCCTGATTCCTGAAAGTTAAGAGGAAGCGAAGCATCTCCAAGGCAAACGGTTGTTCTACTGTGTGTGGCATTCCTCTTGGAATGTGTAACCTCCTACAAATGAAAATGTTTCCATGATATGAAAAGCGGCATGTTTAGGGAAAGGGAATCAGAGAATAGGAAACAAACTGTGAACACAACTTTCCAAAGGGAGAAGTTGCCATGAGTCTGCTCTCCTAACATTGTTTCATTTGTTTGGCTAAAATCCAGTTTTTAGTGGGGAAGATGAAGGTTGAAGTGATAATGATGAAGGTGTAATTAAGAGTGGGGCATCCCTCAGATGAAGAAGTGTTACCATGGCCTTAAGTGAGCCTCACATGGGAAATGGAACTGATTTATTGTGAAATTCCTGTGTTGCTCCTAAATTTTGCTTCCTAGTAGGACCGGAAGGTTAGCAGAACTTATTTTCCTCTCATCATCAAACTTATGCAACCCACTCACAACTCTTCTACAAATCTGGCTTCCGGCCTTGGGGAGGGAGAAGTGGGTTAAAATGGATTATGTAACGCTCACTTAGAGTTGTTGGGGGAAGAATGTGTGCATGACTGAGTAATGCAACTCCCTCTGATACTTTACATGTGCTCTTACACATTTTTATTCTGAATGAAATTCTGGAGAGAGTGAAGTGAAATGGAGAGTCAAGGAGACCTGGGGAGGGGTGTAGATAGCAGAAATTCTTCTTTCTCTCCCACGGAGATACCAGTATCTGTGGGCGAAAAAGAGTGACAGCTAGGAACAAAGAGAACTTTTATATTGGCCTCCGCAGAAAGCACTGAAATTGAGTTTTTGAATCGGTTGAGCCATTTTACCCCATAACTTTTCATTTCAGATCATTATGTCCCTACAGAATTGCCCAATTTAACTGGAATTTTTTTTAACATTTAGGGAGAATTATAACAAGAACAGTTTTATGCAAGATTCGTCTACTCAGATTTTTACTAACAATAAAAAAATTCCTAAATCTTTAACTTGCCTTCTGTTCTTAAAATACTTGAAAAACACTGAAGGCAAAGGAAAACCACTAAAAATATGAGTCCACACAATTACACCTGCTTCTGTGAATTTTCTAATTAAATCAAAATCATAGTTTTATCTAGAGGAAGATAGATTAAAGAAAGAAGGGTGCAGGGGAAGACCAAAAAAAGAGAGAGGGAGAAAGGAGAGAGGAAGAAAGCAGCCCTTTATTGAGCCCCCAGTATGATCCGAAACAGTGTTAGGTGCTTGGATTAAGCGTTCTCTTTCTTGCATATTTAATCCTCACAAAATGCTTTGGATCCCACTTTATTTTTGGAGGAGAAAGCAATATATTCAACTCTATTATATTTGACATTTATGACAAGACATAGACAGTGGAAAGTACAATAAACCCACAGAAATTGACACAGACATTGCTCTATAGGAATTTTCTCTCAAACGCTTGTTTTTGATCCATAACCACTGGGTTTTGTGGCACTAGATATGGCTCTAGTCTTGGAAAGGAGAAGCTCTGTAGATTGGTCCTTCTCCGTATTAAGTGATGAGTTTGGCTTTTTGCAGTTAAGTGCTGGGTTCTGTCTGCTTCAGGAACATTACCTGAATTCATGTGTAGTCCTGTTACCAGGAGCAAGCCTGATTGAAGGTTTTCCTGGTTGATGTCCTTCAAGTAGGTAAAAAAGAAAAGGGTCTGTTGCCCTTTAACCCTGATTTGAAAGTGGTTCAAGAATTTGAAATGAAAAGAAAAATTGAAGCCATTTGCTACATAATTGTAGGAGATGCTTTATGATGATTTCTGTACATTCAGTGTTTAAAGATGGAATGAAACATGGACCGTCATAGCACCTCTTTTCCAGTAGCTTGAAATTAGTCTGCTCTCTTTCTATAACTTGATTGGTTAAATTTGCGACTTTCTCTTGATATCTTAAACCATTCCACTCTTCCTAAGAAGTTTTAATGTTAAATACCTGCTAGTCTGCAAGATAGTTTTAGCTCACAATTCATTACATATAGTAAAGCAGTCTGTGTTCTCTGAAAATTAGCACTGTCTTCATTTCCTGTGAATTAGATGAACCTAGAAGATTAATAGGTAATCAAAAGCAGTAACAGATTCACTAAGACACAAAATTCCGTGTATTCTTTACTCTCTTCATTATGTCTTCATCGACACATTATTTTGAGGCCTCTTCCATTTGCTGTGGCACGCACCTCTGGTCACTGTCTCATAGGGCTGGAGGGTAGCAAAAGGAGAGAAGGGGGACAGAGAGGATGGAAAATGAGATTAGAAAAACTGGATAAAATGAGACACGGTAGTGTTTTTAATGGCTAAATCTGAAATTACTTCTTTTTCTTGGCTGAATTAGTCACAGTAGAGTGCTAAAGAAGTAGGTAAGATGATCAAAGTATCTGTAAGAAATTTATTGAGAGAAGAATAACCATATAGGTCTTCACATTATTGGGGTGTTTTTTGAGGGTGGAGCCCTGCATATAGCACTGATATTCTTTGACCCTTATTAGTCTATTATAATTCATTAATAGATTGCAGCTCAGAAGTGTATGTTTGGCACAGTTTAGCACATGATATGCACATTCAGGACAGCCTGACAAAAAAAATCAAATGTCTTCAATGTTTATATTTGAGATATGAAATATGCGGCCTTCTTCTATGACTGCAGACTGAGGCTTGCTGCCTGGTTTTGTGGGCTTCATTTGACAATGCCAGCACCCAAGCAGCTATGACTCATGAGAATTAGCTCAAAAGTAGCATCATCTGCCACCTGGTAAGTTAAGGCACTTTGGTCATGGCCTAAAAAGTCGAAGAGTTAAAGACTTCTTTTAGGCGCGATTATCTTAGATGGAGATTTGAACATTTTAAGCATGCCTTTCTACCCATTAAAAATGTGTCTGGCTTTACTAACAAAAATACTTTCAGTGGAAGTCAGCACAAGATTTTTTTTTTAAACAAAAAATAGGGGAAATTTTATCTTCCTCAAATCTCTTTTTATTCATGTATTTAATCTTTATAATAACCCTGTGAATATCCCCCATTCTAATGTAAGTAAATAAATCTCAGAAATTTTAGGTGAGTTATAAAAGAGTTACCAATCAGGTATTTTAAAGTGCATCTTAAAACCCTGAGTACACATGCCCTAAATGCTAGAAATCTAATTATTTCAGTCAGTGCTTAGTATGATCAAAGATTTCCCTGCACAGTGATCAAAACATTTTCATCAATACTCTAAATTCAGTATCAGAACATACATTCTGATATCTAGTCTATTCAGTTCAGTTCAGTTCAGTCTCTCAGTCGTGTCCGACTCTTTGCGACCCCATGAATCACAGCACGCCAGGGCTCCCTGTCTATTACCAACTCCCGGAGTTCACCCAAACTCAAGTGCATCGAGTTGGTGATGCCATCCAGCCATCTCATCCTCTGTTGTCCCCTTCTCCTCCTGCCCCCAATCCCTCCCAGCATCAGAGTCTTTTCCAATGAGTCAGCTCTTTGCATGAGGTGGCCAAAGTACTGGAGTTTCAGCTTCATCATCAGTCCTTCCAAACAACACCCAGGACTGATCTCCTTCAGAATGGACTGGTTGGATCTCCTTGCAGTCCAAGGGACTCTCAAGAGTCTTCTCCAACACCACAGTTCAAAAGCATCAATTCTTCGGCGCTCAGCTTTCTTCACAGTCCAACTCTCACATCCTTACATGACCACTGGAAAAACCATGGCCTTGACTAGACAGACCTTTGTTCTCTGCTTTTGAAAATGCTATCTAGGTTGGTCATAACTTTCCTTCCAAGGAGTAAGAATCTTTTTTTTTTTTTAAATTTTTATTTTATTTTACTTTACAATACTGTATTGGTTTTGCCATACATTGACATGAATCCACCACGGGTGTATACGAGCTCCCAATCCTGAGTCCCCCTCCCACCTCCCACCCCATATCCTCTCTCTGGATCATCCCCGAGCACCAGCCCCAAGCATCCTGTATCCTGTATCTGGCAATCTTGATTCCAGCTTGTGTTTCTTCCAGTCCAGCGTTTCTCATGATGTACTCTGCATATAAGTTAAATAAGCAGGGTGACAGTATACAGCCTTGACACACTCCTTTTCCTATTTGGAACCAGTCTGTTGTTCCATGTCCAGTTCTAACTGTTGCTTCCTGACCTGCATACAGATTTCTCAAGAGGCATGTTAGGTGGTCTGGTATTCCCATCTCTTTCAGAAATTTCCACAGCTTCTTGTGATCCACACAGTCAAAGGCTTTGGCATAATCAATAAAGCAGAAATAGATGTTTTTCTGGAACTCTCTTGCTTTCTCGATGATCCAGCAGATGTTGGCAATTTGATCTCTGGTTCTTCTGCCTTTTCTTTTTTTTTTTTAATTTTAATTTTTGCTTTATTTTGCTTTACAATACTGTATTGGTTTTGCCATATATTGACATGAATCCGCCATGGGGGTACATGAGTTCCCAATCCTGAACCCCCGTCCCACCTCCCACCCCATATCATGTCTCTGGATCTTCCCCATGCACCAGCCCCAAGCATCCTGTATCCTGTATCGAACATAGACTGGTGATTCGTTTCTTACATGGTAGTATACAGGTTTCAATGCCATTCTCCCAAATCATCCCACCCTCTCCCTCTCCCACAGAGTCCAAAAGTCCATTCTATACATCTGTGTCTCTTTTGCTGTCTCGCATACAGGGTTATCATTACCATCTTTCTAAATTCCATATATACGTGTTAGTATACTGTATTGGTGTTTTCCTTTCTGGCTTACTTCACTCTGTATAATAGGCTCCAGTTTCATCCATCTCATTAGAACTGATTCAAATGTATTCTTTTTAATGGCTGAGTAATACTCCATTGTGCCCGAGGAAACCAGAATTGAAAGAGACACGTGTACCCCAATGTTCATCGCAGCACTGTTTATAATAGCCAGGACATGGAAACAACCTAGATGTCAATCAGCAGATGAATGGATAAGAAAGCTGTGGTACATATACACAATGGAGTATCCTCTGTCTTTTCTATATCCAGCTTGAACATCTGGAAGTTCATGGTTCATGTATTGCTGAAGCCTGGCTTGGAGAATTTTGAGCATTACTTTACTAGCATGTGAGATGAGTGCAATTGTGCGGTAGTTTGAGCATTCTTTGGCATGGCCTTTCTTTGGGATTGGAATGAAAACTGTGGCCACTGCTGGTTTTCCAAATTTGCTATTAGAAGGAAAAAAGAGCATGGATAAGTTCTAACATGGTTTTCAGAATAATTTTGCTGCTTTAGTATTTTACTTGATGAAATAAAATAATGACAATATTTTTCCATGCTTTAGTTTGGTTTCTTGCTGATACTACCAGTCCCAGATTGAATACCAACATTGGGGTCTTATTGATACGAAACTACATTTGCCACAAGATTGAACTCTTCAGTATAAAATGAAGACTGTAGCGCAACACCATCTCAGGACTTTAAAAATCATAAAATTATATAATCTGGTTGCATGAGAACAGGAGAAATTCTACTGCAGAAGAATCTATTGCAGTTGTGTACCTGTGACTATCCAGTTGAATTTCATACTTCCACTCTTAAATATTCATGAAAAATTCTATCTTTAGATTAGGCGGTTAGTTTAAGAAATACTTATATCTCACACATGCATTTAACCATCCTGTCCACTGTAATTTTGCTGTCTGGTTTCAGAAAGAGGAAGAAAAAAAAAAGCCTGGGTGATACTTTTTTTTGTTTGTTTTTGATTGCGCTAGTCTCTTCTTAAGCAGATATTTTTGTCATCTCTTCTTTTGAGTCCAATTTTCCTATGGTTTGTTTATGTCAATGGCTCTTGACAATCTGATAAAATGTTTCCAGAAAGCACATGGATTTGGAACTCTCTCTTGTTATGTTTATATTAGGCTTTGTTTTAAAGGCAAGTGAGACTGCTTCAAATAAAACAGCTCCAAGCTTCCAAGAAACAGTTAAGAGAAGGCAGAGACGAACAGAAATACCCCTTCACTAACACTCACACGGTTGCCATGGACCTGCGCAAGCAGTGGGAGAACACGGAGACTAACTGGCACAAGGAAAAAATGGAATTGCTGGACCAGTTTGACAATGAAAGAAAGGAATGGGAAAGTCAGTGGAAGATAATGCAGAAGAAGATAGAAGAGGTACGTGTTGATTTGTTTGAATACTTTGGAAACTTAAAACTCAGAATGAAAGTCCTTTTGGTTTGTTGGAAACTGTTTTTACTTTCCAATTCTACCTGAAAGATACATGTCTCAGTGGTACTTACTAGACCGAAAATAGCATAACCTAACCCACTGGTAGTGTAGGGACTGTACTTATTTTATAACTTTGCATGAAAACTCTAAAATATGTCAATTTACTCTTTTCTAACTAAAATGCTGATGGTATCAAAAGTGAGGTATGTATTTTGCATGAGTTTTCAAATGCCGAGCTCAGTGTGAAAATAAAAGAAAAACATAATTAGTGGAACATACTTTCGAAATATTACAATTGGGCGTTAAAATAGATCTTTTCTGGAGTAATTTATGAATAACGTCTACTAAAGGAAATTATGTACTCGATAATTCAGCATAACCAAAAGGAGTGTTGTATATCAAAAAGAAAATGACGGTGGACATGATATTCATCCTGGCAAGGTGCACCACGTTTGCTGCTGCTGCTGCTAAGTCGCTTCAGTCGTGTCTGACTCTGTGCAACCCCATAGACGGCAGCCCACCAGGCTCCCCTGTCCCTGGGATTCTCCAGGCAAGAATACTGGAGTGGGTTGCCATTTCCTTCTCCAATGCATGAAAGTGAAAAGTGAAAGTGAAATCGCTCAGTCGTGTCCAACTCTTAGCGACCCCATGGACCACATTTATTGGCACATTTATTAGAAAAGAGTTTATGAAAAATGACATGCCCAGAATCTGATACAAATAGTAGTTTTATCCCTTCAGCCTGTTGGACCTTGAATATTTCCTTTAATTATCTGCATTGATGTATATTCAGGCTTGTTCCAACTGAAAATTATTTATACTTATCTTGCTTTCTTGTAACATCCCTGCTGTTGACTTACATGGTTTGTGCACATTGTCAAGACAGTTATTTTAACAGACTCCGTGGCCTTCATTCACAGGCAATCAAAGCTAATGCTTTGTTTATAGTGCAAATAATTTTCTTATTAACAGCCATGTAATTGGTTATGAATAAAATGCAAATTGGCATACTAAAAGGAAAAATAAAATAAGAATAGCCATTACTCTATTAGAGAATTCCATGCACAGACCATGGGGTCGCAAAGAGTCAGGCATGACTGAGTGGCTAACGCATAGCCATTAGGCTGTTCTTGGAAAATCCAGCTGAGAAGTCAGGCATGTAGTAGATGATTGCAGATTGAAAGGAGAATTTACTTCTTGTCCTTCTATAGTTTGGAAAATGCATTTTGCTTCCTCTGTTAACTCCTCCACCCAGAGTTCAATTGGATCAAAAAGGAGATGGCTAAATCAGAGTCTACAACGCCAGTTTGAAACCTGAATTCATAGGTCACTGGCTTCTCAAGGTTTGGAAAATCCATTAAATAATAGTCTCAGGTAACTCTAGCATCTGAGCAAAATAATTAAGGGAGTCAGGATTAGTCTAGCCAATTGTTTAAGCCATGTAGCTTAAGATGGTAGCTAAGATAGTCTGGTGTCTGGTTAAATTTGTTATTGTCAAATAATTATTCTGACAGCTTTGCAGATTCCATCTATGGAAGATATGAGCCTTATCAATTAGCAGGCATTAAACATACTTGAAACTTAGGTGATAGTCCATAAAAATACTGACAGAAGGAATGGAATATTTTTTCTTTATCTTGAATAGTAGCTGTGGTGCTATTTATGTCATGATGCCTGCATTGTACAGCACCATACCTGAGAATATGTTTGAATAATGTGCTTATCCAGACTACCCAGCCAGAGAGGATGCTCTACAATTCCTGAAGACTAGCATTGTGTCCCCTTGTCATGACAATATAGTTGTCCCTCAGTAGACACGGGAAATGGCTCCAGGAGACCCCATGGATACCAAAATTCATGGATACTCTCAAGTTCCTTATGTAAAATGGCAGAGTATGTATGTATTCTTTTCAACTCCCAGTATTTGTACCTATAATAATGTACCTTTAATATCTTCCTGCTTAGAAGCTACAAAGCTGGGTTAGAAAAGATTGCGCAAAACAGGAAATTGTCCTTACATGTCATAGAAAGTCAAGAGAATATTGTTAACTCAAATTAAGTCTACACTTGGAAAAATGTAAGATACTACAAGTGTGTGCATGTGTGCGTGCTCGTCACTTCAGTCATGTCCGACTCTCACAACCCTGTGGACTGTAGCCCACCAGGCTCCTCTGTCCATAAGATTCTCCAGGCAAGAATATGGAGTGCATTGCCACGTCCTTCTCCAGGGGATCTTCCCAACCCAGGGATCGAACTTGTGTCTCTTATGTCTCCTGCTTTGGCAGGCAGGTTCTTTACTAGTAAGTAACACCACCGTAAGAGACTGTATTTCTTTCTTATTTATCAGGAATTCTGTGTTTTAAATCAGACACAACTTATTAAGTCATATGCTAGAAAATTTGACATTTTTAGGTGCATGCTTATAACTTCTGTGATTCCAAGTAAATATATCATTAGTGAGAGGATCAGTATTGGGTATTAAGATGCTGCTGCTGCTGCTAAGTCTCTAATGATTCTTTATTCAGCCACTATCCACAATCATTGCATTTGCTATTACAAAGTGAAGACGTAGATACTTGGATCTTTGAAACCTAGACTGATCCAGATAGTTACCCTTAACAGAGTTAATAGGCAGCTGGGAATTTTTCTTTTCTTTTTTTTTTTTATCACTTTGCCATCTTTCCTGTCTGTGTCCTTTGTTTGAATGATCAGATGCCCATTGAAAACAGCTAAGTATCAAGTAACAGATTTCCTTACACAAAATAAATGGTTTCCCATCAATAATATAATGTTTTTTGTTTTTTTCATACATCACCTAAGTCCCCAAGGGAATTTAAGATGTCAAATAGAATTCTGTGTAAATTAAAGTATTTCAGAATGAGAAGAGAAAGGTGAAATGAAGACAAGAGGGAGGATCCCTTGCAAAATGCATGCAGCAGGTCCGTCTTTCTAGCAAGTAACAAAAAATTATCAGATACATATTTCTCAATATTCAGAAAACAAAGCAGACTAATTTTCCAGAAATAGTACTTTGGTCCCTAATTTTACATTGAAGCAATTTTGTTTTCACCCATGACTCCTCTGAAAGAGGACTGTGCCACCAAAAACATCCTTAGATTTAGCCTGGTGCTTTTGAGGGTTGCTTCTTATTATGCCCCTCAAGGTCGGCCAAAATTATAATGCCCTCAGCAGTTCAGTACAGATAATTTTACAGAAGCCAAATGGTTGATTCATGATGGCAATTTGATGCTATCCTGACTTCATCCAACGACAAGTTTATGACTAGGGCAATAGACGCACTGCTTATCCTTCAGGCATGAACTATGTTCTAGTGCTTCTCTCTGAGATTTGCGTAAATACTGAGCAGAAATTAATCTGTTATTATATTCTTTGATTAATAGGTCTCGTGTAGATATAGGATGTGACTGTAAAGTGTAGAGTCATTTGCTTTAATAGTTCTCTGACAGTCTTTGGAATTTGACAAGCTTTCCCAGAACTCAAGCCTGAAGAGAAAGTCATTAATTGCCTGCGGGTTAAACTAAATCCTCAAGAACTAATTTGGGGCAATTAATAAACTAATAGATGATCAAAGCCTTAGAGTTCAATTGTATTACATAGGACAGGCTCACATTTGTTTTAATTAGGACAAAGGAAGAAACTTTTTTTGAATGTATATAGCCTTGGAAGTAAAAAAAAAAACAAAAAAACAAGTCTGAGAATTACCTACCCCTCACCCATGTAACTTCCTAAGGAAACATCTTTTGATGATGAAACAACTACTTAGGGGACAGAATGAGCTGAGCTACTATATGAGATTGTCAGTCATTTAGACAGTTCAATGTTGACTTACAAGTAGGATCATATATTTTTAAAATATGGCCTTAATGTTGGTTAAATTAGAGCACATTGCCAGTAATTGGGAGAAGGCAATGGCAACCCATTCCAGTACCCTTGCCTGGAAGATCCCATGGATGGAGGAGCCTGGTAGGCTGCAGTCCATGGGGTCACCAAAAGTCGGACATGACTGAATGACTTCACTTTCACTTTTCACCTTCATGCACTGGAGAAGGAAATGGCAACCCACTCCAGTATTCTTGCCTGGAGAATCCCAGGGACAGGGGAGCCTGGTGGGCTGCCGTCTATGGGGTTGCACAGAGTCGGACATGACTGAAGCGACTGAGCACCAGCAGCAGCAGCAGCCAGTAATTGATTGAGGTCCTTCCAATTTTGTTAACAGTGCTTTTGTATCATTATGACATCTATATATAAACGCAGATTTCTGTCATTTTTAAATGAATTGATTTGTACTCAGAAAAATAGAAATTACCTTCTTTGCCCTACTACATGTAGTCTTTATGGTTCATCAAAAGTTGCTCCAGCTAATCCAGGCTTTAGAAGCATGATTTGGAAGCATAAGCATTAGTGCCCTGGAGCAGTCTATGTATGCATGCGTGCTAAGTAGCTTAAGTCATGTCTGACCCTCACCAGGCTCCCCGTTCATGGGATTCTTTAGGCAAGAATACTAGAGTGGGTTGCCATTTCCTTCTCCAAGGGATCTTCCTGACCTAGGGATCAAACCCAAGTCTCTTATATTTCCTGCAATGGCAAGTGGGTTCTTTACCATTAGTGCCACCTGGGAAGACCCACTATATAGTAATATGGCCAAGAGAACTCAGAACACTGTGTTTAGGATCAAAACTATTGAGAAAGTGGGTTAGGGGGAAAATTTTATCTTTGTTTTCCTTATAGCTCTGCCATGAAGTAAAGCGTCGGAGGAAAATCAACATGAGTGAATGTGCTAAGGTCATCGATTTTGATTGTGAGAAGGCCGTTGGAGATAAAATGGAATCTTCTGCAGATTACCCCAATTCAGGACAATGTAAATTTACAGGGATACATCCCAGGGACATTCTGGGAAAAAAAGATAAAACAGAGCAGAGTTTACTCAGGGAAAGAAATCAAGGGTGCAAGGAACAAAAAACAACAAAAAAATCAAAAGTAGGGTATATAGATTCTGAAGCCGGAGACAACCAAAAAGAACGTGGGGCCCCGCCTGACCTGAGGACTTCTGAGGCAGAGAACAAGGGCTGCTCTGGCGCCCTCAACACTGTAAGTAAGACGGGATTGGCCTTGGACTGTTTCTAAAGAAATATTTACATTTCAAAGGGCTAACATGCTATTGCTTATATGTATAAAGGCTCTTGAAGAACTTGCCAAAGTTAGTGAAGAATTATGCAACTTTCAAGAGGAAATTCGAAAGCGGTCTAACCACAGAAGGTAAGCTGGTACATCTATGATGATTTTTATGTTGAAAAATCAAGACGGATATTGTTTGAAGTTAATGAGTCCAAATTACCTTTCACATTTAACACTTTTGTTAGCAAGAATTAGTAATGTTACTAAAATCTGTTATTTTAGGAGATAAAAGCTTAAATTGTACGTTTCTTTGTTCATTAATTCTTAAAGTAAATCTTCTGGTTTTCTTTATAGTTTGACTGTTCGATGTACTTTACTTTTTACTGATGTTTAGTTTAGTTATGCTTGCCATTGTGCTCAGTCACTTGGTTGTGTCTGACTCTTTGCGACCCTAGGAACTGTATAGCCCACCAGGCTCCTCTGTCCATGGGGTTCTCCAGGCAAGAATACTGGAGTGGATTGCCATGCCCTCCTCCAGGGGATCTTCCCGACCCAGGGATCAAACCCGCATCTCCTGTGCCTTCTGCATTGGCAGGTGGATTCCTTCCCATTGAGCCACCTGGAAAACCCCAACACTCACCATAATAAATAGTAAATTAACAAGTGTATACAATGGCATTCTTTATGTTTTGAGTATTTGGCCAGTGAAACAGTATGCTGGGTTAACCTAGTTAAATACATCTTTCAGTTCAGTTCAGTTCAGCTCAGTCGCTCAGTTGTGTTCAACTCTTTGCGACCCCATGAATTGCAGCACGCCGGGCCTCCCTGTCCATCACCAGCTCCTGGAGTTCACTCAAACTCACGTCCATTGTGTTGGTGATGCCATCCAGCCATCTCATCCTCGGTTGTCCCCTTTTCCCCCTTCCCCCAATCCCTCCCAGCATCAGAGTCTTTTCCAATGAGTCAACTCTTCGCATGAGGTGGCCAAAGTACTGGAGTTTCAGCTTTAGCATCAGTCCTTCCAAAGAACACCCAGGGCTGATCTCCTTTAGAATGGACTGGTTGGATCTCCTTGCAGTTCAAGGGACTCTCAAGAGTCTTCTCCAACACCACCGTTCAAAAGCATCAGTTCTTTGGTGCTCAGCTTTCTTCACAGTCCAACTCTCACATCCATACATGACCACAGGAAAAACCATAGCCTTGACTAGATGGACCTTTGTTGGCAAAGTAATGTCTCTGCTTTTCAATACGCTATCTAGGTTGGTCATAATTTTCCTTCCAAGGAATAAGCATCTTTAAATTTCATGGCTGCAGTCACCATCTGCAGTGATTTTGGAGCCCCTCAAAATAAAGTCTGACACTGTTTCACTGTTTCCCCATCTATTTCCCATGAAGTGATGGGACCAGATGCCATTATCTTACTTTTCTGAATGTTGAGCTTTAAGCCAACTTTTTCACTCTTCTCTTTCACTTTCATCAAGAGGCTTTTTAGTTCCTCTTCATTTTCTGCCATAAGGGTGGTATCATCTGCATATCTGAGGTCATTGATATTTCTCCTGGCAATCTTGATTCCAGCTTGTGCTTCTTCCAGCCCTGTGTCAAATTTAACAATGTGGTGTTTTAATTTTATAATGATGTTCTGCTGAAATATTCTGAATTATTTCTCTACATTTATTATGTATATAATGAAAACATCCATAATTTTCAGAACAACATACTGTAAATACATACACACATATGTATTTACGCAATGCAGTAAAAATGCTGTTTCAGTTCAGAAATACCTATATATTTCTAAGGGCAAGTTTTAGCCAAATTGAAAAATAAATTGGATTCTCTGCAAGTTGCAATTGCTCTAAAATCACCATTTATCTCCTTGTGGGACAGCGTACTTCTCTTAGAAGCTATAGCAATGTGAACCCTTATTTTTCTTCATCTCCTTGGAAGCTCAGAGAGAATTTTTGTACTGACTTACAACAGATTTTCCTTACCCAACCATGTTTTATACATAATTTTGCCTTCCACATTTCCCATTTAGCTTTTGCCTAGTAGGTATTCATCTGTGCTTTATTATAAGTGATCTCATAATGAAAGTTAAATAGATATAAATGTGGTTTCTATTTATCAATATAATTAATTAATGTTAGTTTGTGAACCCACATTATTGCTACATTTAGGTTTTTATTTTGATAATTCAGAAAATTCTTACTTTCCAATTTGCTTTAACAAACCATCCCTGGTATAAAGTTCTCACTGTGACTTCATGACCTTTAGAAAAAAAGCTCAAAATTCTTAATATGTAATTCAAAGTTATTGCAATTTGACCTAGCATTTCTCTCTTATTTGTCAACATTCTTTCCCACTCTGTTTTATATTTCGTCTATGCCAGATTACTTACTGTAGCTTGAGCAGCCACATGATTTTTACTGCAGCTTTTTTTTTTTTTTAAAAGATGTCCTTTACTCATCAGAAAAAAAAAAAGAAGTTCACTTTTCTTTCTTGTCCATTTGGTATTGCTCATGTCTCTTTGTGCTTTGATTCAGATTTCTGGAATGAAAAAGAATGTTATTTCATTAATTTCTTAGAATGTTATTTCAAAGTCGAGGGGAGGAGATTGAGCTCAGAGGACATTATGAATAGGAATTCAGAAGGCCAAGCTGACATAAGGAAATGGCAAGAGAAAACCTATGGAAATGGGAAGACCAATAGGAGACATCCAAGAGACTACACAAGGTAGAGTCTGAGTGTAGGTGAAGTTTCAGGTAATAGAAGAAAATGAGAGACAGTTAAAAAGACAGTTTGGGTCAGACTATGTATATAGTCTTGAATACAACACTGAGTGGTGGTCTTTATCCTATAGCAAAAGTGACTTGAAGTTTTATACTAGGAAATTTATATAAAAATACTGTTTAAGGAAGTTGTGACTTCTTTTCCTATAACAGAATCCATTGTTTTAGGCCCAATATCTTTTAAGAGTTTATCATAAACAAAGTCATCACTAATATAGCATGTTTTATAATTTTTAGGATGAAGTCAGATTCTTTTCTCCAGGAAACACCAAATATAATGAATATTCCTCATGGAGGTCACATGGTCAACAACAGCCAGTACATTCCTTCAACCAGTTTAGAAAACGAGAAGTCGAAAAACAGAAAAAATCTGAGCTGTACCAATGTTTTCCAGAACAATTCCAAGAAAAAAGATGGAATTGATACAACTGATCTGAAAAGAAGTGAAACCCCACCAATTCCTCCTCCAAGAAGCACATCTCGAAATTTTCCCAGCTCGTATTCTGCACAAGCCCATGAAAGTTGGAAGGAATGTTTAGACCACAGCAGCTGGGGGGCCCAAGAGGGTCAAGGTGAAAAGAACAGCCACCCTCATTTCCTTTGGAAGCATGATGAGATGCCTCTGCTGGGTCTAAATGAAGGGAGGACTCTGAATGATGGTGTCACGTGTCCTTCTTTGGCACCAGAAGCCAAAGTAGATAACAAGCCTTCATGTAACGAAAATGTTGGACTTAGCATGTGGTTATGCAACCCTGGGGTTTGTGCAAAAAATAGCCCCTCTACACTGTGGTTTCAGAAAGCCTGCTCTACTCCAGATAAGCCACAATATGAAAAGGTAATTCCAGATCACTCTGCTAACTCTCCTCTTGATCTTCATATAAGCAATGACTGTAGCTCCTTAGCGTCACAGAGCAGCGGCCCACAGAGAAGTTTCAGTTATGGCTTTGAAAAGACCACCGGGAATGAAAAGCTGGCAAAAAAGACAGATGAATTTAACAGAATTGTATTTAGAACAGATAGAAATTGTCATGCTGTACAACAAAGTCAAAGCTGCTCAGAACGATCCGAAGATCTTCAGCGCTGTGAGACCTTGGCTGCGTGCACAGGCAACGTCTCAGTCAGTGAGGGTGTTTCTGACGTTCTGAAAGCGAGTGCCCCCATGCCTGTGCCCAGGGAAAATGTGCCCGATAATTCCACCATAAACCCCACACCAGGCCCATTCACACAAACGCGGGAGCCCATAAGCCCTAGCAGTTACCGGAATATGCTTCACGAGCATGACTGGAGACCAAGTAGTTTGTCTGGCCGGCCAAGGTCCGCGGACCCCAGGTCAAATTATGGTGTGGTGGAAAAGCTGCTGAAAACCTATGAGACATCTGCGGGATCTGCATTGCAGAATTCTAGATGCTTCCAGGCCAACTGGACCAAATGTAGTTCTGATGTCAGTGGTGGAGCCATATTAGGTCAGCATTTAGGAAAGCTCCACATAGAACAAGAGCTTGAGCACAAGACATCAATGCATGGAGCGCAGCACGTGAAGCAATGGGTAGATCGGAAAAAGGCAACTGAGGTGAGAGAGCTATCTAACATATTTTGGTGGAACTGCATCCATGTTTAGCAATGGCTCAGAGTTCAGTCGTTTGCCCATTCATATAAATAGAACTTAGGCAAATGTATTGACATCTTCTTAGTTCTTTGACCCTTCATTTGTGAATAAATATAAACCTTAGGATTGTAACTCAGCACGAACTTTTAAAAGTTTAGTTTTTAAGTCTGGGTTTAGTACATTACAGCTTTTATTTAAATTCTGAAATAGCAGAAAATATAATGTAATAAATGGGCTCAAGAAAAAAATGATCAAATATTTGTTGTGTTTCTTTCTTGAAGAATATTCTGAGTGTGAGTTTGTTCATTTATAAAATTTTATCCTATTAAAGTGTTTATGTATTTTAAAGTATATGGAAAGTATTTTAAAAATAGCTTGTATTTTTCTGTTATTAGCTATGATTGGTTCAGTCATTTCCAGAATTTGATTTGTGTTCTTCCTCATGGGATTATTCACATGAATATGAGTTTGGTTAAAAAAACCATCATTTAAAATAGTGCCTCATAAAGTTTTCTTATTATGGAGCTAAAAGGCAGTATATGAAAAAAAATGATAATATAGCATAAAAACTTTAAAGTCATTATTATAAGTATAATAATGTGTGGAAATTGTCCCCCCACAATGGATATTTAAATAAAATGTTACCTTTTTTATTACAGTGTGCTTGCAAAAGAGTGTAATCTTAGAGGGGAGAAAAGAGGTTGAAGAGATCTGTATTTACAATGAAGAGCTATCCATTAGTACCTTATACACATAATTTATAAAAAGTTACAAGGTGACATATTGTTATAATTAGGCAATACTTTGAAAATCCTAGTTTTACAAACCACAGTGTGTATGCAGCATAGTTTTAAAGGATGCAAGTTGCCTCCTTCTGATGTGAGAAATTTTTTTGTGGTTTTCAAGTCCTACAAAAATATCAGTTTATATCCAATTGATCAGAAACTTTGTTTGCCCAAAGTGCAAATAACTATCCTGCTTTTGTATGTCTGTTGTTTAGTTGAGCCCGTAAATACCTGTAAGGCTTCAGATGGAAGGGCATGGAAGTGGAAGCATGTGTACAATAATCAGCCAAAAAATCTCATTAGCAAATATTATTAAATATTTCCCATTTTTGCAATGATTGGAGGTTTGAGAAGAGTCCTCTACTGTAGATCCTTAAGAGCGGTTCTTATATTTGGGACACCCCTGGTGGTGTGGTTAAGAGTCCACCTTCCAATACAGGGGACATGGGTCTGATATCTGGTCAGAGAACTAAGACCTCACTTGTCCAAGGGGCTACTAACCCCAAGCGCCACAACTAGAGAGATGCCTCACACATGGTAACTGAGAGCCCACTCGGCAACAAAAGATCCCACATGCCCCAGTTAAGACCCAGCACAGCCCAAAGTAAATACTTTAAAAAAGAACAAAGTTCTATTTTAAAGTCTTTTAAAGATAATTTTGAAGCTTTTAAAAGATTGATAGCAAGAGTGGTTCTTAGTGAACAACAACAAAAAAAAGATAGCATCAGACAAATCATTTGGTGATTTGTGTCCCTTTTGTTTATAATCTCTAAAAGTGTCAGTAACTTGACATAAAATAACCGGACGCAAATTACTTCTTCTTTAAATTATTATCTTTAAAAAACTGAAATATCCTAACACTCCACTAAGGAAAATCTTTAGTTCCATCATATCAATGTTACCTGACATAAACTTTGAGTTCTAACATAAGGTTAACTTACATAGTTAGTTCTAAAAAGAAATTAGTTGTATTAAAACTTAGTACGACGAGATCCACAAGATTAGCAAATGCCATATTCATATTCAAAGTGAGCTGTTTTGATTAAAACATCCCAGACCACAAATATTAGACAAAGAGCTTCTTCAATTTTTCTTGCTTGTAAACATGGTAACACATTAATCCTACAGTTGGGATCCATAATACATTAAGCTTATTGTTGGTGCCTGAACAACGAGGTGAAAGTCTTCTTTTGTGTCTTAGGAATCCATGGCAGTGAAATCCTCACCTGGAAAAGGATTTTCCCGACCTGCTAGGCCAGCAAATCGCCGTCTCCCATCCAGATGGGCATCTAGATCTCCTTCAGCACCTCCTGCCTTGCGGAGAACTGCCCACAACTTCCCCATTCCTCTGCGATCAGAAGCATCGATGGTCTAAGTCTCTGGCCTGGATTGCTAGACTACGAGAGTCCCGATTGCCAAACAGAGTATTCCGAGTGTTTACAACCAATTCTGTCTCTTCTGTATCTTTCAAGATTACTGGGACAATTTAAACCTTAACTTCCCATCAGTCTTCAGTGTTTTTAATCTATGGAGTAATTATCTTCCTCTGTTTTGATTTCCTAGATCAGAATTTTTTAATGCCATCCTCATTAATTTGCCAATATGATTTAAGTCGAAACAGTGTACTATATTGTATATTCTGACTTTCTTGCAAGTGGCAGAAAGCAAGGTTATGTGCATGGCTATGTGTTTTGTAGGTGCATGTGTTGATACAGGAAATGTCAGTATGTATTTAGACAAGTAAAACTTATGTGCTAGTGTTGACTTTGAAATTATAACATATATACCTATATATTCTTTGTGTTTATTTAAAAATTTTTAAAACACACAGTATTATTTATATTTTTTGTACCTTTTAATAGGTATCCACTTAAGGCGTTTGAGGTACATATATTAACTAACCACTTCCTTGACCCCAACTACATAGAAAACTAACTATACATATACCTAAGGTTAGTAGGTTTCTACAGCCAACTCAGTTCCTTAACCCATATAAGGATAGACTAATACCATTGATCTCCTCGTTTATTCTTTTAAATATTAATAAAAAGTTTAAATAGGTTGAAACAGATCAGCCTTCTAAAACAAACATAAAATGCCCACAAAAACTTTTATATATCATTCAGCCGTCTATTATGGCTTTCGCTGTATACTTGATCCTCAGAGCCAGCATAAGACTGCTTTATAAACAACTAATTTATTTTGACAACTTCAATAACAAACATACATTAAATATGGTTTAAAAAGAAATTCAGTTAGGCTGAATCCTAATTTTGGCTAAATTTTAGTAAACTTTTTTTCAGCATTTGGAGCAATACATATTGTGAGAGGTAAGTTATTCACTTTTTCCTTTTTTAACCTTTTCCCTGAAATTAGTAAATAAGAGACTATTTCAAATTTTTATTAACAAAGAAAATCAGAAACGATATTTCATTGAGAGCTGAATTGTATTTCTTGTAGTGTCTACATTCAAAAAGCCTTAAACTAACCTTTGGCATCCATGGGTAGCATCAGGGGCAGAAACTTTTTTGGTGGTCACCATTTGCCAACAGTGAATATCCATATACTGAGAGCCGACAGAAATATGAACATTGAGGTGCCCGGAATTCTACGTGAATGATCTTAGAAGCAACTTTGCTGTCCACTGTCTCTGTATAAAGCCAACTACATTATTAGATAGTAATTCTATTTAAGCTTTAAAGCTTAATGAATTCTTATTACAAAGATATTCAAAGAGCCTTCTCCTTGTGATACATTCTAACAATTTAGAAAAATTCACTTCTTCACACCATGATTTGAGTACAGTAATTAATTTTTGAATCCCAGACTGCCTTAAAGGCTCAAGACTGTTGCATGGTGATGGCCAGATTGATATTTTCCGATAAGAAGAGTTTCTGGGAGTTGAGCAGAATTAAACTTCTAGAACATGAGGTTGGAGCAGATGGTAAGAAAGCACTACAGATCCAGTCTTTTAATTCTTGTTTGTTTCAGGAATATCCTTTTCCATAGGAAGACTGTAAGAGAAAAGTACCCTAGATATCAAGTGATGTCACCCATATAATATGCTTTTCATCTAAAAGGGAGAAGACACTGGGGAGGTGGGAGACTATGGCATAAGATGTTGAACCTGGTAGGAAGATCCTGCTGTGTAACAGTGGAGCGCAAGCCTGCCCAAGGGCTGTGCGACATAGCTCCTCCTCTCCTTCACTGTATCCCAGGTAGTCTGATGTGGGTCTGTGGTCCTAACTTGGTTACAAGTCAAATATTGAGGGTTGTTTTTTAATTCTTGGCCTCACCCCATAATTGCTAAAAGAGAATTTCCAGGGGTGGGGAGGGAATTTTGAGTCCTTAATAACACAGAACAAAATATTTGCTAATTAGGGAGATTTGGAAGCAGTGGCATTCACTGATACCCTAATGATGCGTATCATTGGATATTCATGTTACTTCTCTGGGACTTCCTTATCTGTAAATTAAAAGGGTGATATTGTCACACACCACAATTTTGTGCCACTTGTTCTAATCATCTGAATGAAACAGTGGGATACATTTTAACATCCTATGTTGACAAAAATCACAGAATATTAGAGCTGGAAAAAAAAAAACTTAGCATCTACTCCAACTCCTTGATTGTAAAGTTGGAAAAACTAAAACAAATATTATTTGAATATTTTGTCTTCTTTTTTAAATATTTTATAATTTTTTATGGAAAAGCCTATCAGTTAAATGGAAATTATCCTTGAAAATACATTTTTGATGTATTGTGAAATTTAGCCAGTAGTTTTTCTACTTTGGATGGGCATTTTCTTCCCCCGCAAACTTACCTTTATTATACCACCATTACTGGATTTTAGGGGTTTATAAACATTTCAGAGGCACTTGATTAGAAGTTTTCCCTGGCAGACTTTTGAAGGGAAAAAAATCTTATATTATTTCAATAGAGTTACTGACGTTGCAGATTGATCTCAGAAAGGAAGAAGAATGAGGCAGAGAAGAGTGAGTTTCTGTGCCTGTGTGCCTGTATGTGTGTATGTGTGTGTGTACACGTGCACAACCCTTGCCCATGCTCCCTATGTTGCTTTATGATCAAAGCCAAATACAAATGATGTTGTATAATTCACTTTATTAAAAATTATTCAGAACTTTTATTTATTTTTGCATAGACAATGACAATGACCAGATATTATCACGCACAAAACATGATTACTTCTACACAGAGGATTTAGCCAGTCTCCACGTCACCCTAAGAAAACATTCACACCTAAAAACGAGAATCTGCTTTCCCATACAGACTTCTTAAAATGACTTTTAGTCACACTTGCTGACAAACAGCTACTCAATAATGAAATCTCTTTCAATCATTGGCAACTATCAAGTAAAATACATGTGGAAACACTTGTGGTGGCATGTGTATACATGAGGAAGAACATTTATATTTTCCTCTTTTACTGGTGAAACTCCAGCTGAGAGGTAAACTCAAATATGTACACAGTTCAACCTAGCTTCTCCCAAAATATCTCAAGATGGTAGTCTAAAGACCAAGCCTGCTTGAACTCCCGCACCCAGTCATCTGCAAACACATCTAGTTTCTCACGTACTGACTCCATTTTGTGTCTATTTATCTGCTTATTAAGTCTGATTAAGTTTGTTTTAAAAAGAAATACTCCTGTGAAATTTGCTCTTGCATTATGAAATCAGTTAAATTATTTTTAGACATACACAGATTTCTTGTTGTTTTAGTTGCTAAGTTGGGCCTGACTCTTTTTCAACCCCATGGACTGTAGCCCGCCACTCTCCTCTGTCCACAGGATTTCCCAGGCAAGAATGTTGGAGTGGGTTGTCACGTCCTTCTGCAGGGAATCTTCCCAACCCAGGAATTGAAACTGCACCTCCTGCTTAGCAGGTGGGTTCTTTACCACTGAGCCACCAGAAAGCCCCACAGATTTCTAGTAGAGTGCTATTTTGCTTCAAATTCTGCACATTTCTTAAGTAGCAAGTACTTAATCAGAGGTACTTCTCTGCCAGCTCAGCAGTAAAGAATTCATGTGCAATCCACATGCAGGAGCTGCCGGAGACGTGGGTTCGATCCCTGGGTTGGGAAAATCCCTTGGAGGAGGGCATGCAACCCACTCCAGTATTCTTGCCTGGAGAATCCCATGGACAGTGGAGCCTGGCAGGCTACAGTCCACAGGGTCGCAAAGAGTTGGACATGACTGAAGCGACTTCGTATGCATGCACCTTTATCCGAATCTAGACCCATGGCCTTCATTTTATTACAGCTCAGAAAATAAGGCTCTCCAGAAATGAGCTTCATAAAGTAAAAGAAAGCAAAGAAAAAAATTGCAGGAGGAGTTTTAAGGCAAGTGCCTAGCCAACATTTTTTATTGTAGGAATTCTTATCATAGAAAATAGTCTTTGTCTCAGTGGGAAAAAAAATCATAAGACTTAAAATCTGATACATATTACAATGATCTCATGAATCCAACAGGTAAGATTGGCAACTTCTGGAAGAAAAATGATTCTGTTTTTATGAATCTATGACGGAGTCTAGAAAGGAGAGAAGAAGCTAGAAATCACACAGAGCCATCTCATCTGACTTTAAAAGACAGGCACGGGTGGTGCGTATAGACTGATAGTCTCTTCTTTCCACCTTCCTTTTATTGTCATCTAAAATTTTATCTAGATAAACCCATAAATAAAATCAGCCATCTGTATCTTCATATAATAGACCATAAGAGCAAAATTAGATACCCCAGAAACTGAACGTGACATTTTTCTTCAATAAAAAACAGAAATAGGCACAACATCAAAGAGTAAGACCATGTCTAGAAGAACTTAGAAAAAGACTGTATATATGAAGTGGAAAAGCATAGGGAACACTCATATTCGATCTGGAAATAAAATATAGTCTCAGGGAAAAAGAAGTGCAGTGTTATTATAACTAAAGAAGGTGAAGCTTAATCAGCCTCTCTGAGCTCTGTCCTGAATGGAAAGGAGGGGGCTGCATGGAGCAGAGGAAAAGATACTTGAGAGCAAGAGTATCCACTGTTGATCCACTGCCATCCAGTTAAACAAACAAAAAGGCCAGGGCCTGAGAACATAAAATTTCTGGCCATAATACTACTCCATTCTGTCTCTGGGGGAGGAGGTTCCCACAGACTGTCTGTGCCCCACAGGTCTGTGCCAAAGGGTCACCCAGTTCCATCAGCTCACTTTTCCCACACTCACTCAAGTACCATTCTGATTCTCAAATTAACGACTTGTTTAGAGAAATAAGAGAGTATCAAGACCAGTGTTTTTGTTTTTTTGTTTTTTTAATATTTCCAGGAAGTTTTCTCTAATAGTAAAAAAAAAATAACTACCCAAAGTCTCTGTCTGTAGAGAGCTTTCTCCATCCTTGGCTGCAAAGAACATAATCTGATTTCAGTATTTACCATCTAGTGAGGTCCATGTGTAGAGTCATCTCTTGTGTTGTCGGAATAGGTTGTTTGCTATGACCAGCATGTTCTCTTTACAAAACTAATCTGTTAGCCTCTGCCCTGCTTCATTTTGTAATCCAAGGCCAAACTTGCCTATTATTCCTACTTTTTTGCATTCCAGTCCCCTAGGATGAAAAGGACAATCTGGTTTTGGTGTTAGTTCTAGGTGTTGTAGGTCTTCACAGAACAGGTCAGCGTTAGCTTCTTCAGCATCAGTGGTTGGGGCATAGACTTGAATTATTGTGATTTTGAATGGTTTGCCTTGGAAATGAACAGAGATCATTCTTTCATGTTTGAGATTGTACTCAAGTACTGCATTTTGGACTCTTTTGTTGACTGTGAGGGCTACTCCATTTCTTCTAAGGGATTCTTACCCACAGTAGTAGATAAAATGGTCATCTCAATTAAATACACCCATTCTCATCCATTTTAGTTTGTTGATTCCTAAGATGTTGATGTTCAATCTTGCCATCTCTTGTTGACCATGTCCAATTTACCTTGATTCATGGACCTAACATTCCAGGTTCCTATGCAGTATTGTCGTTTATAGCATCAGACTTTACTTTCACCACCAGACACACCCACAACAGCATCAATTCCACTTTGGCCCATCCACTTCATTCTTTCTGGAGCTACTAGTAATTGCCCTCCGCTCTTTCCCAGTAGCATGCTGGACACCGTCTGACCTGGGAGACTCATCTTTCAGTGTCCTCTCTTTTTGCCTCTTCATATTGTTCATGGGGTTCTCAAGGCAAGAATACTGGAGTGGTTTGCCATTCCTTCCCCCAGTGGACCATGTTTTGTCAGAACTCTTCACTATGACCCATCCATCTTTGTGACCCTGCATGGCATGGCTTATAGCTTCATTGACTTACACAAGCCCCTTTGCTACAACAAGGCTTTGGTCCATGAAGGGTGGTGTCTAAAATCATTTCATTTAGGGTAGCCATAACTTGAAAATTTTTACAGTCCTTAAGCAAGCCAGAATTTTGTTTGCTTTGTTCAGTTCCTGTGCTAAGTGCTTAGGAAAGTGCCAGCAGAGAGTAAGCTCAATAAATATTTGTTGAATAAATTTTTTAAATTGTTGTTAACAGTTTAACAATAACAAAATGTTTCAATCATTTGTTATCAGGAAAATCAAAATAGGTTTTCCTCTCTGCTTTCTTATTTAATTACCACAGGCTGAAATTATTTATTTCCCAAAATTGAGCCAGCTGAATTTACTTTGTATAGTAATTTCTCTTCTTGATGGTGTCACCATATTTTCAGCACTTAAAATGTACTTACAATAGGGATCATTTGTTTTCATTGTTCTGTAAACTTTATAAGGATAATCACTGGCATAAAATGACAAGAATACTACCAACGAGATAGTCTTCTTGAATGTTTGAATTGACTGCTGGTAGAAATTTAAGTATCTTTTAGCTGAAAAGTCAGTGTGCTATGTGAAATATTGTAAGGCTCTCTTTTTTATTGTCTGAGGAGAAACTTAGTTGAAGGGCTTTTGTGAAGACAAAAAAATAACAGTAGAGGAGTGACTTTTACCACATGTCATTGAATTAAAATTTCCAAAATTTCATGGCCGATGTCAGCTCTTCACAGCTCTCACATTTTAACTGCTGTCTTATGACACCCAGTGAAAGCTTTCACAGATAATTCAGTCTTAAAATGTTTTTGCTAAATAAGCCAACTTTGAGAACTACTGTTTGCCATTAGATATAGCAGTGATTCATCATTTTAACCCATATTTTAGCCATTTTTACAAGTTTTAAATTTTCCTCTTAAAAAAGTAGTTTTACTAAATTGAAAATCTTTTTTAAGTTGTTATTTATTTATTTTTGGCTATGCTTGGTCTTGGTTGCTGTGCAGGGACTTTCTCTAGTTGCAGAGAGTGGGGCTACTCTCTTTTTACAGAGTTCAGGCTCTAGAGTTCGTGGGCTTTAGTAGTTGCAGTAAGCCTATGCAGCAAGTGAAATCTTCCTGGACTAGGATCAAACCCATGTTCCCTGCATTGGCAGGGGGATTCTTTAACCACTGGACCACCAGGGAGGGCCCTAATTTGATCAGCAGTTTTCTCTGCCTAAACCAGCACATATACGTGTCAAAGAGCAGATTTTCAAACTCATTTCCCATTTCTTTATAAATTTGTCTAAAAGATAAGCATCTAAATAATTATTTCTGTTAATTTTCAACAAAATTCAGCATTTATGTCCAGCCCACTAATCCACAAAGAAAAGCAAAAAACAAATTCTTTGGGAGGGGATATTATTGATGCACCACCCCAGCGCCTCTGATTCATGCAGAATATAAAAGGGTGACCCCTTGTTGACATCAATGTCAACATCATAGATTCATTTCTCTGCAAACACTCATCAATGGGCATTTTCATTAATTAAAAAGAAATCTCATATATAGTTTAAAAATCATTTTCTGTAATTTCAATCTGTATAAATTAAAGATTTTTAAATTACCAAATTATCAGTGTTCATGCTTTCCAATTTAAAATAAAGAGCAAGGTTAGGGTTCATCTTTCAATCGGTCATTCTAGAATATACTTCTTGTGTGTTAGAACTATTAAACATCATTTAATAATTGTATCTTTTTTATCCTGTCGGTTTCTTTTTAATCTCCAAACAGATATAATCATAACTATAGCATGGAGCTTCACCAAGATTGGGGCTATTTTCTTTAAACAGATTTTACTAATTAGGCAATTTTGTCTTTTCAATTGTGCTTTTCACTCCTAGCTAATATTTTTTTCCTCTGTTGGTGCAACATTTTCTGCTCCTTTGAACAGTTTATTTTAATGTTAGCCACAAGAACAGTGATGGTTTATGCAGTTATTCTGAGCTTTATCCACTGAAAGATATAAACAACTAGACCCTTGGCAGTTCCACCATATTATAGCTCATATTTCAAATACTCCTCTAAGCACATCCTACTATTTTTAGATGACAGCTACCTAGTACCAGTTCAGTAGTAAAGAGAATGGTCTATGACCTTTCCATCATCATTTCATTGGTAAAACTCATCTCTCTAACTTTTGCTGATTTCTGGAAGTACTAAGAAGTTTAAATTATCTGTTTTATTTTACTCAATATTCAGCTTGGGACCCAAACTTCCTTTTTAAATGACATAATATATTTCCTGAGGAAAGACAATTTTAAAATTGTTGTTGTTGTTCAGTTGCTTAGTCGTGTCCAGCTCTTTGTGACCCCAAGGACTGCAGCATGCCTGGCTTCCCTGTCCTTCACCATCTTCCAGAGTTTGCTCAAATTCATGTCCATTGAGTCAGTGACGCCATCCATCCATTTCATCCTCTGTCACCCCCTTCTTCTCCTGCCTTCAATCTTTCCCAGCATCAGGGGCTTTTCAAAAAATGATAACATAACATGCAATGCAGCTTATTTTAAAATACTTATTTACTATTGGCTGGAAGTAGAACTTAGAAGGAATCATGCACTTGTAAACAAAATACATAATCACAGTAATTGTTAGAAACTTTTAAATTCCATTTTGCAATCAATGACTTTCTGTGGCATGTAATCTAAAGGTTAAAAACACTGATTCTTTCTTTTTCAATAGTGAAAGATGTGTATCAGTTTTCACAATCAATAGCCAGACAAAAAATAAAAGATGATCATAATTGCAAGCCATATTGGGAACATGATTAACTCAGCAATATAAAATAATTACATAGAATTTGGGGGGGTCAAGCAGAGTGATGTGGTAAGTGAAAGTGCATACATGGATGTGTTTTCATCCACCCAGCCAGTTTATGTCTTTTGGTTGGTGCATTTAATCCATTTACATTTAAGGTAATTATCAATATAAATGATCCTATTACTGTTTTCTTAATTGTTTTGGGTTTATTTTCTATAGGTCTTTTCCTTCTCTCATGTTTCCTGCCTACAGAAGTTCCTTTATTTATTGTAAACCTGCTTTGGTGGTCACTTTTGCTTGTCTGTAAAGCTTTTGATTTCTCCATCAAATCTGAATGAGAGTCTTGCTGGGTAGAGTATCCTTGGTTGTATGTTTTTCCCTCTCATCACTTTAGAGATATTATGCCATTCCCTTCTGGCTTGTAGAGTTTTTGTTGAGAAATCAGCTGATAGCCTAATGGGAGTTCCCTTGTATGTTATTTGTCATTTTCCCCTTGTTGCTTTTAATATATTATTTTTGTCTTTAATTTTTGTCAGTTTGATTACTATGTGTCTTGGCTAAAAACGCTCATTCTTGCAGCAACTGAATAATTACTCAAGACTGGCTGTACAGGTCTCGGAGGACACATGGGGAAATCCCATTTTTCAGCTGCTCTAGCAGCCAGTGCCATGAGCAATCTTAGCACACTGTTCTTCCTCTAGTAGCATGTTCACATTCATTTTGTGGGACCACACTGTGGTTGACAGCACTTTACTCCCCAAAGCACAAGAGTACTAAACTTTCCAGTCAATAATTGTATCTATAAAGGTTATGCTTTCTTGGCTGACATAAAAGCCACAAAACATTCACCAACAAAGAAAATCAGGTTATCTAATTTTCATTGAGTTGGCTTGTACCCAACACAGTTTTATACACTTTTTATTTTGAAGTAATAGTTGACTCATAGGAAGCTAAGAAAATAAAGAGTCCCAGCTTCCCAGCTTTTTACCCAGCTTCCCCTGATGCTGACATCTTATAGAGGCTCTAGTGTAAAGTCAAAACTAGGAAACTGACATTAGGACCTGAATTTTAAAACCTGAATTCATTTGTGTGTATGTGTGTGTGTAGTATTATGCACCTTTTTTTGTGTACAAATTTGTATAATCACCACCGCAGTCAAAATACATGTTTGTTGCACCATCACAAGATGATTCCTTTCTGCTGTCTCCTTGAAGCTGTGTCTCCCTCCCCACTAAACCCATCCTTGGGCCCTGACAGCCACTAACCTGTTCTCTACTCATCTAGTTTTATTGTTTCAAAGATGTTATATGAATGGAATCATACACTATTAATATTGTGGGGGTGAAAATCTAACTTTTGTCACTAAACATAAAGTCCTTGGGGTCCATTTGGTTTGTTGCACATGTCACTCTGTGTGTATATGTGTGTGTGTGTATGTGTGTGTGCGCACAAGCACTTGTGTCCAATTCTTTACAGCCCCATGGGCCGAAACCCAAGAGGCTCCTCTGCCATGTAGCTTAGCAAGAATACTGGATGCAGTGCCATTTCCTTCTCTAGGGGAACTTCCTGACCCAAGGATCAAAACTGTGTCTCTTGCATCTCCTGCATCGTAGGCAGATTCTTTACCACTAGTGCCGCCTGGGAAAGGGTGGAAAGTTCCAAAGCTACTAGTGTAGTCCAGGAAATCTAGTGGCTTCATATCAGTACTTTGTCCATCAGGGACCTGTCAGGGGGACAGAAGCAATAAGAATCTAAACACGTAAGAATGGGAAATTGATAACAAAGGGACAGAATATCTGGAGAAACAAACTGGTGATGAGGGCTAGAGGAGCAAGAAAGAAGATTTAATACCTAGAGATTAGGAGCTGCTAATGTTCACTAATGTTCCTAGCCTAGAACACCCACACTTGAAGCTGCACTGTTGGAAACTCCATCAGGGCTTGTTCTAGGATGCTAAATAAGGACCATTTCCTACAGAAAAATGCAGCTTCCATTTGGACTGTCGAGTTTAAAATCACCTCACCATCACTATCATTACAACAACACTGGCAGTTATCCCTGGGTGGGAGCTGGAAGCCAGAAGCTTCTCTTCCTTTATCATCCAGATCTCCTGCCAGTACCAAAGGGGCCTAGAAGATACAGTGTAGTCTTACAGCCCTCGTCATACACAGCAGAGTCTAAAAGGGAAGTAGGAAAATCCAAAATATTTCTGCAGAACTTAACCTAAAATGAAACATTTGACTTAACATTAATGCCTTAAACCAAAGGAAAAATGATCAAAGATGGCACCTTGTTGGCCAACTTTTTGCTTTCTCCAGTATTTTAGAGCAAAATGAAATTATCACTAGTATGTAGCAGGATTGTTTACTTATGGATCTCAGTAAGATCAGCAAAGAGAGTTTACAGGCTCAAATTGGTAGAGAGTACTACATGGAAATTTCAAACTTCTAGTAAGAGAATAAAGGAATTTATGGAGTTTTTTTCCCCAAAATTGTACTTCAGATATTACCTTTTTTTTGTGAAGAAGAACATGGAATAAGTCTTTCACATAAAAGTATTCAGTCTGTTTTTAAAGGAAAGATGATTAACAAATCACTGAGGATCATTCTTTAAATTACATTTTACATTTGTGCCCCAAGCAAGCACCTCTTACCCAGATCATCCTAAATCAATTTAGAGAACCTGAAAATATGTTAATTCACCTGGTATCTCTTCTCTAATTCTGAAATTTGCACTCTGGAATTGTTAGGGGATGCACACGGACTGAAACCGCCCACCCTGGCCAGGCCCTTTAGTAGCCATTCGGATGAGCTGTTTTATGACGGGAGATCCTGGTAAGGAATACGGAACTAATAAGCCACCACCAACCGGAAGAGTTCGGGAAAGGTCTAAAGGAGACACCGCGTGTCTGTCCACTTCCCAGAATCCCTCTCGCTAGAATCCATCTTGGCTGGGCGACGTGTGCGCCACCAGGAAAGACTCTGAATTAGAATGATTGGCCAAAGACCACCCGGAAACTAATCCCGTCACCATAAAACCCAAAACTGTGAGCCACGCGGCAGAGCAGTTCTCCTGGGTTCCCTTACCCTGCTGCTCTCCACCCAGGTGCCCTTTCCCAATAAAATCTCTTGCTTTGTCAGCACATTTGTCTCCTTGGACAATTCATTTCCGAATGTTAGACAAGAGTCCAGTTTCGGGCCCTGGACGGGCTCCCCTTTCCTCGGAACTAATAAGCCACCACCAACCGGAAGAGTTCGGGAAAGGTCTAAAGGAGACACCGCGTGTCTGTCCACTTCCCAGAATCCCTCTCGCTAGAATCCATCTTGGCTGGGCGACGTGTGCGCCACCAGGAAAGACTCTGAATTAGAATGATTGGCCAAAGACCACCCGGAAACTAATCCCGTCACCATAAAACCCAAAACTGTGAGCCACGCGGCAGAGCAGTTCTCCTGGGTTCCCTTACCCTGCTGCTCTCCACCCAGGTGCCCTTTCCCAATAAAATCTCTTGCTTTGTCAGCACATTTGTCTCCTTGGACAATTCATTTCCGAATGTTAGACAAGAGTCCAGTTTCGGGCCCTGGACGGGCTCCCCTTTCCTGCAACAGAATGTTCAGGATTATTCAACGAAGCCTCTAAAATTATTTAAATCTTAAGTCCATTTCAAGAGAAGAAAAAAATATGGTACTGGCAAAACCTAATCGAAAATCTTGACCTTTTCAAAGATTTCTTTTCCTTGGCAGTTCTAATTTCTGAAATTTTATAAAGCGCAAAGGGAAATTTTCAGAATGGAATGAAGAATGGCTTTGATTTTGTTTTCTACTCTGGGGTCGGGGTCTATGCCCTTTAGGTTTCATAAACCACAATGAAAAGACAGATCTGATTCTAAATTACCTGACTGTTACGGTCTGATGCTAAATAAGGACCATTTCCTACAGAAAAATGCAGCTTCCATTTGGACTGTCGAGTTTAAAATCACCTCACCATCACTATCATTACAACAACACTGGCAGTTATCCCTGGGTGGGAGCTGGAAGCCAGAAGCTTCTCTTCCTTTATCATCCAGATCTCCTGCCAGTACCAAAGGGGCCTAGAAGATACAGTGTAGTCTTACAGCCCTCGTCATACACAGCAGAGTCTAAAAGGGAAGTAGGAAAATCCAAAATATTTCTGCAGAACTTAACCTAAAATGAAACATTTGACTTAACATTAATGCCTTAAACCAAAGGAAAAATGATCAAAGATGGCACCTTGTTGGCCAACTTTTTGCTTTCTCCAGTATTTTAGAGCAAAATGAAATTATCACTAGTATGTAGCAGGATTGTTTACTTATGGATCTCAGTAAGATCAGCAAAGAGAGTTTACAGGCTCAAATTGGTAGAGAGTACTACATGGAAATTTCAAACTTCTAGTAAGAGAATAAAGGAATTTATGGAGTTTTTTTCCCCAAAATTGTACTTCAGATATTACCTTTTTTTTGTGAAGAAGAACATGGAATAAGTCTTTCACATAAAAGTATTCAGTCTGTTTTTAAAGGAAAGATGATTAACAAATCACTGAGGATCATTCTTTAAATTACATTTTACATTTGTGCCCCAAGCAAGCACCTCTTACCCAGATCATCCTAAATCAATTTAGAGAACCTGAAAATATGTTAATTCACCTGGTATCTCTTCTCTAATTCTGAAATTTGCACTCTGGAATTGTTAGGGGATGCACACGGACTGAAACCGCCCACCCTGGCCAGGCCCTTTAGTAGCCATTCGGATGAGCTGTTTTATGACGGGAGATCCTGGTAAGGAATACGGAACTAATAAGCCACCACCAACCGGAAGAGTTCGGGAAAGGTCTAAAGGAGACACCGCGTGTCTGTCCACTTCCCAGAATCCCTCTCGCTAGAATCCATCTTGGCTGGGCGACGTGTGCGCCACCAGGAAAGACTCTGAATTAGAATGATTGGCCAAAGACCACCCGGAAACTAATCCCGTCACCATAAAACCCAAAACTGTGAGCCACGCGGCAGAGCAGTTCTCCTGGGTTCCCTTACCCTGCTGCTCTCCACCCAGGTGCCCTTTCCCAATAAAATCTCTTGCTTTGTCAGCACATTTGTCTCCTTGGACAATTCATTTCCGAATGTTAGACAAGAGTCCAGTTTCGGGCCCTGGACGGGCTCCCCTTTCCTGCAACAGAATGTTCAGGATTATTCAACGAAGCCTCTAAAATTATTTAAATCTTAAGTCCATTTCAAGAGAAGAAAAAAATATGGTACTGGCAAAACCTAATCGAAAATCTTGACCTTTTCAAAGATTTCTTTTCCTTGGCAGTTCTAATTTCTGAAATTTTATAAAGCGCAAAGGGAAATTTTCAGAATGGAATGAAGAATGGCTTTGATTTTGTTTTCTACTCTGGGGTCGGGGTCTATGCCCTTTAGGTTTCATAAACCACAATGAAAAGACAGATCTGATTCTAAATTACCTGACTGTTACGGTCCCTGGAGATCCAACCAGTCCATTCTGAAGGAGATCAGCCCTGGGATTTCTTTGGAAGGAATGATGCTAAAGCTGAAACTCCAGTACTTTGGCCACCTCATGCGAAGGGTTGACTCATTGGAAAAGACTCTGATGCTGGGAGGGATTGGAGGCAGGAGGAGAAGGGGATGACAGAGGATGAGGTGGCTGGATGGCATCACTGACTCGATGGACGTGAGTCTGAGTGAACTGCAGGAGTTGGTGATGGACAGGGAGGCCTGAGGTGCTGCGATTCATGGGGTCACAAAGAGTCAGACACGACTGAGCAACTGAACTGAACTGAACTGATGGTCCCCCAATTCAGAAAGTACACATGCAATGAGGGCAAAGAAACACACAACATTAGCAACCAGAAGTAAAGTGAATGCTTTGGGAAAACATACAGTCAGGGAAAACAGCAAAGCCAAGCCATCCCTTTGCCCTGCATATCCTGTGTAGCTCTTTGCAGGGCGGTGGGGGCATGTGGGGGGCAAGCTGAGGAGGGAGAACAGGGAATGTCAGAGGAAGACTTCACCAGATACTACTATTCTACATATTGATAGGGAAAGAGGGGTAGGAAATGGCCACTTGATTTTGACAACGTAACAAAGGGAGCTTCTTTTCACAATGTCATGGGACATTAAAAACAGGCTTGTTGGAAAAGGGGAGCCCCAAATTCAGGCACCGCCATCAGCTTGTTCTTTCATCAGCCTCAGACGGGAGTCTAGCTAGCTACCAAAAGGGGGAGGAAATGAGCTACTGACGCCAGCCGTCTCAAGGTGTCTCTCATTATATTCGTGAACTATAGCAGTCAGGGGAAGGAGAAAGAAGAATTTAGAGAAGTTTAGAGGACTTAGTAGCAAATAGGCACTTACTTACTCTTTTGACTACAAGGAAAAAATTTTGCTATATTGTGGAGTGGGAAAAAAAGTAGTGGGATTTCATTTATATATAGCAAAATACTTTTGTATTTTCTACTCAAAATTTTACAGAAACATATTTGTAAAGAGGAAACAAATTTTAAAATCTATAAACAAAATATGATTTCCTTGATTTACTCTTTCAAATGATGTTTATCTTCCAGTATCCTAATTGGAAAATTAATTTTCCCTAAAGAATAGGAGAAATCTTTTTATCTGATAAGTAAGTCACTTGGGGTTTTTATGTTTAAAATTATAAATACATGATGCCCGGTTAAATTTGTACTTCAGATAAACAATAATCAGTTTATAATAACACTATTGGTTTATTCTACTCTGAATCGATTGTTAACACAAAGATAGATAGATGATGATAAGTAGACAGAAGATAGAAAGATAGAATACAGTATTTGGGACATCCTTATAGTAAAATATTTTTTGTTGTTTTCTGATTCTCAATAGAGGAAAGAAAGAAAAAAAAGAAATACTTTGAAGGCAGAGCCCAGAGGAAGGCTAACCAGACTAACAATAAATTGGTTGCTTTGAAAAGCAGAAGAGGTTTTAAGCCGATCTCCATGAGAGATAATGGAGCTCCTAGCTACAACAATATATTAAATAGGTAATTCCCAGGCTTAACACCCTACTACATGCAGCTCAGAAGAAAATGGACCAGACAGTCAAAAGAATTCTTTTGACCTGGAAAAGTCGATCTAGAGCTAAGAACAGTTTATAGCTTATAAACAAATAAAGTGGTTATTAACTGATGGTTAACAAAAAAGATTAAGAAATCAATTAAAAAATAGAAGCTAATTATAAAATAAAATATTTCCCATTGTATTCATAATAATACTCATTATATAAAATTTGAAATCATTAGAGAAATATAATTAAAAACACAATGCTTTCCCAACCCAAAAAAGATAATAGAGACAGACAGTACTTTTATTTTTGAATAAGCACTAAACCAGACTATAATACACATCACAGGTAATCTGCTAGGAGACTGTAAAGATAGAAAGGAGTTTTACCCTCTTATATAGCAAAGCTGATAGAGTCCATTGCATGCTAAGTCACTTCAGTCATGTCCGACTCTTTGTGACCCTATGGACGGTAGCCAACCAGGCTCCTCTGCCCATGGAATTCTCTAGGCAAGAAAACTGGAGTGGGTTGCCATGCTCATCTCCAGGGAATTTTCCCTACCCAGGGATAGAACCCACATCTCATATATCTTCTGCATTGTCAGGCAGGTTCTTTACTGCTAGCTCCATCTGGGAAGCCCAATACATACCTATTTTCAAGATAATAATAACTAATCCTCAAGTGGGAGGACTGGACGGCACCATCAGTCATACAGAATTCATCCTAAATTCAGCTGGTAATTCAGTGACCATCTATGCTAGGTAACTGAACTAGCCAGAGGAAAAACACCCTTTTCTTATTTTTATGACAGAAAGTAGTTTCATACCTTGGAGTGAGGTGCCCATTCAAGTTAAGGCTCCTGTCCTCCCACAGAGACTGGGAGACTGTCTCCTTTAATGTTTGCATTGCCTTTTATGTGTGGTGGGGCCAGGGCCGGAGTAGGGATGGGGCAGAGGGGCTCAAACAAACATATCCTTCTCACAGCTCCGAAGGCTGTGCTGTGCTGTGCTTAGTCGCTTAGTCATGTCCAACTTTTTGTGATCCCCCCTGGACTGCAGCCCACCAGACTCCTTTGTCCATGGGGATTCTCCAGGTAGGAATACTGGATTGGGTTGCCATGCCCTCCTCCAGGGGATCTTCCCCACCCAGGGATCGAACCCAGGTCTTACGTATTGCAGGTGGATTCTTTACTGTCTGAGCCACCAGGGAAGTCTTGTTTCTGTATGCTGCTGCTAAGTCACTTCAGTCGTGTCCGACTCTGTGCGACCCCAGAGACGGCAGCCCACCAGGCTCCCCCGTCCCTGGGATTCTCCAGGCAAGAACACTGGAGTGGGTTGCCATTTCCTTCTCCAATGCATGAAAGTGAAAAGTGAAAGTGAAGTCGCTCAGTCGTATCTGACTCTCAGCGACCCCATGGACTTCAGCCTTCCAGGCTCCTCCGTCCATGGGGTTTTCCAGGCAAGAGTACTGGAGTGGGGTGCCATTGCCTTCTGCTGCTGCTGCTGCTGCTGCTAAGTCGGAAGTCCAAAATCAAGGCAAACTGAACAGATTAGATGTCTTGTGAGGATGTTTCCTAGGTGGCGCTAGTGGTAAAGAAACCGCCTGCCAGTGTATGATACTAAGAGACACGGGGTTTGATCCCTGGGTCTCGAAGATCCCCTGGAGAAGAGCATGACAACCCATTCCAGTATTCTTGCCTGGAGAATCCCATGGACAGAGGAGCCTGGAGGGCGACAGTCCATAGGGTCACAAAGAGTCAACAGGACTGGAGTGCCTTAGGACCGTGTGTACTCACACTCACAAGGACGCCTCCTGGTTCATAGAGTTCCAGGTTCATCCTGTCCCCTGGGTCCTCATAGGGAAAAGAGTTTGATGTTTGCATTTCAAAGAGAGAGTTCCCAGATCCTTAAGGGAAATGTTCCTGGTTCATGAAGCTGACAAAGGCCTATGTAGTTTCCAAAAGGGTTTAGTTATATTTCAAAAAGAGAGGAAGTACTCACAGCTATGGGGCTTCCAAGGTGACTCAGTGGTAAAGAATCTGCCTGCCATTGCAGGAGATGCGGGTTCCATCCCTGAGTCGGGAAGATCCTCTGGAGAAGGAAATGGCAACCAACTGTAGTATTCTTGCCTGGAGAAATTCCATGAACAGAGGAGCCTAGTGAGAGGAAGATCTCTTCCTACGTTTTCAACAGGGAGAAATAGCCTCTTATTTTAAAATTGCATTTGCCCTTAAATGTTATGAGAAAAGTTAAGGCGATATCTATCTACACCTAGATATAATCCTATTACCATTTTGTTATATTTTATACATTACTTTGTTTTTTATAACTTTAGTCAGATAATATAAACCTAATTTTGTGTCTAAACTTTTTCCTTTAACATTATCCCACATTACAAATATCACTTTTAATGGTAATCTTTTAATTGTTGCATTATGGTTCATTTCATACAGCAGTTAAAGCTTTTATTCCTTCATATTTACCATTAGTTCATTTTGAAAGATTGTCAGGAATAGAATTCCTAAGTAAATACAAATGAGCCTTTTAAAGTTTTTGTTAGATGTCTCTGAGCTGCTAACAGTTGCTTTTTTGAGTAACACAATTATGTCTTATTCAATAATTTTTCTCTCCCTAATTTTTCAAGCAATTGCACAGTTTCTATGATTTTTAAAAAGTGACTTGAACAATTCTCTTCTTCTTAATTCAATTAAATACTCCAAAGCATTTAGAATTATTAGGAATCATGAAAATAATATTCTTATTAGTTTTATATTTCTAGGGAGAGCCCACGCTTTTTGCCCTCATTGGAAGCCATCACTTGACAGTGAGCCATCACGGACCAATCAGTATCAGTTACCAGAGAAGAAGGAACACTGGGTGAATTTCATGTTGCGTTTGACCAAGCTTTGAAGCTCTAATGAACACTTGTGATCATTGCATCCTCATATAGAAAAACAATTGCTCAACTTCAAATTAATAACCAAAACGTGTTTTTAAAAATAATCTATTTGGCTGCATTACATACTTTCCTTGCTCTGCTGCAGGCTGTCCTGTTTACCCTAGAGACAAACTAATGTAAACCCTGGAGACTCCACTGATTTGAGTCTCTGAAGCAGCCACTGAGGTCCTTGGATCAATGGATAAAAAGAAAAAAAAAAAAGGTCCCTAAAACAAAGCATCTTCTCTCTCTCTCCACCCCACCCCCAACTTTTCTTCTTTTGTCAGCTGTTTGCAAGATCTAATTAAAGCCACTGTGTTTTGATACACAGTCAGACCCCAATAGATTGAATTACAAGTCACCCTGAAGTCAGAGACTCAAGGCAGGGTCCTAGCTTTTAAAGCTAAAATGATGAATAACAGGTGACATTTGATCAAATTCAGCATTGGTTTTCTGGCAGAGAGATGAAAAGGAGGGATATATAATTTTTTAATTAATATACAGAACTTAGATCCTCTTTGTCACAATTCCATTTTTTTTTAAATTTTATTTTTACTTTATTTTACTTTACAATACCGTATTGGTTTTGCCATACATTGACATGAATCCACCATGGGTGTATATTAGCTCCCAATCCCGAATCCCCCTCCCACCTCCCACCCCACATCATCTCTCTGGCTCATCCCTGTGCACCAGCTCCAAGCATCCTGTATCCTGTATCGAACATAGGCTTGTGCTTCGTTCTTACATGTTAGTTTACATGTTTCAATGCCATTCTCCCAAATCATCCCACCCTCTTCCTCTCCCATAGAGTCCAAAAGTCCTTTCTATACATTTGTGTCTCTTTTGCTGTCTCACATACAGGGTCATCACTGCCATCTTTCTATATTCCATATATATGTGTCAGTATACTGTATTGGTGTTTTTCTTTCTGGCTTACTTCACTCTGTATAATAGGTTCCAATTTCACAATTCCATTTAAAATTACCCCATGTCCCCTGTAATTAACAACAGCAAAAAATTAAGCACTATCCTTACATTTTACTAACCAACTAATAAGATACTTAACATGAGATATTCCAGAAGCATTTTATCACTGTATTAAATTCATCCCATAAATTGAGAAATATCTTTGTTTATATAGAATGGAAAAAGACTTAGCCAGGCATATACAGCATATACTATACAGCACTCTCAAGAATTTCAGGATGTAGATGGAGAAATCAATGGCACCCCACTCCAGTGCTCTTGCCTGGGAAATCCTATGGACAGAGGAGCCTGGTGGGCTGCAGTCCATGGCGCCGCTGGGAGTCGGACACGACTGAACGACTTCACTTTCATCTTTCACTTTCATGCACTGGAGAAGGAAATGGCAACCCACTCCAGTGTTCTTGCCTAGAGAATCCCAGGGACGGGGGAGCCTGATGGGCTGCTGTCTCTGGGGTCGCACAGAGTCAGACACAACTGAAGTGACTTAGCAGCAGATGGAGAAATGGGATATTTATATATAAATGGTAACTACTATAACCATACATGGTATTGAACATAAATTATGATATATCTAATATTTCTATGATTTATTAGAGTGTGCTAAGTTTGGCCTTCACTACAACTCTAAATTTGATATTTTTACTACCATTCAATGGATGAAGAAATTGGGATTTAGAGAGACAAGAACTTGCCCAAGATTTCACTTCTAGTAAGAGATAAGATCTGACATCAAATTTATGATCTGGAGTAAGCCAGGCAATTAAATGCCTAGAAAATCAAAATTGGAGCATAGCTTTATCAAAAGAGCATTTATGACAGATGCTGGATTTAACGGCATAGGCACAGAGGTCATGTTAAGTGAAAGAGAAGTTTCTTGGCAAAGGCACACCAAACAGGAATCCCTGAGGCCTTTCCACTGGAATCTGGAGAACAGTGACTGAGCCAGCTTGTCTGAGGGGAGATTACAGGAGAGACCGAAATGTTAAGGCTAAAATGTTTACACTTTATTAAGTAAACCAGTGGGTACTAGAGAAAATTTTGAAACAAGACTGTGACATTTTATCTTTGAAGAAAATGGCAGTTTTGGCTTCCGTAACATACGTGAGTCAAAAATGTTTTTTAAATTTTTTTAAGACATGACTCAAGCCTGCCTTATTAAGCCAGAACACATTGTTCAGACCACTAAACTTGGTGGTCTGAAGAACATGCCTGCCAATGCAGGATTCATAAGAGATGCAGGTTTGATCCCTGGATCGGGAAGATCCCCTGGATTACCACACAGCATCCCACTCCAGTATTCTTGCCTGGAGAATTCCATGGATGGAGGAGCTTGGTGGGCTACGGCTTATAGGGTCACAAAGAGCTGGACAGGACTGAAGTGACTGAGCAGGCACGCAAACTTGGCAAAAATGTTACAGGCGTCAACAATGTTAAAATCCTTTCACAGATATCCCTGCTGCGCTTGATAGTAGCTAAAGGATAACAACACATGTGCATGTCAACTGTTTCTCTGTTGCAGTGCTCCAAAATTCTGAGGACCATTTTTTGAATTACAAACTCAGGTCATTTTATTTCCAATCAGTCAGTTCAGTTCAGTTCAGTCGCTCAGTCATGTCCGACTCTTTGCAACCCCATGAATCACAGCACGCCAGGCTTCCCTGTTCATCACCAACTCCCAGAGTTCACTCAGACTCACGTCCATCGAGTCAGTGATGCCATCCAGCCATCTCATCCTCTGTTGTCCTCTTCTCCTCCTGCCCCCAATCCCTCCCAGCATCAGAGTCTTTTCCAATGAGTCAACTCCGCATGAGGTGGCCAAAGGACTGGAGTTTCAGCTTTAGCATCATTCCTTACAAAGAAATCTCAGGGCTGATCTCCTTCAGAATGGACTGGTTGGATCTCCTTGCAGTCCAAGGGACTCTCAAGAGTCTTCAACACCACACTTCAAAAGCATCAATTCTTCGGTGCTCAGCCTTCTTCACAGTCCAACTCTCACAAACATACATGACCACAGGGAAAACCATAGCCTTGACTAGATGGACCTTAGTCGGCAAAGTAATGTCTCTGCTTTTGAATATGCTGTCTAGGTTGGTCATAACTTTTCTTCCAAGGAGTAAGCGTCTTTTAATTTCATGGCTGCAATCACCATCTGCAGTGATTTTGGAGCCCCCAAAATAAAGTCTGACACTGTTTCCACTCTTTCCCCATCTATTTCCCATGAAGTGATAAATAGACTTTATTCTCAGGGACTTTGAAAATATCCTGAGGCAAAGTGTTGTTTCTCTAAAGTCTTGAGATACCAGGAGACTGGGAGGAAGCATGCCAGAGAGGAAGTGAAGGGCACAATCATATCATGGGTTTGGGTTAAACTTGAAGAGAGCCAAGAGATTCTGATCTAGGATTAGGGGACATTTGTTTGTGCTTCTTTTCCAGGTTGGAGCTGACTCGCTTCCATTTTGCAATGGAATAAAGGTGTACACCATTAGTACTCTCTCCACCACAACTTTGCCCCTCTTCTAAAACTCCTTGTCAGTGAAGTATAGGGAAAACCTATGAGTCTGAAAAATTCCCTAAAATTGTTCTTATGAATATTATACCAATTAATTTTATGACACTATATGGAAGCAAGACACATCCAGATGAATAAGATTAATTAGCATTCTGAAAATGTTCTCAATGCATAAATAAACCGGAGATAAAATGTGAAGCAGTATAATAGAAAGTTATTCTTCCACTTACTCCTTTTCTCCTACTCTCTGATTCCACATATCTTGATATTTTAAAAACATGCAAGATTTATTTGTTCATATGTAGCTCTTGAATAGCTTGGTATAATTGATACCCTCAGATTATGATTATAATTTATGGTATTATTTGACTTTCAGAATTAAAGGACAGTTATCACTGCACCATAAATATGAGTCAACCTGTACTTTATTGAGCCTTTGCACACACCACACACCACCATTTTAGATATCATAGTCACCTGGATCTTTGATCTCAAGTATTAAAACGTGGTTATAGAGAAAAATATACATGCTTTGAAGCATTTCCTAAATTAGCAGTCAGTAAGCATAAAACAATACTGTAACAGCACAAATTAAATGCACACATGTAACATAGAATCAAGGTGGAAATGACAGAATAGGCAGATAGAGTAATAATTTTTCTAACCATAGATCGTCCCCGTATCCCATCCAGGAGATGGAGATGTTTTTTTCCAGCTTTTCATGATTTGCTATACCCCATTCTATGACCTACAAAAAACAGGCCATCCTTGTTCAGTCCACTTAAAACCCTGATGACATGGCTTGTCCTCCTGAATAAAAAAACAAAAAGGAGGCTTCTAACAGTGTAATCCAAAATACTCAGGGGGATGAAGAAATTCCTCCAGATTCATAGAAATCCATAAGAAGGTTAACAGTTATTTTAACTAGACAAAAGAGCTAAAGCAATGCTAATGCACAATCTTCCAAGAATAAAAGATCCCACTTATTTCATTCAACAAATATTAATTGATCATCTTCGCATATTAGGCATTGTTGTAGGTCTGGGTGAATACAAGTTGACCAAATCCCTTCCTTTGGTGCTTACGGCCTATTGAAAGAAGAAAGACCAAGAAAAAGCTTACAAAGGTGAGATTTTGAATGCCAGGTGGGGAGTAGGCTGTTGGAAAATGAGCTAGAGAGAATATGCTGGAATGGGCATTCAATTTAAATAGAGTGATTAGTGAGGGCTCATTGAGAAGAGGATGTTTGAATCAGGATGATAAGAAGGTGGGCTTCTGAGGTGGTGTTAGTGGTAAAGAACTTGACTGCCCATCCAGGAGAAACAAAAGACTTGATTCAATCTCTGGGTGGGGAAGATCCCCCAGAGGAGGGCATGGCAACCCACTGCAGTATGCTTGCTTGGAGAATCCCAGGGACAGAGGAGCCTGATGGGCTGTGGTCCACAGGGCTGCAAAGAGTTGGACACAACTGAAGAGAGTTTGTTCTTGTTGTTTACTCCCTCAGCTGTATCTGACTCTTGCCATCCCATGGACTCTAGCACACCTAGCTCCTCTGCTCATGGGATTTCTCAAGCAAGAATACTGGAATGGGTTGCCTTTCCTCCTCCAGGGGAATCTTCTGACCCAGGGATCAAACTTGCAACTCCTGCATTGCAGACAGAGTCTTCACCCACTGAGCCAAGGTGAGGGGCTGAGCTCTGTAGGTATCTGGGGAGATATGCTCGGGTACTAGGATTAACAAGACCAGACATCCTGAGGCAGTGGGATATCTGGTGAGTGAAAGGCCCAGGAGGCCAGTGTGGCTGGAGAACAGGGAACAAGAGAGAGATAAATAGAAGAGACTGGAAAGGACATGAGGAACTAGATTGTGTAAGGCTGGCAGAGATGTTTCAAGGGCTTAGAGTTCCACTCCAAGGAGAACAAAAGTCCTGGCAGGGCTTTAAGCAAAGGAATGATAAGATCTTATACATGTTTTAAAGGCATGGATCCGATGCCTTGTTGAGAATTTAAAAGAAAAATCCAAACAAATAGTTCTCCTTTACTTTAAAAAAAGAGTTTATAAAGTAGTATCTGTCAGTTGAAGAGAGAAATGCCTTGTCCTTTGTACAAAAATGTGGCTCCTTTATTTCTGGCATTTGGCAGAAAAATGGTCAATTTGGAACTAATGTATCCACCCTCTCTAACCTGGGTTTTCCTGCCCAGTGGTACTCTCAGAGCAGCCAGCTGGCTGGGATTAGAGGCTTCCTGCCCACCCCGGGGGAATGAAGGAAGTCCGTGGGCCTTGGGGGCTATCATTGGCAAGTGTAAGTTGAGCAACTTCTCTCCCTGCTCCTGCTCCTACTAAGATGAAGACCAGCTTCATCTCAAGAGGAAATAAACAGTACTTTTATGGATAAAAATAAAGTTTCTTTACTTCAATCACTTTCTCCCTAAACAAAAATATATACAGCATGCAAACTATCAGAGTAATACACAAGATCTCAAAGCTGA
The DNA here is from genome assembly GCA_006410635.1 of Cephalophus harveyi. Lineage (NCBI taxonomy): Eukaryota > Metazoa > Chordata > Mammalia > Artiodactyla > Bovidae > Cephalophus > Cephalophus harveyi. The sequence continues at coordinate 99,382 of SJYT01051914.1, read as the reverse complement.
CATCAGAGGCTTCATCACCAAAACCCTGCTCTTTCCCACATGTTCTATTTTTTTCTGAACACAATGAGCTTTAGCCAACCCAAAGAGAGCTATTTTCTGTTTCTTTTCTCATGCTATTTCTGTTTCTTTGCTCATGCTATGTGTTCGGCCTGAAACACTTCCCTGACACCCATTTCTCCAGGTCCAAAATGAAGCTACAAAGTGGAAGCAGTGAGGAGCCCTGGGTGAAATTGTTAAACTTTGACCCCAGGAACTTGAACTTTCTCAGCCTATTTCCTTTTTTGCCTTACAGAGGATGTTATGTACCAATTAGATAACAGAAGTGAAAGTCTTTATAGATTATAAAATAAAAACATCGCATTTATTTAGTCAATAAATACTGATATCTATTTCACTGAAGGAGACAGATTGAGGGGAATAGAGGGAAGGTGGGAAGATATTTAGGAATAAGAAAGCTCAGTGGTAAGTGTTGCTCAAGGAGGCTCTCCTCACTGCACCTGGTCATACAGTGGAGGGAAAGTAGTCAGTCCTGGCTCTAACATTCACTGGGTTTGGGACAAGAGCACAAAATGAGACCCATGTCACATACCTCATAACAAAAAAATAGCAAAATACCAGTAATACTATGGTTTTTCACACAACTTGAAAGTCTGAAAAACATCAAAGTTAGCTGAATTTAATTGCTGTTACACAGATTCACTGTTCTATTTATAGACTGGTGTTGTAACAAGTAATAAAATAAAGACAAGCCTAGTTCATAAATAATCATGAATTCGATTAAAATTATTTTTATTGTCTTCATTTTGACAAAGCCACTAAATGAAGTTGCTATAAGTATAAAATGGGCTTCCCTGGTGGCTCAGTCAGTTAAGAATCTGCCTGCAATGCGGGAGACCTGGGTTCCATCCCTGGGTTGGAAAGATCCCCTGGAGGAGGACATATTAACCAACTCCAGTATTCTTGCCTGGAGAATCCTCATGGACAGAGGAGCCTGGTAGGCTGCAGTCCATGGGGTCACAAAGAGCTGGACATGACTGAGTGGCTAAGCACAGCACATAAGTATAAAATACACACAGAATTGGAAGACTTGCTACCTCTCAAAAGAAGGTAAAATAGCTCATGAATTTTTGTGTTGATTAAATATTGACATGATAGTATTTTATAAGGATTGGATTAAGCAAAACATCATTGAACTTTAAAAAACCATATATAGCACATGTTGATTTTTATATATTTTAGATAAAGCTAGGCACTGAGCAGTCTCATGCTAATTTGGGATAAACCTTTCATTTTATTTCTGAGGTAGGGAAGATGATGGAACATTTTCGTGATCTCTGTTCTTTCAACTCTTTCCTTGAACAGACATAAGAAGAACACATCAGGAGTAAGGGCTGCAGCTCCAGAAGCTGACTTGGTCTAAGTCCAACTTTGGCCATGTTGTGCCCCAGGTCTCCCTACCTAGAGAGTAATTGTGAGCCTGAGTATTACAAGGAGGGAAGATGGGGGAGGACTCTGAAAAAAACTGGCCCTGTGAACAGGAAGAGTCTGCACACCTGGAGGGCTGCATGATCTCACAACTCCCAGAAAAACCCCCGTCCTCACAGAAACTTGAAATCCTGGAAAGAATTTCTTTCTGAAGTCACAGGAGGAAAGGGACAGCTTCCAAACTGTGTGTGTGTGTGTGTGTGTGTTAGTCTCTCAGTCATGACTGACTCTTTGTGAGCCCTGGACTGCAGCCTGACAGGCTCCTCTGTCCATGGAATTCTCCAGGCAAGGATACTGGAGTGTGTTGCCATTCCCTTCTCCAGGGGATCTTCCCAACCCAGGGATTAAACCTAAATAAATCTTCCACATTGTGGGAAGATTCTTTGTTGTCTGAGCCACCAGGGAAGCGCAGCATCCAAACTACCTCCCATAAAACTGTATTTCATGTTTTATGTCAGTCAAATTGTATCTGTGAAATCAAGGACTTCAGAGCTCCCAGAAATAACCTTGAAGAGTACTTGTAAATGACTTACAGTCTGACAGACGCATTCTCGTACCTTTAAGCATGGCATTGGTATGAATTATTACCCAGATAATTTAAATAAAAGCAGATTCAGGTAACTCTAGCTAGACATTTGTAAATACTTCCCATTTAATCTGGACTCTTTAGGTGTGGCAGTAACCCAGGGATTTAGAACATTTAAGATGTGTGTGCATAGGATAGGGTTTGGAGTTTGCTCACAGGGGCAGGGAATTGAATTTCTTCCCACCAGAAATGGAGAATTGGAGAAAAGATGTGAGGTTGGCCCATCCCATTGGACAGTCCAGGAAGAATGGAGAAAAAGATTCAACGTGCACTTCTTAACATGACTTGGAGCAGAACAACAGGCCAGGGAGCCAAGCAGGCAAAGATGTGCCAGATAGACGAAGACAGAGAGGAAAAAGAGCCTGTTGATGTTGGGCAGCTAACCAGCTGCTGTCAGAGAATGTTGTTCATCCCAATGGGATACAAAAAAACAATGTAACCGATCTTCTAGCAGGTGGGGTACAGGTCTCCTCTTCCTGAGCTGTTTATTTCCATGTGTAGTTGGCTTTAGACAGGTAGAAAGGTAAGTGAGAGAAAAAGGATCAGCTCAGGAAGGACTGAAGCATCTCATTTAAACTGAGGTTAAATGTAATTAACCTTATTAATTACATTATTAATTACATAAGTATATTAATTAAATGTGATTAATAATGATATCAGGGCTCAGATGGTTATTAACTTAGAGAAAGGCAGGGCGAACTTCCTCCCTGACATTCTTTTATGTTTTTGGATGTACATTTTACTGCCTGTAACCATCAGAGGCAGCCTGTTTGTGACTCTTCTTTCTGGAGGGCAGATATCCAGATGTACATTGATGTTTACTTTTTTTCATTCTTTAGTCAACAAATATTCACTGGCCTTTTTCTTCCGGTTACAGCACAATGAAAAATGAAAACAGGAAGCTTTCTAATCTTTTGACTCATATCTTTTTATGATATAATTAAAAAATAATTTTTCTAATTAAACATTTCTCAAAGAGGTGATGTTTGAATGAGCACTTTATAGACTTTGAACATGCAGAACAGTTACTTTACTTTTTCTTCTAGTCCAACAATTTCTTCCAGTCCAAAACTGCTTTTCCAGCAATTTTGAAAACTGCAAAAACTTTTACTTACAAGATTATATCTGGGCAAAAGATACTTGATAATGATTAAACTGGCTACAAGAGAGGATTGAGATTAAAAAGATAGGCCATTCTGCATATTATTAAGAGGAGGGCAGGGAACAAGGGCACCTGCCAGTCATTTTCAGTAAAGTATTTTGAATCTAAATTTCCCACATGCCTGAGACATAATTTTATCATTATAAAAGATTATTTTTAATTAAAAAATATATATACCTTTTTATAGATTATTGGTTTTCATTACATAAACAATAAAATCATACATTCAAAAATGTAAATAATTATACTAAAGTGCTACTGGTATGTGTGTTCATGTGATGAGATGCATTCTTCCCTCATTCTTCTGCTTTCTAACTTTTAGACTTTCTTCTGTGATTTAAGTAACATATTAGGAGCCCTGAGGGAGGAGCTTCCCTGGCCACTCAGCGGTAAAGAATCCACCTGCAATTTAGGAGCCGCAGGAGACACAGGTTCAATCTCTGGATCAGGAAGATCCCCTAGAGGAGGGCACAGCAACCCACTCCAGTATTCCTGCCTGGAGAATCCCAAGGTCAGAGGAGCCTGGAGGGCTACTGTCCATAGGATGGCAAAGAGTCGTACACGACTGAGCATGCACAGGAGGAGGGGGAGGTACTTGCACCTAGTCATGATATTCTCCTGGGAAAATCTCAGATCTATATCAATCTGTTGGCTTCTTCTCTCATCTACTCATCAAGCTGGAGGAAATTCTAAGCCTCTAAAGGTTATTGTGTCTCCCCAAGGGGCTGCTGCTGCTGCTGCTAAGTCACTTCAGTCGTGTCCAACTCTGTGCGACCCCAGAGATGGCAGCCCACCAGGCTCCCCCATCCCTGGAATTCTCCAGGCAAGAACACTGGAGTGGGGTGCCATTTCCTTCTCCAATGTATGAAAGTGAAAATTTAAAGTGAAGTCGCTCAGTCGTGTCCGACTCTTAGCGACCCCATGGACGGCAGTCTACCAGTCTCCTTCATCCATGGGATTTTCCAGGCAAGAGTACTGGAGTGGGGTGCCATTGCCTTCTCCACCCCAAAGGGCTACTGTCAAGCTTATCAGGACCTCAATGCTAGCCACTTTTTTACTTCTCCCAAGCCTCTCTCTCCTTCTGCCTGTGGGTCATTTCAGTCCTACACTTTCCCCAAACCCTCTGTTTCATATGCCCTCCTTGTTTTGAACAGTTTACCTTCTCTTATTTTTAACTGAAAGAAAAGAAAAATAGAGATCTGTCTGCATGAACTGTGTCAGTTTTCTTCACATACTCACATGACACCATCACTCCCCCCTCCTCTCAAAGATTGGCTCTTTCTCCTCCTGGGGTAACAACCTCTTTCAGTCTCTACACTGTTCCAGACAAGGGAGACGGTAGAGCTTATACTCTACTAGAAAGTTCATTGTTGGCAATTCCAACCCTGAGGAAATCTAGGGTCATCTGTTTCCAGACATGAGGAGTACCTTCAGTAAACAGTCACTGGAGCAGAAAAGGGCCTCGATGGTTACAACAGTTTCATGTTCAGTTCAGTTCAGTTCAGTCGCTCAGTCATGTCCGACTCTTTGCGACCCCATGAATCGCAGCACGCTAGGCCTCCCTGTCCATCACCATCTCCCAGAGTTCACTCAGACTCACGTTCATCGAGTCCGTGATGCCATCCAGCCATCTCATTCTCTGTCGTCCCCTTTTCCTCCTGCCCCCAATCCCTCCCAGCATCAGAGTCTTTTCCAATGAGTCAACTCTTCGCATGAGGTGGCCAAAGTACTGGAGTTTCAGCTTTAGCATCATTCCTTCCAAAGAAATCCCAGGCTTGATCTCCTTCAGAATGGACTGGTTGAATCTCCTTTCAGTCCAAGGGACTCTCAAGAGTCTTCTCCAACACCACAGTTCAAAAGCATCAATTCTTCGGCACTCAGCCTTCTTCACAGTCCAACTCTCACATCCATACATGACCACAGGAAAAACCATAGCCTTGACTAGACGGACCTTAGTCGGCAAAGTAATGTCTCTGCTTTTGAATATACTATCTAGGTTGGTCATAACTTTTCTTCCAAGGAGTAAGCGTCTTTTAATTTCATGTTACTCCTTTATTTATTTAACAAATATTGAATGTTCACCAAACTGTTTACCATCAAGAGAGAGGACACATATTAAACCAGTAATTGCACAGATCGTTAGTTATAGTCTATAAAATGCTCTGAAGGAAAGATACAGGATATTGACAGCATATAACTAGGGGACCTTGCATAAACTAGCACATTAAAAAAGCCTTCCCTAAGAAAATGTCAGTTAATTGAGAGGTGGAGAATGAGTAGGAGTTTGTTAAGCAAACCAACAGGGAAAAGGCCTTCTAGGCAAAGTGATCATAAAGCCTTGCATGAAACTGGAAAGGTATAAAGATTGAAAGTAGGTCAGGGTGGCTAGAGTTTATTGACCAAGGATAAGAGAAGGTAAAAAAGAAGTTTCATCGGTATGCTGGGACCAGATCTTTGAGGAGCCTGGTCTTTTCCTATGATCTTATCCCTATGACTTGGGCTTCCACGGTGGCTCAGAGGGTGAAGAATCTGCCTGCAATGCAGGAGACCCGGATTCAATCCCGGGGTTGAGAAGATCAGCTGGAGAAGGAAACAGCTACCCACTCCAGGACTTTTTCCTGGAGAATTCCATGGACAGAAGAGCCTGGCAGGCTACAGTACATGTGTTCACAAAGAGCTGGATGCAACTGAGTGACTAACACTTTGATTTCAGTTTATTCTATGAGCAGTGGAAATCCACTGAAGGATTTAAATCAAGACTGACCTCATTTGCTTTGTTTTTAAAAGTTAATTTCAGAGTTTTGGTTACCAACACCAACTAAAACACTGATTTAATTCATAAAAAACTCTAACAAATTACAAGAATGCGTTCCTCTTGGCTTTCCTTTCTGGATATCTAAATCCCACTTCATTGAACACTCAGTTCACCATTACTTCCACAAAGTCTTCTTTGAGCATTTCAGGGCTGAGCTGTTTACAATTTTGTGAATTCTTAGAGCCATTGCAGCCTTGTTGTCCCCCTACCACAATGTTAACTTCTGGAGGACAGGAATTACTATCTACTGTCTTCACTGATCTATCCCTATCACATAAAACAGGACCTGGTCATGGCCGGTGTTCCACTCAGTTCAGTTCAGTTTAGTTCAGTTCAGTCACTCAGTCATGTCTGACTCTTTGCGACCCCATGGACTGCAGCATGCCAGGCTTTCCTGTCCATCCCCAAATCCAGGAGTTTACTCAAAATTGTGTTCATTGAGTTGGTGATGCCATCCAACCATCTCATCCTCTGTCATCCGCTTCTCCTCCCACCTTCAACCTTTCCCAGCATCAGGGTCTTTCGCAGTGAGTCAGTTCTTCACATCAGGTGGCCAAAGTATTGGAGTTTCAGCTTCAACATCAGTCCTTCCAATGAATAATAAGGACTGATTTCCTTTAGGATGGACTGGTTGGATTTCCTTGCAGTCCAAGGGACTTTCAAGAGTTTTCTCCAACACCACAGTTCAAAAGTTTCAATTCTTTGGTGCTCAGCTTTCTTTATCGTCCAACTCTCACATACATACGTGACCACTGGAAAAACTATAGCCCTGACTAGATGGACTTTGTTGGCAAAGTAATGTCTCTGCTTTTAATATGCTGTTTAGGTTGGTCGTAACTTTTCTTCCAAGGAGAAAGTCTCTTTTAATTTCATGGCTACAGTCACCATCTGCAATGATTTTGGAACCCCAAAAAATAAAGTCCGCCACTGTTTCCACTATTTCCCCACTTATTTGCAGTGAAGTGATGGGACGGATGCCATGATCTTAGTTTTCTGCATGTTGTATTTTAAGCCAACTTTTTCACTCTCCTCTTTCACTTTCATCAAGAGACTCTTTAGTTCATCTTTACTTTCTGCCATAACGGTGGTGTCATCTGCATATCTGAGGTTATTGATATTTCTCCCAGCAATCTTGATTCCAGCTTGTGCTTCATCCAGCCCAGCATTTCTCATGATGTACTCTGCATACAAGTTAAATAAGCAGGGTGACAATATACAGCCTTGACGTCATCCTTTTCCTATTTGGAACCAGTCTGTTCCATGTCCAGTTCCAACTGTTGCTTCCTGACCTGCATACAGATTTCTCAAGAGCAGGTCAAATGGTCTGGTATTCCCATCTCTTCCAAATTTTCCACAGTTTCTTGTGATCCACATAGTCAAAGGCTTTGGCATAGTCAATAAAGCAGAAATAGATGTTTTTCTGGAACTCTCTTGCTTTTTCAATGATCCAGTGAATGTTGGCAATTTGATCTCTGATTCTTCTGCCTTTTCTAAAAGCAGCTTGAACATCTGGAAGTTCACGGTTCATGGATTGCTGAAGCCTGGCTTGGAGAATTTTGAGCATTACTTTACTAGCGTGTGAGATGAGTGCAATTGTGTGGTAGTGTGAGCATTCTTTGGCATTGCCTTTCTTTGGGATTGGAATGAAAATTGACCTTTTCCAGTCTCATGGCCACTGCTGAGTCTTCCAGATTTGCTGGCATATTGAGTGCAGCACTTTCATAGCATCATCTTTTAGGATTTGAAAGAGCTCAACTGGGAATTCCATCACCTCCACTAGCTTTGTTCGTAGTGATGCTTTCTAAGGCCCACTTGACTTCACATTCCAGAATGTCTGGTTCTAGGTGAGTGATCACACCATTGTGATTATCTTGGTCTCGAAGATCTTTTTTGTATCGTTCTTCTGTGTATTCTTGCCACCTCTTCTTAATATCTTTTGCTTCTGTTAGGTCCATACCATTTCTGTCCTTTATCGAGCCCATCTTTGCATGAAAAGTTCCCTTGGAATCTCTAATTTTCTTGAAGAGATCTCTAGTCTTTCCTGTTCTATTGTTTTCCTCTATTTCTTTGCACTGATCACTGAGAAAGGCTATCTTATCTCTCCTTGCTATTCTTTGGGTATAGCTTTCCTTTTCTCCTTTGCTTTTCACTTCTCTTCTTTTCACAGCTATTTTTAAGGCCTCCTCAGACAGCCATTTAGCATTTTTGCATTTATTTTTCTTGGGGATGATCTTGATCCTTGTCTCCTGTGTAATGTCACAAACCTCCATCCATAGTTCATCAGGCACTCTATCAGATCTAGTTCCTTAAATCTATTTCTCACTTCCACTGTATAATCATAAGGGATTTGATTTAGGTCATACCTGAATGGTCTAGTGGTTTTCCCTATTTTCTTTTTTTTTTAAATTTAAATTTATTTATTTTAATTGGAGGCTAATTACCTTACAATATTGTATTGGTTTTGCCGTACATCAACATGAATCCACCTTGGGTGTACACATGTTCCCAATCCTGTACCCCCCACCCACTTCCCTCCCTGTACCATTTTTCTTTAATTTCAGTCTGAATTTGGCAATAAAGAGTTCATGATCTGAGCCACAGTCAGCTCCTGGTCTTGTTTTTGCTGACTCTATAGAGCTTCTCCATCTTTGGGTGCAAAGAATATAATCAATCTGCTTTTGGTATTGACCATCTGGTGATATCCATGTGTAGAATCTTCTCTTGTGTTGTTGGAAGAGGGTGTTTGCTATGACCAATACGTTCTCTTGGCAAAACTCTATTAGCCTTTGCCCTGCTTCATTCTGTACTCCAAGGCCAAATTTGCCTGTTACTCCATGTACTTCTTGACTTCCTAGTTTTGCATTCCAGTCCCCTATAATGAAAAGGACATCTGTTTTGGGTATTAGTTCTAGAAGGTCTTGTAGGTCTTCACAAAACCATTCAACTTCAGCTTCTTCAGCATTACTCGTTGGGGCAGAAACTTGGATTACCATGATATTGAATGGCTTGCCTTGGAAACGAACAGAGATCATTCTGTCGTTTTTGAGATTGCATCCAAGTACTGCATTTCAGATTCTTGTTTACTATGATGGCTACTCCATTTCTTCTAAGAGATTCTCGCCCACAGTAGTAGATAAAATGGTCATCTCAGTTAAATTTACCCATTCCTGTCCGTTTTAGTTTGCTGATTCCTAAAATGTCAATGTTCACTCTTGCCATCTCCTGTTTGACCACTTCAAATTTGTCTTGATTCATGGATCTAACACTCCAGGTTCCTATGCAATATTGTTCTTTACAGCATCGGATCTTGTTTCCATCACCAGTCACATCCACAACTGGGTGTTGTTTTTGCTTTGGCTCTGTCTCTTCATTCTTTCTGGAATTATTTCTCCACTGATCTCCAGTAGCATATTGGGCACCTACCAACCTTGTGGGTTCATCTTTCAGTGTCCTATCTTTTTGCATTTTCTTACTGTTCATGGGGTTCTCAAGGTAAGAATGCTGAAGTGGTTTGCCATTCCCTTTTCCAGTGGAATTTTGTCAAGCAGCGGCTGCACAGTCCTGGAACGAGTAGCTGTGAGGAGATACCCCATGTCCAAGGTCAGAGAAACCCCAGTAAGATGGTAGGTGATGGAACAGCTGTGAGGAGATACCCCATGCCCAAGGGCAAAGGAGAAGCCCCAGCAAGATGGTAGGAGTGGTGAATTCACGTTTCAAGTTGGACCCCATTCCCGCCAGAGAAGTTCAAGGGCTTGGGCAGGCCTTGTGCACACCGGGACCCAGAGACCCCACAGAGACTGGACAGAACTGTGTTTGAGTGTCTTCTGTGGAGGTATGGGTCAGCAGTGGACTACCACAGGGACAGGGGTTCTGGGTGCAGCAGCCTTGAGTAAGTCATAAGCCCTCTTGGAGGAGGTCGCCATTGACCCCACTGTAGAGCTGCCAGAGCTTACTCAGGACTGGGAAGTAGACTCTTCAAGGGCACAGGGGAAACCTTGTGTATGCCAGGACCCAGGAAAGGGGAGCGGTGACCCCATGGGAGACTGACCCAGACTTGCCCATGAGTGTCCGAGAGTCTCCAGTGGAGGTGTGGATCGGTGGTGGCCCGCTGCAGGGCTATGTGCACTGAGTGTAGCATTGCATGCATGGGATCCTTTGAAGGAGGTCACCATTGTCTTCACTACCTCCACCATAGCTTGGCCACAGGTAAATAGCAGGGAGGGAACACAACTCCACCCATCAACAGAAATTTGGATTAAAGATTTATTGAGCATGGCCCTGCCCATCAGAACAAGACCCAGTTTCCCCCTCAGTCAGTCTTTCCCATCAGGAAGCTTCCATAAGCCTCTTATCTTTCTCCATCAGAAGGTGAAAAAGTGAAAATGAACTTGCTCAGTCCTGTCCCACTCTTTGCGACCCCATGGACTGTAGCCTACCAGGCTCCTCCCTCCATGGGATTCTCCAGGCAAGAGTACTGGAGTGGGTTGCCATTTTCCTTCTCCAGGGGATCTTCCCAACCCAGGGATCAAACCCTGGTCTCCCACATTCCAGGCAGATGCTTTAACATCTGAGCCACCAAGGAAGCCCAAAAACCACAAATACAGAACACTAACCAATCTAATCACATAGACCACAGCCTTGTCTAACTCAATGAAAGTATGAACCATGGCGTGTTGGGCCACCCAGGACGGATGGGTCATGGTGGAGAGTTTTGACAAAATGTGATCCACAAAATGTGGTACTCAGCTAGTAGTTGTTAAATGAAAGACTGTATTGCCCTTAGTAAGGTTTTGGATTCAGGATTTGTTATATTCAGTTTTGAAGTAAGCTACATTAATTTCTTATTAAGTCTATTTTGGCTAGAAAAAATATTCTGGCAAAATTTAAAAAATATACATTTGTTTATGATATATATGTTATCTTCATAAATATCCTGCTTCACATATCATTTATATATCCTGCAGCAAATTTTACATGGGCTTCCCAGGTGGCTCAGTGGCAAAGAACCCACCTGCCAATGCAGGAGACACAGGTTTGATTCCTGGATCAGGAAGATCCTCTGGAGAAGGAAATGGCAACCCTCTCCAGTACTGTTGCTTGGGAAACCCCATGGACAGCCTGGCAGGGACAAACCCTACAGTCCATGTTGTCGCAAAGAGTCAAACACAGTTTAGCGATTGAGCATGCAACAAATCATGCATATTATTAAATAAATATGCTTATGCAAAGCAGAACATTTTAAAAGATACAAACAGTATTGAAGAAAAAGCTGAGCAATCAGATTCCAAGAAATAAAAGAACCAGGGTGTCTCTGGGAATCTCAACCACAGACACACTCGATGGTCTTTCTAGGGCCCTGCCTTCTGTGTTTGCGTCACTTCACTTCAGACTGAGATTTTTAAGAGATGACAGCACAGTATGGAATACATGCATTGCTTGCCCTTCATCTTCTTTGAATTGGGATGAAGGAAGGAAAACTTCCAAAAAGAAAAGTGAGGTGCTGTTAACAGGCACTGGAACAGCTGACAAGGGAGCATCTGCAATAAACCACACACAGCTGACCCTCCAAACCCACATCCTCTGATTCAACTAACCACAGATCAAAACTATTTAGAAAAAAAATTACAGAAGATTTCCCAAAGCAAAACGTTATACTGCCACATCCTGACAACTATTTAATTAGCATTTACATTCTATTATATATATTATAGTATAGTATTATTATATATTAATAACCAATTGAGAGGTGAATAAACATGTACAGAAGGGTGTACAAAGGATATATGCAAATACTACATCATTTCACATAGGGTACTTGAGCTTCCTTGAATTTTAGTATCTGTGGGCAGGAGGAAGGGTGGTGGGTCCTAGAACCAATCCCCAATGGAAACAGAAGAATGACCGTGTTCACTTTACCACGATGCAGCATCTCTTCCTTTAGTTTCTATACCTTCCAAGGTATAGGGCTTCCCAAGTGGTGCTAGTGGTAAAGAACTCGCCTGCCAGTGCTAGAAACATAATGAGACATGGGTTCGATCCCTGGTTAGGAAGATCCCCTGGAGGAGGGCATGGCAACCCACTCCAGTTCTTGCCTGGAGAATCCCATGGACAGAGGAGCCTGGCAGGCTGCAGTCCATAGGGTCACAAAGAGTTGGACACAACTGAAGTGACTTAGCAGTTATGAAGAGGCTTCAGTTCCTGATAACATAAAACACTATGGAACTATCATCTCAATTTGTATTAACAATTATAATTAATAATTTATTATTAATTATATCAATAATAATTTATTATTATAATTAACAATTTATTTATAATTTTATATTATTCATATTAAGATGTAGATGAATTCTAAAAATGACCACAAACTCTTTCTCTCCCTAAACCCATGTCCTTGCAATCTGATTTTACAAGTCCTCCCATTATAGGTGGAATCTGTTTTATCACCTTTGATTTGAGCATTAGCAAAGGAGACATGAGCAACAGAAGCTTGAGAAAAACTTGCACATTGGAGCTTGCCCATGTGAACAAGCACACATATTTAGTCAAGACAAGGATGATAAATTGCATAGAGAGCCATATCAGAGCAGCCTCTAGCCAACCTGACTTGACGGCAGACCCACATGAGTAAGACCTGAAGACTCAGACCAGTGGAGCCCAAGCAAAATTTCATGTGCCAAATAAATATTGCATGTGTGCTAAGTCACTTTAGTCGTGTCCGACTCTGTGCGGCCTCATGGACTGCTGCCCACCAAGCTTCTCTGTCCAAGAATTCTCCAGGCAAGAATACTGGAGTGGGTTGCCATTATCTTCCCAACCCAGGGATTGAGCCCAGGTCTCCTGCACTGCAGACAGATTCTTTACCCTCAATAGTACTCACAGAAAAACCCAAGAGCACTAATTTCAAAACTGTTTGTCTGTTACAAAATTTTATTCAGATATGCATCCCATACTATATAAGTTGCATTACTTAAAGAGCTATGATAAGATCTCTATAACCTGCATACTGCACTAAAGAAATGAATTGGGTCAGACTGCAATTTCATTGTTCAATAGAATCAGGGTCTATTACTCTATTCTCAAATTTACCAATCTTTGTATTCTAATTATTTACTGATATTTTACTTAATCTATCTTTGAAAACCTGTTCTACAGTTTTGCTGTTTTCTTAAACTAAAGCATTGTCACACACTTGTCATAGTAGTAGCATGTTATCAGAATAACCATATGACTGCATTCCTAAAGGCTATGTTTTGTAACCTAGCACCGTTAAATAAAGGATCCTTGCATTTTAAAAAGTAAGTACTCAAGTGTTCAGAGAAGTTAAGTGACTGGCTCAGGGTAGAATCAGCCTAATTTCCAGACTCACATGCTATTGCACCATTATGTTCCTCTAGAATCCATGGCTACAGTGGAAAAACTCATTAACTCTGCTGATGTAAATCAATAATTTTAGATTGGCGTTTTTAGCAGAGGAGCCCTTCAAACAAAATCATGTTCAGAAGTCCAATGTATAAAGCCACTGCTCTAGCTAAAAGAGCAGTACAGAAGCTCTCATCCCTATAGCAGTTCCTGAGACACTTGCAAGAACCAAACTTTGAATTAACTTATACATTAAATAATAGTTGAGAGTTGGTTTTATCAAATTTTCATCCTAAAATGGTTTGAACTAGGCCAATGAAATGAAGAGCGTATTTCCCCAGAGCCATGGATTTTGAACTGAATTTGATTATTCTTTAAGTTCTCTTAAAAACTTTTAAATCAAATTCTGATCTCCCCAACACACTACAACTTCTATCCCTGGCACAGTATTGTTTCTATCACTGAAAAAGACTGTTAAGATCTCAAATGTGAACTATAAAGGAACTTTGACCTCCACACACTTAAGTTTTAAGATTCAACTCTAAGAAATAGTTCCATAGATATTCCTTGAAAGGATTATGCTTACTATTAATTTTTATAATTACCTAAATCCTTTATCCATTTGTAATTTATCCTGCCGCAGGCTATTAACAGTGTTAGTCTGTTTTAAAATGGTCTATGCATTTTTTTCTCTCGTCTTAATGAAAATATCTGGTTCAGTTGCTCAGTCATGTCCTATTCTTTGTGACCCCATGGACTGCAGCACGCCAGGCTTCCCTGTCCATCACCAACTCCCAGAGCTTGCTTAGACCCATGTCCATTGAGTCAATGAAAACATCTAAATACACTTTTTATTTGGAGAATACACTTCTGAAAATTAAACCACCGAGAGCACATCAGGAAAGTCTGACATAATGGGAAAATATCTTGAATAGTGGAAAGGAAGACTGCTATTGCAAAACCAACCATGTAAAGGCCCATGTCTAAACACTGTGGGCTAAAATAAGAGAGTTGGGAAAGAAAAGAGATTTAGGGTCAGATACCTTACCATATCATGGACTTGAGGATAAAGTACTTGTTTTTGATGTTCAGTGTAATCTTTGAGTCATTAGAAAATAAATTTTGAGTTTATACTTTTAAAGACCTAGATTCAACAATAGCTAATAAAGACTGACAAAACTAAGTTAATGGTACAGGACCCAGTATTAAGTATTTTGGTAGATTCAAAAATGAATCTGATACCTAGTCCACCTGCAATTTCTAATCAAGTAGAGATGGCATTGTTACAATTAATTGTTACATAACAGAATGTTAAAAGGGAAAGATTATTTCCAACCGAGGAACCTTGGAGGCCATTGTACAGACAATTTGAACTCAGCTTTGAAGATTGATTATGATTTGAGCATATTGAAATTGATTCAGAAATTATTCCACCAGTGTTTCCCATATGGTAGCACTATTTAAAATGATAGGGATGCAAAAATTAGATGTAGTCTAATCTTCTAGGAATTCTCAGCCTATAGGAACATCAGACGCCTAAATAAATAAATTGCAGTATAACATTGTCAGTGCTTTATCAGAAATTATGTAGAAATTGCCATTAGAATACAGAAATGGAAATTATTAACTCTGCCTTTTACAATTTATAGCAATGATAAAGTTTGAGCTGAATCTTGACAGCCTAGGAGGAATATACCAGGTAGAATGAACAAACTAAATAGAAGAAAGAGCATACATAAAATATATGTATGTGTGGTTTGAGCAGCTGTTAATAATAGAGTATGACTTGATCTTGGGATTTAGATGGGGGAAACAGCAAGAAACAATGTTACATGGGGACCAGACTATGAAAGATACTTTGTTCACTACTAAAGAGTTACAAGAGGTGTAGGAAATGGAAAACCAAAGGAAATGTGGGTACTAGCATAATGAGTTGGACAGGACTGAGCTACTTCCCTTTCACTTTTCACTTTCATGCATTGGAGAAGGAACTGGCAACCCACTCCAGTCTTCTTGCCTGGAGAATCCCAGGGACAGGGAAGCCTGGTGGGCTGCCGTCTATGGTGTCGCACAGAGTCGGACACGACTGAAGTGACTTAGCAGCAGCAGCAGCATGTTAAGAAGCAGAAAATCATGATTAAATCATGTGATAGAAAGATCACATTAAGAAAAACAACAGGTGGTGCTCCAAATTGTTTAAAAATCAGTGATGAAAGCCAATTTCAACAGTTGACAGTGGTGGCAGGTGCTAAGCTACATCACCAGAACTGTTGGGTGTATGAGCTAACGAGCCACAGATGTCCAGCAGACAAATGAAGACACCACAGTTGCTCCCATAATATGAGCAATATATAACTGTGTGGTTATCACCTTAGTCCTGTTAACATGCTCTAGAGGCCAAGGAAAGTATTCTAATCCAGCATGATATTCTCTGATTTACAAGTTCTATCAGAGATTTCTTAATGATTTTTTAAAATCATTGATGGAATCATTGGTTGATTTTTTTTTTAATCCACCAAAGTGTGATGATATTTTAAAGCGAGCTGCACATTTGTTAAAAAGAGAGCACTTTAGTATTTTTCCTTAGTGGCAGAGCAAACAATAATGAGGAATAGATCCAGAATGCCAGAGTGAATCTTTCATTTATGTTTTGAATGTTAAAAAGTAAAATGTTTTAAATGGCTCCATGTGGGCTAAATCAATTCAGTTGTGTCCTACTCCTTGCAACCCTATTGACCATGTCAGACTCCTCTGTCCATGGGATTCTCCAGGCAAGAATAATGGAGTGGATTACCAGTCCCTTCTCCAGGGATCTTCCTGACCCAGGGATTGAAACTGAGTCTCTTGCTTGTCTTGCATTGGTGGGTGGGTTCTTTACCACTAGCACCACCTTGGAAGCCCCAAATGGCTCCATAGAGCTGATAAAATGAGTTAACTGATTGCAGAGCTGGGGTAAGAAAGGTACAAGATGAATATGGGAAACATTGTTGTACCAGAAATTAAGGATGAACTCATGAAAAGGGGGGGAAAAAATAGAATAGGGGCACAACTAAATATTACAGAGGCCAGCCTGAAGTGTCTCCACTTTGGGAATCTGAGACATTTTAATTATTCAAATAAATAAAGATAGTAATAGTAGTAATAGCATCAAATGAAATAGGAATCCATGGGTCCACATTAGAGATAGATAAATAGAGGGAAGGAAAAGCCCTTTCTTAGAGTAGAATGACAACTAATTTCACTGGAGTTGTGAATCATTTTGCCTCCATTATATTAAATATTGATTTTGGCAAGAATAATCAATTGTTGTTGTTGTTCAGTCACTAAATCATGTCCAACTCTGAGACTCATGGACTGCAGGACACCAGGCTCCTCTGTCCTCCACTGTCTCCTGAAGTTTGCTCAAATTCATGTCCAGTGAGTCAGCAATGCTATCTAACCATCTTATCCTCTGCCACCCCCTTCTCTTTTGGCCTTCAATCTTTCCCAGCATCAGGGTCTTTTTCAGTGAGCCACTCTTTGCAACAAGTGACCAAAGTATTGGAGCTTCAACTTCAGCATCAGTCCTTCCAATGAATATTCAGGGCTGATTTCTTTTGGAATTGACTGGTTTGATCTCCTTGCAGTCCAAAGGACTCTCAAGAGTCTTCTCCAGCACCACAAATCTAAAGAATAAACTCTTTGGTGCTTAAAATTCTTTTTGGTTCAAATCTCATATGCCTATATGACTATTGGAAAAACCATAGCTTTGACTATACAGACATTTGTCAGCAAAATGATGTCTCTGATTTTTAATACACTGTATAGGTTTGTCATAGCTTTTCTTCCAAGGAGCAAGCATCTTTTAATTTCATGGCTACAGTCACCATCTGCAGTGATTTTGAGCCCAAGAAAATAATCAATAGATGGATATGAAAGCAGGGGTTAGGGAATGAGTTTGATGGGTTTGTTGAACAGCAGAATGGTTTCAACACCTTGGATTGTTTATTAGTTTCAAGGAGGAAGTTAGTAAGAATATAGTGGAGAAACCAGACAACAAATTAACCAGTGATTGAAATTAACATCACCAAGGGGGGTTAGTGGACATCATGTAATTCTAGATATGACACTCAAAAAAAGAACACAGCATCACTTTCTTAGCATTCTGGCCAGGAAAGCATTATCTGAATATGTGAAAAAACCTCAGGCAAATAAATATTCAGGAACATTCTATGAAATAACTTTGCTATAGCCTTCAAAATATCAATCTCATAGAGTGGTGAAATATTTCATATGATAGAATACAGAGATGTGACAACTTCCTGAAATGTATGAGCCTAGACTAGTCTTGGTCTTGTACTGAAAGGAAAAAGACTATATAAACATTATGAGAAAATTGTCCAAAGTGTAATATATATTGTTGATTTGATAAAACTATTATATCAATGATAAATTTACTGAGTGTGATATTGTAGCAATATAAGCTATTCAAATTTTTCTTATAACTTTTCTATAATTTGGAACTATTTTAAAATAAAAAGAAAACTATAAGAAATACATTATATTATTCTATTCCAATAACTCATAGTTATTACCCATGAACAGTATGAACAGGCAAAATGATAGGATACCAAAAAAGGAACTCCCCAGGTCATTAGGTGCCCAATATGCTACTGGAGATCAGTGGAGAAATAAGTCCAGAAAGAATGAAGGGATGGAGCCAAAGCAAAAACAATACCCAGTTGTGCATGTGACTGGTGATAGAAGCAAGATCCGATGCTGTAAAGAGCAATATTGCATAGGAACCTGGAATGTCAGGTCCATGAATCAAGGCAAATTGGAAGTGGTCAAACAAGAGATGACAAGGGTGAACGTCGACATTCTAGGAATCAGCGAACTAAAATGGACTGGAATGGGTGAATTTAACTCAGATGACCATTATATCTACTACTGCGGGCAGGAATCCCTCAGAAGAAATGGAGTAGCCATCATGGTCAACAAAAGAGTCCGAAATGCAGTACTTGGATGCAATCTCAAAAACGACAGAATGATCTCTGTTCGTCTCCAAGGCAAACCATTCAATATCACAGTTATCCAAGTCTATGCACCAACCAGTAATGCTGAAGAAGCTGAATGGTTTTATGAAGACCTACAAGACCTTTTAGAACTAACACCCAAAAAAGATGTCCTTTTCATTATAGGGAACTGGAATGATAAAGTAGGAAGTCAAGAAACACCTGGAGTAACAGGCAAATTTGGCCTTGGAATGCAGAATGAAGCAGGGCAAAGACTAATAGAGTTTTGCCAAGAAGATGCACTGGTCATAGCAAACACCCTCTTCCAACAACACATGGCGCTACTGGTTTAAAAAAAAAAAAAAATTGCCTGCCAACGCAGGAGACTCAAAAGATGTGGCTTCGATCCCTGGGTCAAGAAGATCCCCTGGAGGAGGAAATGGCAACTCTCTCCAGTATTCTTGCCTGGAGAATCCCATGGACAGAGGAGCTAGGGGAGAAGGGCGACAGGGGTGGGGGTGGGTGGTGGTCATAAAGAGTCAGACTCAAAGGTATGACTTAGCACAAATATTGATGGGGAGCTAAGACTCCACATACCAGCACAGCCAAAAGAAAAAGAAAATTTCTTGAACTGAATAAAAATGAAAATATGTCAACTTTAAAAATTATATGGGAAAAATAACCAAAAATAAGTATAAGCAAAAATAAAAAAATCTTGCTGCAAGAATTAAGTACACAAGTGTCCCATATTAAGTGCTTAGTTAGCACTTCTTTGTATTGCTATTATTGTTATCATTGGGAAGAGCAAGGTCTATGCGGAACAGGAACATTTGCTCAGCTACAACATTGTTTAATTGTTTGCTCTGTGACTTGCCTCCTAAGTCACCATGGATGGAGTGGAAGAGGTGAATTTCATTATAGGACACCTGCCATGTGAATCAAGATTGCAGGGAGAAATATCAACAAGCTCAGATACGCAGATGACACCACCCTTATGGCAGGAAGTGAAGAAGAACTAAAGAGCCTCTTCTTGAAAGTGAAAGAGGAGAGTGAAAAAGTTGGCTTAAAACTCAACATTCAGAAAACTAAGATCATGGCATCTGGTCCCATAACTTTATGGGAAATAGATGGGGAAACAATGGAAACAGTGACAGATTTTACTTTCTTAGGCTCCAAAATCACTGCAGATGCTGACTGCAACCATGAAATTAAAAGATGTTTGCTCCTTGGAAGAAAAGCTATGACCAACATAGACAGCATATTAAAAAGCAGAGACATTACTTTGCCAACAAAGGTCTGTCTAGTCAAAGCTATGGTTTTTAAAGTAGTTGTGTATGGATATGAGAGTTGGACCATAAAGAAAGCTGAGTGCCAAAGAACTGATGCTTTTGAACTGTGGTTTTGGAGAAGACTCTCTTGAGAGTCCCTTGGACAGCAAGGAGATCCAACCAGTCCATCCTAAAGGAAATCAGTCCTGAACATTCATTGGAAGGACTGATGCTGAAGCTGAAACTCCAATATTTTGGCCACCTCATGAGAAGAACTGACTTATTTGAAAAGACCCTGATGCTAGGAAAGACTGAAGGCAGGAGGAGAAGGGGACGACAGAGGATGAGATGGTTGGATGGCATCACCGACTCAATGGACATAAATTTGTGTAAACTCTGGGAATTGGTGATGGACTGGGAGGCCGGGTGTGCTGCAGTTCATGGGGTCGCAAAGATTCAGACACGACAGAGCGACTGAACTGAATTGAACTGCTGTGTGACTGGAACTATATGAGCCAGTTTCCAAAATGTATTCTATTTGGTACTTGTAACCACCTTATGAGTTAAATAGTCACACTCGCATTTAGCAAATGAAGAAACTTGGCCACAAGGATGCCATGCACATTACTAAAACTCAGGGCTACTGGGAGAGTGACCTGGTGCCACACTATGACCAAATGCCAGGCACACCTTTGTTGAGCTGTGCCTCACTTCCACAACTGCCTACACTTGAGGAAAATAGCCACAGGGTGAAGAGAAAGCACAGGCAGAATAGAGAAAATCCAGATAAGTGACCAAACACAGCAAAAAAGGGACTGGGAACCCCAGTTAGAAGATAGAAATTATGTAACCAAATTTTACATTTCTAAAATTCTATGCTATTTGCAAGAGATAGATCTGAAATATAGGGAAATAGACAAAGTTAAAGTAAAAGGGTGAGACTATGCATTGATGAAGAACATGACGTAAACTTAATAGAAATGTTAAGGAATGACATTCAACTCTATAAGAAAGAGCAACTATATAATGATATAAACAGTCAATTCACCAGGAAAAGCAAAAAGTTCTAAACATGAATTCAGTACTTAATATGCCTCAAAATAAATAATGCAAAAATAAACAGAACTACAAGGAGAAAAGGGTAAGTCCTCCATTACATGAGAGAATTTAGCATCTTACTCTAAAATAGGTAAGGCTGGAAATATAAGATTAAACAATGAACTAACTTGAACTAAGAACAACAAGAACCATATTTTTTAAAATCACACTGAAAATTTTAGAAAATTAACAATGTAAATATCTTTAAGCCATATGATAACTGATTTCAAAGGAATAACATACTAAAAATTAAGTCCTCAATTTGAGTACAATTAAGGTAGATCAAAATCTAACAAGCTAACCAGAGAATGAAACAAACTTTCAGCAACCAATAAGCAATTTGCATAATGCATAAATCAAAGATGTACATTAGACTAGGATAAATATATACACATATATATACTCAAGGCTATAGATTTATTTCAGATTACTGTTTTAGCAGCAGTCATGACTGAAAATTAATCTGCTTAAGAAGTCAGAATGAGAAGTAACTGATGAAATAAATTTATAAAAAATTAAAAGAAGAAAATAATAAGGATAAAAGGGGAAATTAATAAGAGAAAAAGTATTAGGTAGAAATGATCAACAAGGTTATATATTGGCATTTGAATCAATATGTCTCTAAGATATAATAGAGAGAGAGAAACAACATTAAGGAATGAGAGGAGGTCAGTGCAGGACATGCTGAAGACATTGAAATGCTAATGAAGCATATCATTAACAGTTTCTATCAGTGCCTTTGAAAGCTTAGGTGAAGGGAGCAAGTTTCTGTAGCCATACAACTTTCTAAAATGATTCAGGAAGATACAGAAATCCAAATAGTCCTATATCCCTTAAACAAATTCAATTAATTCAAATTCTTCTCACAAATGAAACACCAAACCCATACCCAACTTCTGTTTGACAGAAGTTACTAAACATTCAAGACAAATTGATTCCAATGTATACAAGCTTTTCTAGGGAATAAAAAAATGAGAAAATGCCTTGTGTTTACATTGTTATTTCATTAGTGCTCTATTGCATGATGAAAGGAAATATAAACATTTCTCCATTTGGGAAATTTGTTTCTATAAGTTCTCTGATATAGATTCAGACATACTCTGCACATGCGTTGCCGCTATATAATCTGATACGGGGCATTTCGATGTGTGACGTTCCAAATGCTGAAATCCGTGCTTCCTACCTCTAGGGCCAATGGCAGCTAAGCAGGCACCGAGGTGAAGACTTGGATTCGCAAAGCAGCAACGCTGCACCCAACCGCCCAGGACCTTCTTATCAATGGACCGAACATAACAGTCCAGCAAAATGTGCCCAGGGCCTCTTAAGGACTCAGGGCTATGCAGGTACGGCTTTCAGTCTTTGCAGCAACTCTGGAAGACAGGCTGTGCTACTTTTTTCCCGGAGAAGAAAAGTGAGGTGCATGTGTTAAGCAACACCCGAAATAAAACAGGGCTGCTAAGTGGAGGTACCGAGCTGGGTCTTCGGGTCATCTTCCTGACGACTGGCTTCTCTCATCACATGTTTTCCTTAATTAAATATGGCCCAGTTCCATTCGATTAAATTAGCACTCATTTTAGTATTTTTGCCTGGAAAATCCCATGGACGGAAGAGCCTGGTGGGCTACAGTCCATGAGGTTGCGAAGAGTCAGACACGACTGAGCGACTTTACTTTCACTTTTCACTTTCATGCATTGGAGAAGGAAATGGCAACCCACTCCAGTGTTCTTGCCTGAAGAATCCCAGGGACGGGGGAGCCTGGTGGGCTGCCATCTATGGGGTCACACAGAGTCGGACACGACTGATGCGACTTAGCAGCAGCAGCAGCAATGCTTCCTAGGAGCAAGGCATCATTCTGCCTGATATAGTTGCAATGGCTGACCTCAGAGAGCATCTAGCAAAAGTGGGTGCATGTGACAGGCCGCACAGTGGAGCCGTCGCATGCATGGGAGAGGTCATATTATTGTTCTGAATCATTTGTTTCCTCCCAATAAGGAGATCGAGTCTCCCCATGTTTTCACATCACTTGCCAAAACCCCCTTCCTCAGCTGGGACTGCAGGACACAGGATTCCACCAGTGAGTGGGACATGGGTGCAGAGGACATGTGCCACATATGAGCAGAGCTACAGGGCCACCAACGGCCCGGGATGAGGGACCTGAGCTGCATCGACCAGGGTTCCGTTTGCAGCTGACCCACAGCGGCCACGCTTATCACGTGAGCAGGAGAGAAGAGCTCTTTACGGTGAGGAAGCGAGACTTGTGCACTACTGTTCCCCTAGCAAACTCAGCTGCTCTTCACGCGTTTGTGCGTGTACACACACACACACACTCACACACTACAGTATGAAGTGATGCAAACATCAGGGAAGGTTTCAGAGAAGAGCCAACAGTTGACCTGAAGTTTGAAGGTTTTGCCTAATATTCACTCTGCTCCTCTAAGTTCGACATTGCCTTCTGTGATCTGAGCTCGCACGCACCCCACTTTAGTGATCCTGCTCCTGTCTCTGCTCCCACCATCCTGCCACAGGATCCACCCCAACTGAAGCCCAAGCTCCTCTCTGGTGTCCTGAGTCATGCTGGCCACGATCACTGGGACCATAAGTTCCTAAAGCAATGGCACCACACTGGCTTACATTAGGGAAACAGAGTCTCGCTCTGCCCAGCCAGTGGGGCTCGCGCGAGCGCTGAGTGACCAGTGCTGTGTTTCCTCATAAACGAGAGCAAAGCATCCTCGATTCATCGCAATCTATTCGTATCTTCTTGTTTATTAGCTCGTTGTGTGTGTTCAGTCAATTAGGTCTCATTCAACTCTTTGCGACCCTATGGATTGTAGCCCTCCAGGCTCCTCTGTCCGTGGGATTCTCCAGGCAAAAACACTGCAGTGGGTTGCCAGTTCCTCCTCCAGGGGATCTTCCCGACCCAGGGATCAAATCTGTGTATCCTGCAATGCAGGTGGATTCTTTACCAATGAGCCTCTTGGGAAGCCCTTTAACTCATAGACACTCTTTTCTGCTAATTCAGAAAGGAATTTGGCTGGTTGTAGGTGCTGCGATTCATGGGGTCGCAAAGAGTCGGACACGACTGAGCGACTGAACTGAACTGAACTGAGGGGTGAGGAATATGGGGACGTACCCAAGTCCTTCATCTCCTGCTCCATCCCGTCAGCAATTCCCTCAGGTTCTAAGTTAACCCAACGACGAGGGAGGGACGAGGCCTGGAACCGAGGCCTCCTGACACATCACTGACCTCGACTGAGTTTAGACGCGCTGATCTGCGTGCAGTACAAGTGACTTCCACCCAAAACACCGGAGGAAGGGGTCCTCTCACAGAGAGAAGCTGGGACTGGGCATTATCCGTAGAGTGATAAATGCACTCTTGATAAAAGAAGGCCCCCCCTGCCCCCGCCAAAGCCAGGACTGCAACACTGCTTTCAGGCAGGAGGTCACAGGCGACCACAACACAGGCCCTGAACATTCAAAACAAGGTCAGCAGGATTCGGAAAGCACAGGCTGCAAAGTCAGGAGTGGTTCTTTCACATGGATCTGTTCCTCAGCCATCCATCTGATCCAAGCAAAACTGTGAGTACCTGGCCTTCGAACTGGGCCAGCTTTTGACTTTGGATTTGACCACTGATTCTCTTGTCCCACTATTAGGGAGTAATTGACCTCTGACAAGTAAATTTCAGGAAAATGTTGGGAAAAGGAAGGCAGATTGTCCTCGGTGGGGTCAGGAAATGCAGGACAGTCTCATCCTTGAAGAACTTTCTGAGGGTCTTCACCTGCCCTCTCTCAATGGACACTCAATGTTGTATCACAGGTTCCAGTGACTTTTTCCCAAACCCTGACTTTAGGAAAGCAGTGACGGAAGCCAGTAGGCAATCAACGAGATTTTGATTAATGAATTACAGATAGTGAAAAGTGAGTCACTCGAAGTCACTCAGTCGTGTCCAACTCTTTGCGACCCCATGGTCTAAACAGTCCATGGCATTCTCCCGGCCAGAATATTGGAGTGGGCAGCCTTTCTCTTCTCCAGGGGATCTTCCCAACCCAGGGATCGAACCCAGGTCTCCCGCATTGCAGGTGGATTCTTTACCAGCTGAGCCACAGGGAAGTCCAGATAGCAATTACAATTACAGATAGCAACCAGGCTAGTGGAAGTGGATGAAGAAGGGAAGATAAAGTTTTTAGCTTGTTAGGTGTTTATATTGTTCTTTTTCACAGGAAATAATCAGCTTTTATAACATAATTGTTAGTGGCACAGTCTTTTGAATCACCTGGGTGTATAAAGTCTGTTATTTGTATCCTGGAGCCATTGGCAAGTTGCTCAGCCTTTCAGAAGCTCAATATTTTCATTGATAAAGTAGAGATGATGTCTCTGAGGAAGACTGGTGTATGGATTAAAATTGGGTCATGGAATGCTGAGTTTTCATGATAGATAGGATCTGGTACACAGTGTACATTCAAGGACAGTTTGTGCGTGCGTGTGTTTTGAAAAGAAAGGAATTATTCCATGATAGGAAAGGGAGGACTTGAATTTAAAGGAAGTACTGGAAATAACGAAGGTAACATTTGCTGTTGGTAGAGGGTGAGTGGAAGGGAGGTGGGTTAGAAATAATGAAACCAAGAGCCTGGAAAAGGAGTTTACAGCGTATCTCAAAGCGCTGCTCAGGAGCCCTAAAGAGGTTAATACAACAGTTTACCTGTCAGCAGACACAGGATTGAAAGCGAACCCTTAGGGGCCACTGCCATGAAGTTGATGGGGAAGAACCTCTTTCAGCCTGAATATCTCAGTAAACAGTCACATGAACTTTTCTGTGAACAGTCAGGCTTTACTCTTTAGTTTTGTACCCGCTTTCTTTTTCCTTGACTCACTATATCCCAACAGGGGGAACGATGTTTTTTTAACTACTCTGCTCTCTGGAAAGACACCCATACGCTTTCTAACCAGTGCATGTGGCACCGCGTGTCTGAGGACAGCTGGCTCACGTGTGTGTAGGCACATGTGTGTGCACTTGTGCCTGAATCACAGGCATTGCCCTGTGCAAAGAGCTGCTTCTCCGCTGAAGGTAATTACAGGGCGCCGGTAGGGGGCACACACATGACACCCTCACACAGAAGGTTCACACGGAGAACAACAGGCAGGGCACCGACGTCATCACAAACCCTGCCTCCTCTTACTTGCTAGAAAGTTTCATGGAAAACTCATTTCAGTTTAGCATAGCTCATTAATTCTGCATCATAACACCAGTAACTACTCCTAGATTCTTTTGACTCAGTTGAAAATTATTCTAAATATGGGTCCTAGAATTAAACACATCTCTGCACGTTTAGTTCCTCACCGCCAAAGCTGCGGAGTTCTCTGTGATTTCTTTTACAACTTGGCCTTTTTTTTTAAATGTGCTCTTTACAATATATTTTCTGATGTAAGTGCCCTGCTGCTGCTGCTGCTGCTGCTGCTGCTAAGTCACTTTAGCCGTGCCCGACTCTGTGTGACCCCATAGACGGCAGCCCACCAGGCCCCGCTGTCTCTGGGATTCTCCCAGCAAGAAGAATACTGGAGTGGGTTGCTGGACGCCCCCAAAAAGTGGAAGAAATGAATTGCACTAAACGATGGTACAGGCTAACTCTGTAGCACCACCTAGAGCCTTGGGAGATCATGACAGTCTTTCTAATAAGCAAGACATTCTCTTCCTCTCCTGTAAGAGAAAAAAAAAAAAAAAACCGCCTTTTTATCCTCCTTACACTCATCAGTTTAACCCTGATTATTTAAACCCATGGTATACCAGTGGCCTTCACTTTGATAACATCTTGTCTTTTCTGAGAAATGGTGTCTGAGTGCAGTTATGAGACCATGAAGACCTCAGCAAAAGGGACCGGAATATTTCTGGGCCTATTTTTAATCATGAAACTCAGCCCCAGACAGAAACTGGGCTTCCCTAGTGCTTCAGCTGTAAAGACTCCTCCTGCAATGCAGGAGAAGTAAGTTCCATCCCTGGAGAAGGAAATGGCAACCCACTCCAGTATTCTTGCCTGGAGAATCCATGGACAGAGGAGCCTGGTGGGCTACAGTCCATGAGGTCGCAGAAGAGTCGGACACGGCTGAGCAACTGAACAACGAAAACAACCTCCTGCTGCTGCTGCTGCTGCTGCTGCGTCGCTTCAGTCGTGTCCGACTCTGTGCGACCCCATAGACGGCAGCCCACCAGGCTCCCCCGTCCCTGGGATTCTCCAGGCAAGAACACGGGAGTGGGTTGCCATTTCCTTCTCCAATGCATGAACGTGAAAAGGGAAAGTGAAGTCGTTCAGTGGTGTCCAGCTCTTCGCGACCCCATGGACTGCAGCCCACCAGGCTCCTCTGCCCATGCCTTCTCCGAAACAGCATCCTGGGGAAAAGATATTTTAAAGCATTACATTGGATGGGGTTTTATTAAAGGTAGGAAAATATTCAACTGGACATCTAAGCAAATGCATCTTTGACCAATGCATCTGTTTTGAATGCCAAGTAAAACGTGTTAGAGAAAAGCAAAGGAAGAAGCACAAAGCGTCTATTATTTTTCCAGCGCGCTTCCCCATTTCCGTTCCAAACCACTTCTTTATCTCAGGCAAGTTGGCAGTCTCCGGGGTGCGTCTGCCTTTAATGAATATTTCCTTTTGCAGAAGGCTGCCCAAAGCTATCAGCGGTCCCTGTTCCCTCTGAATTAATGCCATTTATAAGCGGGAAAAGGGGAAAATGTTGGCAATATATGATTATGGATTAAATGATGCAGTTTCAGGGTCAGTCTACAGAAAGCACTTAACGAGGACTCTGACAAGCGAAGATGAATGGACGCGAGGCCGGGTGGTTACGGCGGCCACAGCCCCGGGCCGGCGGACGCCCGGGCTCTGCTGACACCTGCTGGCGGCCGGGAGGCCCGAGCCCGCGCGTCTGCACTCAGCGCAGGGCCGTGCGGCCCTTTGCTCATTAAGAGATCAGCTCTCCTTGGAGGTCGCGGCTCGCCTTTAGACTCAGAGACCTGTCAATTAGCCCTCTCTCCGTATTCTGAGTCATGTCCGGAAACAGGCATGCCAAAGGCTTGGCAGGCAGGCTGGGGAAGAGATTCTGAACTCACGGGGTACGCGATGTGTTCAGTGTGCAATTCCTTAACGCTTTATCGAAGCCAACAATACATTTAAATAATACACACGTGAGAGCAAGCCAGAGCTAAAAAAGAGAACTGGAGATAAATTTGCGGTTATGAATTAAGTTATCACTTTAGGATATTCTCTGCCCCCATGCAGTCAATACATGAACACTTTTGCATTTTGCCAAAATTTGGTTGAAATATGAGAAATGCGTTTAGTAACTCTGTGAGCGTGTACACATATCTCCATCCAGCAGGGAAGCTCTGTCTTCTCTCTCTCCCTCTCCAATCTCAACAGGGTTGAAAATAAATTTGATGCAGTATTTCTAATTTATTTTTTTCTTTTCCTCTTTCAAATTGACTAAGTATTTGATTTCTCCATAGAGTCTGTTACTTGTAGGTCGAGATGAGATTTCTGCCGTGCATTAAAGCTAATTTGGGTTGTGAAAAAGTACAAGACCAGGAAGTCAATTCCGAGACCAGATATCCTGAGAGGACAGTGCAGGATAAGCAGGGAGAAATTAATCAGCCCTGCCTTGAGCAATTTCACTGACTTGGGCAGGCGGGCTGGTGGGATTCCCCGGCACACTGACCCCGGGAGCTGGGGTCACAGCCCTTTGGGGGTGTGTCTCTTGGCCTCACTGCATGAGAAATGGAAATAAGGCGTCTGTCAGGAGCATGCGAAATCTCGAGAAGGTGGACATGCAGAGGGAAGCTGCAATTCCCAAAGCTTCCTGAGCTGCGTTCACAGCTCTGGTGGGAGGGGAAGGGAAGATACCTGAGGGCTTTCAGGGGAGCCCAGAGGTATGTTAGTGGTGTGATACCCCCCAGTGGGGGGAGCTAAGAAAACTCACCCCGAAGAGCTCTTGGATACAACACTGCTTTTCTCTGTGTAAAAGAGAAGATGGCAGGAAGGGCTCCTCTGGGAAATAATGGTTTAAAAGCTTATACATACCTGCAGGCACACCTTCCCTCGGCCAGGTACGCGGCGCTCCAGGAGTGTATTTAGCAGGCTCACGGCCTTGTTTTCTTTCTCTAGCTTGGTGTGTTATTTCCCTGGATTATCAGCCAATTAATATTTATATTAGAACAGAATAAGCGTATTCTTTCCTGTCATCCGAATAAAATGCATTAAACAAAATATAGCAAAACAAATTCACAAATTTTTCCTCCTCATGAGTGTGTTGAGTGTGACATTTCTCAAATGAATGTCATAAAAATAGGTTATATGAGTGATATGTCTTCTACCTGAGAAAAGGGATAAGACCTGATTACTGAGTAACAAGGCTCACGGACACTGCTGGTCAATTAGCAAGGATGGGAAAACACGGAGGAGATCCACGGGGCCAGAGCAGGGCACCCGGGCAGTGCAGTGTGGAACACGTGATGGATGTGATGGACACTGAGCTACATTCCAGCTGAAGAGTTGACGTGGAAATCAACTTGAGTTTTTTAACCTCACTTTTTCCTCCTCATGAGTGTGTTGGGTGTGACATTTATTTTGAAACTTTAATATAGATGCATTATGCTATTTTTTCATGTAACCTTGTATAGCTATTTCCTCTATTATGATAATATACATTAATATAAACATTAATTAATAATCGATGTATGGTTTCATCCCAATTTTCTCATTACAAATGGAGGTAAAATAATTCAAAATTTAGAGCTATATTTTTCCACATTTTTTATTATTTTTCTAGGCTGGATCCCCAGCAGTAGAAATACGGACATAAAAGTTAAAAATATCTAAATTATTTTGCTTCATATAACCAAACACTCTAATAATGAAATATTAACTCTCATAGCAATGTATAGAACTACTAACTTATTGTTCACTATATTTTAAACATTTTGCTAATTTAATTTGCCAAAAATTATTTACAGCAAAAATGAGCTATTGAATTTGTTTATTCTCCTAGATAGAGAAAAACAATGGAAAGTTGGGAATATGGCTCCAAAGCCTGGAAAAAAGTTCTGGGCTAGAGATATTGAGCTTAGGGTTTTGGGGGAAGCAGAAGAGAGCTGAAGCCAGGAGCTTCTGGGAGGCACACGCAGGTTATGTGCTCAGCTGTGTTCTTTAGTTCACTTTAAATTTGGACAAAAAAATGATAGAAAGTGGCAAGGAGTAGTAAAAACTATATGCAAGACAATGGCTATAATGTCACTGATGATGAAAACATCAGTAATAAAAACATATGTTCAGAACATATTCGGTTCCAGGCTTCCCCTGCGCATTTATTCACAACAAGGCAATCATTCATGGTAAGTGCTATTAATATTGCTATTACAGAAATGAGGAACTGAGGTCCAAAGCTCAACTCACAGTGTGGATATGAAACTTCCTCCCAGTCTGTCTGAATCCAAAATTTGTGCTCTTATCTGTCAAGTTAAGCCACTTACACAACAGTAATTAATTAATGAAGATGTTGGATTGACAGACTGAAATTGAGCTTTAGACTTGTCTTGTTCAACCCAATATATTTAATAGGTTTGTTGACTTATAGCTCTTATAATTCCTTTTGCTCTTAGAGAAGTTAGTAAATATTGTATGAATATATATACATATGAAATTAAGATAAATATTAATATATAGGAATATAGCATATGTCTATGTTACATATGCATATATATAGTATAACTTAATTTGTAAAATTAGACTTGTAACTGAAAATTAAGCAGTAATATTTCCAATCTGTATTTCATGCTTTTCAGCATAAAAATACTTTAAGTACTTTAAAATGTAGTTGATGAAATGCTTGTGCCTTTGTGTGAAGCAGCCTGATTGCTAAAAGCCTCAGCCTTGAAGAGCCTCACATATTCTTGAGATTTACCTCAGCTTCCCATGCAATCTGAGAAGTCCCTAGAACTTCCTACAGAGGGTGAGGAAAAGTGACAATTTTGAGAAAAGTTCAGAACTCTCTGTTTTTCTTAACAGGTCTGCCCTCAAAGGAGATGATTTTACTTGCTTATTAGGGTTTTTCTGAAAGCTATCTGAACTAGGGGAAGGGAAATACCCAACTCAAGCACACTAAGACACCGGGACTTACTCTTAGGACCATAGAATGATTCCTGTGCCAACCTCTTACATCCGCATCAAAAAGGCATTGACATAATAACAGGAGATTGCAGCTAAAAGAACTACAAGCCACAGATCCTACTTCAGGAGGCTCTAGGGAAACCCAAAGGAAAAAGAGAATACAAAAGCAAGGCCGCTACAGGAAATGTTAACCTCAACTTACACCATGACTACAGCAAACATTAGACACAGCCTAACTCCCAGCCAGATAAACATAAAACTTCACACCGAAGGACTGTCTTCTTTTGTCCCTTTTATATAATGTATTATGTCCTCCTTGAACAAAAATGTCAGAAGGCACGCCAAAAGTGGAAAACAAAGTATGATGAGACAAACCAGGAGTTAGAGCCATACTCAAATGTCACAAAGATTTGGGAATGACCAGACATGGAATTCAAAATAACTATGATGAATATGCCAAACCTCCTAGGAGAAAAGTTACAACATGCAAGAACATATGTGTAATACAAGAAAGGAGATGGAAACGCTAAGAAAGAATCAAAAGGAAATGTTAGAGATCAAAAACACTGTAACAGAAATGAAAATTGCCTTTGATGGCCTTATCAATAGACCAGACATGGCCAAAGAAAGAACCAGTAATCTTGAAGATACGTGAATAAAGATTTCCACAACAGAAATGCAAAAGAATAAAGGAATGAGAAATATGGAAGAGAATAGCCAAGAAGTGTGGGCCAGTTACACAAGATGTAAGGCAGACACAGTAAGAATACTGGGAGAAGAAAGCGAGAAAGGAAAAGAGGGAATGTTTGAAATAATAACGGCTAAGAATTTTGGAATCAAGCTACAGATCTAGGAAGCTCATAGAACACCTAACAAGATGAATTCCAAAAATCTACACCTAGGCATATGATATTCAAACTTCAGAAAATTAAGACAAGGAAAATATTTTTGAAAGAAAGCAGAGGGAAAAAAAATTCCTATACTCTATACACTGGACTCCTCTTCAGAAACCATGGAAGCAAGAAAGAATTTGGGTGTAACATTTTAAATATTCAGAGAAAAAAAAAAAAAATTAGCTTTGTTCGTAGTAATGCTTTCTAAGGCCCACTTGACTTCACATTCCAAGATGTCTGGCTCTAGGTGAGATGTGTATAAGAGACAGGAAATGGCATTAGATAAAGAATAAATAAGATAAATAGTTTTATTTCTTATTTTTAATTCATTAAACAGATAACAGTTTTTTTTTTCTAATTATAATATCAACAATGTATCAGTGATTGTAGCATATAAAGTGAATTAAAAGTCACTTAGTCATGTTCGACTCTTTGGATCCCATGGACTATACAATCCATGGAATTCTCCAGGCCAGAATACTGGAATGGGTAGCTGTTCACTTCTCCAGGGGATCTTTCTAACCCAGGGATTGAATCCAGGTCTCCCAAATTGCAGGCAGATTCTTTACCAGCTGAGCTACTAGGGAAGCCCCTTGTAGCATATGGGTAAGTGAAATGAATAACAGCAGTGTTGCGAGGGATGGGGGAAGGGATTACAAATTCTGTGTTACAAGATCTTGCACTAAACCTGAAGCCGCATAGTGTTATTTGAAAGTGACCTGGATTAGCTGTGATTGTCTATTGCAAACACTAAGACAATCACTCAAAAAGTTGAAAAGGAGGTATAACTGGCTTGCTAATAGAATAAAGAAAACCAGATCATATAAAGCACTCAGTAAAAATCAGAGAAGGCAGAAAAAGAGGAAAAGCCAAAAAACAAAGGAAAAAAAGACAATGAACAGAAAGCATCTACAAATAGAGTAGATATTCATCTAAATATATAAATGATCAGTTTTAAATGTTAATGATATAAATATATTAATCAAAACACAAAAACTTTCAGAACAGCACAAAAACAATAACCAACTATACGTTGTTTATAAGAAATCCACTTTAAAGACACAGATTGATTCAAAAGAAAGAGATGGAGAAGGGTACACCATGTTAATACTAATCAAAAGAAAAATGGAAATTTTATATTAATTTCAGACAAAGCAAACTTCAGAGCAAGGAAAATTATCAGAGGTAAACAAAAGCATTACTTGATGATGAGAGGATCAGTTCTTCTAGAGGACACAACAGTCCTTAATATGTATGCTCATGACAACAGATCATCAAAATATGTAGGACAAAATTGCTGAGAAAAATATATGAACCCACTATTACAGTTGGCGATTTCAATACCCTTGTTTCAGTAATAGATTCAGCAGGGAGAAAATCTATAAAGATATAACTGAACTGAGCAGCAGCATCAGTCGACTGGATCTAGCTGACATAGTTTACTCCACCCAACAATAACAGAACATACATTCTTCTCAAGCACACGGAGAACATTCACCAATATAGAACACATCTTGGGTAATAAAACATATCTTGACAAATTTAAAAGATTAGACATCATACAAAATGTTTTCACACAACAGAGGAATTAAAGTGGAAATCAGTAACAGAAAGATGGCTGGAAATCCAATATATTTGGAGATTTAACAATGCACTTCTAAAACACAAGTGACTCATAGAAGAAGGCCCTTAGATCATTTTAAAATATTTTGAACTAAGTGAAAATGAAAATGCTGCTTCTGTTGTTTAGTCACTAAGTTGTGTCTGACTCTGCAACCCCATGGACCATAGCCCACCAGGGTCCTCTGTCGCTGGGACTTCCCAGGCAAGAACACTGGAGTCGATTGTCATTTCTTTCTCCAGGGAATCCTCCTGACCAAGGGATCGAACCTGGGTCTCCTGCATTTCAAGCAGATTCTTTACCGCTGAGCCACCAGGGAAGCCCCGAAATGAGAGGACAGCATAACGAAATCTATGGGGTGCAGCCAAAGCGGTCCAAGAGGGAAATCTATAGCACTGAATGCACAGACCAGAGAAAAAGAACAATGCCAACTAAGCCGCCTAAGCTTCCATCTTGGAAAGATACAAAGAATTATAAACAATAAATAAGGGCTAAACAAATAAGACCCAAATAAGTGGAAGGATATTCTATGTCCATGAATAGGCACATTTAATATTGTTAAATTGTCATTTCTGCCCATCTTGATCAATAGAGTCAATGAAATCCAAATCAACATTCTGAAAGTTAAATTATGAATATCAACAAATCAACCCTAAAGTTTATAAAGAAATGCAAAAAGCCAGAGTGCTGAATACCTATGGAAGGAGAAAAACAAAGAGAATTGACATTATCTGACTTCAAATCATTTCGAACATCAAGGCTCAGTAATTAGGACAAAGGGGTACTGGAAAGTGATAGACAAAGAGAACAATGAACAGAATAGAGGCAATAAAAACTTCCACACAAAAATAGTCAACTGATCTCTAACAAAAAAAAGCAACAGAAATTCTCTGGAAAAGGATCGCCTTTCAACACACAGTGCTGAAACCACAGGGTCTCCACATGGCGGGAAAAATTAATCTAGACACTGACTCTACACTTTCCACAAAAATTAGCTTAAAATGGATCATAGACCTAAATGTAAAATATAAAAGCATGAAACCCCTAGAAGAAAACATAGAAAACTGTGGATTTGAGTTTGACAATTAGTTTTTAAATACAACACTAAAAGAATGACCTACAAAAGACATGTTGATAAATTGGGCTTCATTAAAATTTAAGACATCTGTCCTGCAAAAGATGTTGCTAAGAGAATGAAAAGACAAGCCACAGACACGGAGAAAATATTAGCAAAAACATATCTAATACAGGCTGCATAACTATGATTCCAACCATATGACAATCTGGAAAACTTAAAGCTGTGGAGAGGGCTTCCCTGAGAATCCACCTTGCAATGCAGGGACTTAGGTTTGATCCCTGGTCAGGGAACTAAGATTCCACATGCCATGGCACAGCTAAGCCTGCCTGACACAGCCGCTGAGCCCATGGGCTGCAGAGCCCGTGGGCTGCGAGTAGGAAGACGCTGCGTGTCTCGACCAGCAAGCCTGCAACCCATCACAGGGGAAGCAAGCTCCCTATTCAGAGGCCGTGTTCCCAGCCCCGTGGCTTAATTCTGAAGCTCATTAAAACAATACCGGTAAGTCAATGCCAATCATTAAATTAGCAATATATTAAAATATAAAACCAAGACACCAAGAACCAAACATTTGTGTTCTGATTTGAGATAATTATTCAATATGATTTTTTTTAACTGACTGAGTGACCAAAATTAATGACCCATACCTGGAATTGTAATTTTTTTAGAAATAGAATTCCTACTAAGTATTTTTAAAGACCCAAGATACTATAAATGTCACTAATTAAAAATTTTATGACCTCTGGGTAGTTCACCCTGTAGAGACTAATACCAGAATGAGTATATGTTAGAAATGTAACTTTCATTTAAGGGGCAAAACGGGCATCCATTTATTTACTGAATTATATCCTTGGCAGAACAAGCTTTTCATAAAGTACTTTAAAAAATATTTTTTAGATTAAAGTTATTTTACTTACTAAAAGGAAAACAATTTTGAAAAGTGTAATACAATTTCAGTCACTCATACTTCCCCATTAATTAATCTGCAATTCTTTCTTGAGACAAAGTTTTGTGAAGAGATGAGATGATCCATTTTCTAATTTTTTGAAAGTTAGTGGCACACAGAAGAGACAGTGGTGGGTTTAGAGACTCTTTCCTGTTCAAATGCCCAAGTTCTGGCCTTCCTCTGGAAATAAATGAGAAGTAAAATCATCAGTATGCCAACAAATTTGGAAAACTCAGCAGTGGCCAGAGGACTGAAAAAGGTCAGTTTTCATTCAAATCCCTAAGACAGGCAATGCCAAATAATGCTCAAACTACCGCACAATTGCACTCATTCCACACGCTAGCAAGGTAATGCTCAAAATTCTCCAAGCCAGGCTTCAACAGCATGTGAACCGTGAAACTCCAGATGTTCAAGCTGGATTTAGAAAAGGCAGAGGAACCAGAGATCAAATTGCAAACATCAGATGGATCATCAAAAAACCAAGAGAGTTCCAGAAAAACATCTACTTCTGCTTTATTGACTATGCCAAAGCCTTTGACTGTGTGGATCACAACAAACTGTGGAAAATTCTGAAAGAGACAGGAATACCAGACCACCTGACCTGCCTCTTGAGAAACCTAAATGCAGGTCAGAAAGCAACAGTTAGAACTGACCATGGAACAACAGACTTGTTTCAAATAGGAAAAGGAGTACGTCAAGGCTGTATATTGTCACCCTGCTTATTTAACTTATATGCAGAATACATCATGTGAAATCCCAGGCTGGATGAAGCAGAAGTTGGAATCAAGTTTGCCAGGAGAAATATCAATTACCTCAGATATGCAGATGACACCACCCTTATGGCAGAAAGCGGAGAAGAACTAAAGAGCCTATTGCTGACAGTGAAAGAGGAGAGTGAAAAAGTTAGCTTAAAGCTCAACATTCAGAAAACTAACATCATGACATCCAGTCCCATCATTTCATGCAAATAGACGGGTAAACAATAGAAACAGTGACAGACTTTATTTGGGGGGGCTCCAAAATCACTGCAGATGGTGACTGCAGCCATGAAATTAAAAGATGCTTGCTATTTGGAAGAAAAGCTGTGACCAACCTAGACAACATATAAAAAAGCAGAGGCTACTTTGTCAACAAAATTCCATCTAGTCAAAGCTATGGTTTTTCTAGTTTTCATGTATGGATGTGAGAGTTGGACCATAAAGAAAGCTGAGTGCCAAAGAATTGATGCTTTTGAACTGTGGTGTTGGAGAAGACTCTTGAGAGTCCCTTGGACTCCAAGGGGATCCAACCAGTCCATCCTAAAGGAGATCAGTCCTGAATATTCATTGAAAGGACTGATGCTGAAGCTGAAACTCCAATGCTTTGGCCACCTAATGTGAAGAACTGGCTCATTTGAAAAGACCCTGATGCTGGGAAAGATTGAAATCAGGAGGAGAAGGGGACGACAGAGGATGAGATGGTTGGATGGCATCATCAACTCAATGGACATGAGTTTGAGCAAGCTCTGGGAGTTGATGATGGACAGGGAGGCCTGGCGTGCTGCAGTCCATGGGGTCGCAAAGAGTCACACACGACTGAGCAACTGAACTGAACTGAAAGTAGTCAGACTCTGTATCATGAATTCAAGGCCAGTGAAACTGTTCTGTACCACTATGTTCTCTGTTAAATATAATAATCCAATTTCAAAATGCCTAGACTATCTGGTACCATCTCCTACTGTGAACATATTCTGCAAGTATATGCAATGATGACAGAGATTATCTTTCCAGGATGAAAGCGAGACAGTCGTTTGGATCTAAGAGATAATGTTCCATCAATTCCATTTCCTTGTACATGAATTGATTTCAGTTACCGACTTACAACAGAAGAGGGGGAGTAAGTGAGGGATTAGCTCTCTGTCCTTGTAGAGTGAGAAGCCACAGCTCTGACTGCCCTGAGGCAGTGGCCGTAGCCTGAGCTGAAATTAGGCTGGTGTGCATGCTGGAGATGTTTTTTCCAACCATTAGAAGAGATGCTCTATTTCTGTCACATGCTTCAGAGCACTTCTCTGTTACCTTCTGATTTGGGTAAATAAGTCCAGGGATTAAGTCATAGAACAGACACTCAATTTTGAACTTTGTTTCTGACCAACTTCTTAGTCTTAATTATTGAAAATTATATTGTATTGGTTAGCAGTAAAATTATCCACGGATGATAAAAATCCTCAGCCAAACATTGTTCACTGATGCGGAAAGCATGGCTGGCAAAATCACAGTGGGATGCAAATCAGAGGAATGAAGTGATGCCACAAAGCACACAGAATCAGCTGCTTTAGAACACATAGAATGCCTGTCTTCTTCTCTAACAGTGACCAGTCACCAATGTGTATCATCCATGGATGTTTATTGTTATCTAACAGAATTGCCTTTGGGTGCTATTGAGGGTGAGATTGACAGATGGCCCCACAACAAAAATAGAAAGAAATTGTTCCTTCAGTTCAGTTGCTCAGTCGTGTCCGACTCTTTGTGACCCCATGAATTGCAGCACGCCAGGCCTCCCTGTCTATCATCAACTCCCGGAGTCCACCCAAACCCATGTCCATTGTGTCGGTGATGCCATCCAACCATCTCATGCTCTGTCATCCCCTTCTCCTCCTGCCCCCAATACCTCCCAGCATCAGGGTCTTTTCCAGTGAGTCAACTCTTCACATGAGGTGGCCAAAATATTGGAGTTTCAGCTTTAGCATCAGTCCTTCCAATGAACACCCAGGACTGATCTCCTTTAGGATGGAGTGGTTGGAACTCCTTGAAGTCCAAGGGACTCTCAAGAGTCTTCTCCAACACCACAGTTCAAAAGCATCAATTCTTTGGTGCTTAGCTTTCTTCACAGTCCAACTCTCACATCCATACATGACCACTGGAAAAACCATAGCCTTGACTAGATGGACCTTTGTTGGCAAAGTAATGTCTCTGCTTCTTAATACGCTATCTAGGTTGGTCATAACTTTTCATGGCTGCAATCACCATCTGCAGTGATTTTGGAGCTCAAAAAAATAAAGTCTGACACTGTTTCCTCATCTATTTCCCATGAAGTGATGGGACCAAATGCCATGATCTTCGTTTTCTGAATGTTGAGCTTTTAGCCAATTTTTTCACTCTCCTCTTTCACTTTCATCAAGAGGCTTTTTAGTTCCTCTTCACTTTCTGCCATAAGGGTGGTGTCATCTGCATATCTGAGGTTACTGACATTTCTCCCAGCAATCTTGATTACAGCTTGTGCTTCTTCCAGTCCAGCGTTTCTCATGATTTACTCTGCATATGAGTTTAATAAGCAGGGTGACAATATACAGCCTTGACGCATACTCTTTTTCCTATTTGGAACCAGTCTGTTGTTCCATGTCCAGTTCTAACTGTTGCTTCCTGACCTGCATATAGGATTCTCAAGAGGCAGGTTAGGTGGTCTGGTATGCCCATCTCTTTCAGAATTTTCCANACTCCTTTTCCTATTTGGAACCAGTCTGTTGTTCCATGTCCAGTTCTAACTGTTGCTTCCTGACCTGCATACAGATTTCTCAAGAGGCAGGTCAGGTGGTCTGGTATTCCCATCTTTCTCAGAATTTTCCACAGTTTACTAATCCATATATATGGAATTTAGAAAGATGGTAATGATGACCCTGTATTTGAGACAGCAAAAGAGACAGAGTCTTTTGGACTCTGTGGGAGAAGGAGAGGGTGGGATGATTTGAGAGAATGGCATTGAAACATGTATATTATCATATGTGAAACAGATCGCCAGTCCAGGTTTGATGCATGAGACAGGGCGCTCGGGGCTGGTGCACTGGGCTGACCCAGAGGGATGGGATGGGGAGGGAGGTGGGAGTTCAGGATGGGGAACACATGTACACCCGTGGCAGATTCATGTCAAGTATGGCAAAAACCACTACTATATTGTAAAGTCATTAGCCTCCTACTAAAATAAATAAGTTAAAAAAAAAAAAGAGGGCTGGAATAACAAAGTGTCTCACTCTTGGGGGTGTCTTGGTTAGGAGGACAGCCTCCAGATTGCTCTGTTTTATGTTTCACTGCCCCTCTTAATGGACCTTCTCCATCATTTTTTCTGAGACACACAATACAGTCAACATAATTTTTTTTTTTTTCGGTTGGGATTATCTTGACACCCAAATGTGCCTATGATCATGGGTATTTGCTGCCATCAAATATCCTCATTAAGGATTTACAGTCCACTTGAGGAACCTTTTCATCATCATCAAAGGCTGTCTCTTATACACATCTCAATGTGTATAAGAGACAGCAGTCTGNNNGTTGGGATTATCTTGACACCCAAATGTGCCTATGATCATGGGTATTTGCTGCCATCAAATATCCTCATTAAGGATTTACAGTCCACTTGAGGAACCTTTTCATCATCATCAAAGGATTAAAGAGAAAAAAGGAAAAAAAACGACTTGACTATCCCACCAGATAGTTAGGCAGAGTAAGCAACAGACAGGTCGGGTCAAATAAAATGACATCGCATTAAAAGATTTTTCTCCCTTTTTTTTTAGTTCATAAGAAAACTTTAATGTCTCTAATAAATCTTTTTTTGGATGGAAATAAATTAGAAAGAGGAGAGACAAGATCAAAGCATTTCCTTGATTATTATCAAAGTCTTCATCCACTTAAAGGAAAGGGACGTTTTTATATATAAGAACCCAAACTCTGGATTTTGAAGTACATTGAAACACCTCGTGAGGGGACTTCCCGGGGGAGGGGTCCAATTTTTAAGACTCCTTGTTTTCCTTGCAGGGCATGCGGATTCCATCTCTGGTCGAGGATCTAAGATCCCCCATACCCTGCGGCATGGCCAAAGAAAATCCCCCTCAAGGATGTCTTTATGTTGGTAAGACATAGTGGGTATTGTTATTAGGTATTTAGGAAGAGGTATTTTAATCCCCACTGAAAGATTCTCATTTGGCATCAGCACATTCAAAAAGGATAATCTATTGTCATATTAATTTATCATGAATTAACCATGAGTCTTTTTTCAGCTGCACATTTTTAATTAGCTACCAGCTCTGTGAAATTTTTTTTCCCCAAGCTCTGCTAGCTGGGTCCAAAGGATGTCAATCTCCTTCCAGAGTAAAACAATAAAAAAAAAATTTCTCAAAGCATTTCTTTGCAAATCGTACCACTGTTTTCCAGAGGAATGAAAATAAAACTCTTACTTAGCACGTGCTTAAGTCCATGGGGTCGCAAAGAATCGGACACGACTGAGCGACTTCACCTCACCTAAGGCTTTGAAAGCTGTGTCGGAAATCAAAGCTGGCTCCAACATTAACAACACATTAAGAAAATAAAGTATCCCTTTAAAAATCCCCCCAAAATTGGTTTCTCAAAGGGGAAAGGAACCCAAGATCCTTTTAAAGAACAAATTACAGAAATCACAATAGAAAATGAATCTGTTAAGCCGCTCAGCGTT
This sequence comes from Cephalophus harveyi, assembly GCA_006410635.1. NCBI lineage: Eukaryota > Metazoa > Chordata > Mammalia > Artiodactyla > Bovidae > Cephalophus > Cephalophus harveyi. The sequence continues at coordinate 58,462 of SJYT01051914.1, read as the reverse complement.
AAGAAGTAACGCAAGCCCACACTCGAAGCCTCTGGGGATGTTTCCTCTGCGACCAAAAAAACCTCTGCTTCAGGGGTTTAAATTTAATAAAAAAAAAAAAAAAGATTCCTAAAAGATCATTGTCTTTTTCTACTCTTTAATTTGGATTCTAACTCTAATCCCTCAAAGTAAAATACCAGTGACTCTTCTAGGAAGAAAAAGATTTAGTCTCCTGCTGTATTGATGGACGTTTCTCCATTTGGTGGTCCTGGCATTGGAGGCTGGGGGAGCAAGTGACTGTGGGCTGTCTGTGCATTTCCAGCAAGGTGACCAGCATTTCTGCTTCCGCCACACTGACTCCGGGAGCCGAGCCCCTCCACACTTAGGAAACCCAAAATACCCCCCAGTTCAGTTCAGTTCAGTCACTCAGTCATGTCCGACTCTTTGTGACCCCATGGACCGCAGCACGCCAGGCCTCCCTGTCCATCACCATCTCCCAGAGTTTACCCAAACTCATGTCCATCGACTCTGTGATGCCATCCAACCATCTCATCCTCTGTCATCCCCTTCTCCTCCTGCCCTCAATCCCTCCCAGCATCAGGGTCTTTTTCAGTCAGTCAGCTCTTCGCATCAGTTGGCCAAAGCAGTGGAGTTTCAGCTTCAACATCACTCCTTCCAATGAACACTCAGGACTGATCTCCTTTAGAATGGACTGGTTGGATCTCCTTGCAGTCCAAGGGACTCTCAAGAGTCTTCTCCAACACCACAGTTCAAAAGCATCAATTCTTCAAATATTGCCCAATTCCCTCTGGAAGGCAGAATCGCCTTCAGGGAGAAGGGCTTGCCGTCAGTAACCTCAGAGTCCCAGGCTGCATTTGGAGGACAGTTACATCTGTCTGCAGGCTTCCCAGATGGCCCTAGTGGGAAAGAACTTGGCCAACACAGGAGATATAAGAGATGCGGGTTCGATCCCTGGGTCGGGAAGATCCCCTGGAGGAGGAGGGCATGGCAACCCACTCCAGTATTCTTGCCTGGAGGCTCCCATGCACAGAGGAGCCTGGCAGGCTACAGTCCACAGGGTCGAACAGAGTCAGACACGACCAAAGAGATTTACCATGCACACACCTGCATCTGTCAGCAACCCACCATCTCGGCTGGCAGGACCATCCAGGTATTGACCCTGCTTCTCCCAAACAAAGTGCATCCTTGACACTTCATAACCGCCCTGTGCACTTCCACTGTATAGAGGAAACCCAGGGCACAGGAAGGTAAATCCACTCTCCGAGACCAGGAGGCCAGCGGGGGGCGTGGGGGCTGGCACTCAAAGCCTTGACTCTGCGTGGTTCCACCTCTGGGAGCCTTGTGGTACATCTGTGAACCGTACCTTCTCTGGCAGCATCTCCGTGCCCGTTGCCCGGGTCTATCGCTATGGAGGTCAGTGAATGCTCCCTAGCACCACCCTGATATCACCCTGATATCAGAGCATCACAAAGATGCAGCCTTTGAGACTTTCCCGGAGGTCGAGTGGTCAAGAATCCACCTGCTAAGGCAGGGTATACGGGTTCGATTCCTCATCTGGGAAGATTCCACATGCCTCGGAGCAACTAAGCCCACGCACGGTTCAGGCGCTGAGCCAGGTCTGATTCTGCAACCCCATGGACTGTAACCTACCAGGCTCCTCTGTCTCATGGGATTCTCCAGGCAAAAATACTGGAGTGGGTTGCCATCTCCTCCTCCAGGGGAATCTTCCCGACCCAGAGATCCAACCCATGTTGCCTGCATTGGTAGGCAGATTCTTTACCATTAGCAGCCTGGGAAGACCCGTATTATTATCATTTTTTATTTTAACTTTAAAATTTGAGAGCTGGGGCATCACACGTGCCATGCAGGATTCTAGTTCCCCGAACAGGGATCGAACCTGTGTCCCATGCAGCGGAAGTATGGCACCTTAACCCGGGAACCACCAGGGAAGTCCCACGAAACACCACCATAAAGGGCGCCAAATACCCACGCGACTCAGACCACACAGCCAGAGCACGGTGTGAAAAGGCGGTGACTTTTTCAGACTGAACACATCCCAACACGCGCAGCTCGTACTTACACTGACAACAGATTCAGATGGACTCGGGTGCTTCTCCTCCAGATGTCACCTTACCGAGACCACCATGTGCAAGGAGGCAGACGTGGAGGGCCTCTCTCAGCAGACAGAAGCGGGGCGCACTGCGCTTGTCCTGCGAAGCCACGCAACAGGAGAAGAATCAGATATCGAGTGATCACATTCTGAAACAATTTCACGAAACGCACTCTTTCTGGCCTCAGAGTAGCCTCCTGCTGCCTGTTGCTTCTTTTCACGCTCTGCCCAACTCCTGCTCATCCACAGGAGTCAGCTGAGGGGCCACCTCCTCAGGGCAGCCCCCTGTGATTTACACGGTCTAAAGCAGTTGCCTCACAGTTGATGAATCGTGGCACTGCTCCCTATCCTCCCCAGAGCAATTGTCGCTATTTGCCATTGTCTCTTTGTTTGGCTTTGTTTTATGTAGTTATCCTGTCCTTTGCATAGCCTCGAAGGGTCAAGAGGGTAGGAACATTTATTTTTCTCACAGCAAGTTCTCTACAAATATTTTCCCAGTAGAGCTGGGCTCACAGCCCAAGGCAAATGGGACTATGTCCCTGTCTGGTTTTGGAGCCAACTAAGAAGGTTTTCATATTTTAAACAGTTGAAAAAAAGAACGTTTTTTGTGACACATTAAAAGAACGTGAAATTCATATTTCCAGGTCCATAAGCAAAGTCAAAAAATACGGCAACACTCATTCACTTACTTATTATCTGTCTGCCCCATGCTACGAAGTCCGAGTTGAGCAGTTGTGGCAAAGATTGCTTGGCACGAAAACCTGAAAATATTTTACTATCTGGCTGTCTATAGGAAAAGTTTTCCAATCTCTGGTCTAGAAGCCCCACATGAAATGAAAATGAACTCAAAGAAAGCCAAATCAATGGTTTTGAACATACTATAGAATATGCATGTGTGCGTGTGTGTGTGTGTGCGTGCGCGCGTGTGCATGCTAAGTTCCTTCAGTTGTGTCCGAATCTTTGAGACCCCATGGACTGTGGCCTCCTGACAAGCTCCTGTGTCCATGGGATTCTCCAGGCAAGAATACTGGTGTGGGCTGCCATTTCCTTCTCCAGGGGATCTTTCCGATCCAGGGATGGAACCCATGTCTCCTGTGTCTCCTGCACTGCAGGAGAATTCTTTACCCACTGAGCTATCTGGGAAGCCTACATACACACACACACCACACACTCTTGTATTATACATTCACACACACATATATATGCATATATATATACACATTCCACTCTATACATATACACTGGGTTTCCCTGGTGGCTCAGTGGGTAATGAATCTGCCTGCAATGCAGAAGACTTGGGTTCCATCCCAGGGTTGGGAAGCTCCCCTGGAGAAGGAAATGGGTACCCACTTCAGAATTGTTGCCTGGAAAATCCCATGGACAGAGGAGCCTGGCGGGCTATAGTCCATGGGGTCACAAGAGTTGGACAAATCTTAGCAACTAAAGTACCACCATATATATGCACATACCTCTGATATATATGCACATACATATATACACACACATATCATATATATATGATACATTTTGTTGTACACTTGAAAGTAAAGTGAAAGTCGCTCAGTCGTGTCCAACTCTTTGCGACCCCATGGACTGTAGCTTACCAGGCTCCTCTGTCCATGGGATTTTCCAGGCAATAGTACTGGAGTGGATTGCCATTTCCTTCTCCAGCGGATCTTCCCGACCCAGGGATCGAACCTGGGTCTCCTGCATTGTAGACAGACACTTTACCGTCTGAGCCACCCATGGCCCCATATATATAATACATTTTGTTGTACACTTGAAACTGAAGTGAAAATCACTCAGTCGTGTCCAACTCTTTGTGACCCTATGGACGATACAGTCCATGGAATTCTCCAGGCCAGAATCCTAGAGTGGATAGCCTTTCCCTTCTCCAGGGGATCTTCCCAACCCAGGGATCGAACTCAGGTCTCCCCCATTGCAGGTGGCTTCTTTACCAGCCGAGCCATTGTAAATCAATCATACTCCATTAAAAAGTTAAAAGTTGAGGTTCGATGCAGGATACAGGATGCTTGGGGCTGGTGCACTGGGATGACCCAGAGGGGTGGTACGGGAAGGGAGGTGGGAGGCGGGTTCAGGATTGGGAGCACGTGTACACCCGTGGCGGATTCATGTTGATGTATGGCAAAACCAATACAATATTGTAAAGTAAAATAATAATAAATTAAAAGTTTAAAAATATGTAAAATAAAAAGAATTTTTTCTTTCATTTAAAAAACAAAGCATGGGAATAGTGTGATGTCAGCGTTGACCCTTCACCTCTGCCAGGCACGGTCACCTCTCCTGACCCTTCACCCTCACACTATCTCCCCAGATTAAGATCATAAGGACGTGAATTGGAACAACTGGGTGACGCCCCTTGTGAGCCAGGGAAGATCCAATTCAACACAATCCTCTCTCGTGCCCACATCTGTTATTTACAGAAAACAGATTTAGGAGATGGGCATGGAAGCCTTCTGACCACTTTATTTGCCACTTTATGAAGAGGAACAAAAACGAACAAACAGGTCTAAAGAGAGTAGGTCACCACGCCTTTATGAAGAGGAATAAACACATCTAAAGGGATTAAGTCACAATGCCTTTCACGGCGCTGTTGCCACAAGGAACCAGACCTCTAGAAGGAAAAGACAAAAGGGAAGCTTAACAGCCCACACTCAGAGTGCACTTTGCAGAATAACAACGGGATATTCTGAGCCACAGCGATTTTGCGCCACGCGGGTCACTAGACAATGCCTAGAGGCATTTCTGAAACTCAGACACGGAGCGGGGGACTACTATTGGCCCCCAGTGGGGAGAGGGCACAGATGTTGCTAAATATCTCATGGAGCACAGGACAAACACCCCGCCCCATCCGTGCCACAAAGAACGACGTGTTCTCACTTATCACTAGCGCCAAGGTTGAAAAATTGCATCAGACAATTGGTCCAGTAATCGTTTAACCGGTTCTGATGAGAGGCTGGCAGAAAGAAAAAAAAAAAGGGATTGGAAGAGGGTCATACCTAGTTTGTCCAAACAATGACCCACAGCCAGTGATAACTGAGATTTTGCCTGTGTGTACACACTCAGTCCTGTCCAACTCTATTGATCCCATGGACTGCTGCCCAACAGGCTCCTCTGTCCATGAGATTCTCCAGGCAAGAATACCTCAGTGGGTTGCCATTTCCTCCTCCAGGGGAATCTTCCCCACCCAGGAATCGAACCCAGGTCTCCCGCATTGGCAGGTGGCTTCTTTACCACCAAGCCACCCACAAAACTCCACAGGTACATGTACTGGTGTTTTACTTATTTTGAATTGCTACACCTCACATTCTCCTTAGAGACAGGAAGCACCCAGGGTGTTGACATTCTCACACCATTTAATTTCCCAGTATACGAGTACACTGTAACTATTACAGCACCTGTCTTCACGTAACCCACGGGGAGAGATATTCATACATTTTTCTGCAGGAATATTAACACCTTTGATTACTGACTGCGGCCCGCACCTGCTGGTGGCAGGAGCAGGGGGTGGGGGTGGGGTGCATCCTATGAGATCTCGAAAAGACACATGTTGGCTTTGTAAAATATGCATAACTCAATTCCAGAGTACCACTGGCTCCAAGGACTTCAGGTGAGAAACTCTGTATCAATAGGCAGAGTGTGTTGAGAGCTTGTGTTACCCGGGACTGTGAAAATCCTGGGAGTTTAATCAGAGCCAGGGCTAAGTTGTCATTATGTATCAACATCTGGAATTAACAAAGCAGAGAGCTGACCCTTGCAAAGCAAAAACCAGGTGGTGTTTCCCCCTTTTCCCACAGCAGAGACTGAGTTATGTGGCTGAGAAGTTGGGTCAATTTTCAAATCCACAATCGAAAATACTATGATTTCAGTTCATGCATGAGTGCTCAGCGCTCAGTAGTGTCTGACTCTTTGAGATCCCATGGACTATAACCCTAGCCAGGCTCCTGTCCACAGATTCTCCAGGCAACAATACTGGAGTGGGTTGCCATTCCCTTCTCCAGGGGATCTTCCCAACCCAGGGATTGAACCCGCATCTCCTGCATTGGCAGGCAGATTCTTTATCAGTGTGCCACCTGGGAGGCCCTATCAATTTCCAATATAATCATCTGTAAATCCTTCAACTATTGAATCTATGATCATCATCTGTAAAGTCTTCAATTATTGAATATATTGTCATTTGTATACCTTTCAATTACTGAGTTTATGAATATCTGTAAGCCTTCAACGATTGAGTCCATGACAATTTGTAACCCTTCAATTATTGACATCATCATCATCTTATAAATCCTGCAGTTATTAGGTGTATCATCACGTAAACCCTTCAACTATTGACTCTATCGTCATCTGTAAACCTATTTCATCAGAGGATGAGATGGTTGGATGGCATCACCGACTCAGTGGACATGAGTTTGAGTAAATTTCCAGAGTTGGTGACTGACAGGGAGGCCTGGCGTGCTGCAGTCCACACGGTTACAAAGAGTCGGACACGAATGAGTGATGAACTGAACTGAACTGCAAACCCTTCAATTATTTAATCTTTGCTCATTTGTTCAGCTCAGTTTCATTGCTCAGTTGTGTCTGACTCTTTGCAACCCCATGGACTGCAGCACCCCAGGCCTCCCTGTCCATCACCAACTCCTAGAGGTTGATGACATCATCATCATCTTATAAATCCTGCAGTTATTAGGTGTATCATCACGTAAACCCTTCAACTATTGACTCTATCGTCATCTGTAAACCTATTTCATCAGAGGATGAGATGGTTGGATGGCATCACCGACTCAGTGGACATGAGTTTGAGTAAATTTCCAGAGTTGGTGACTGACAGGGAGGCCTGGCGTGCTGCAGTCCACACGGTTACAAAGAGTCGGACACGAATGAGTGATGAACTGAACTGAACTGTAAACCCTTCAATTATTTAATCTTTGCTCATTTGTTCAGCTCAGTTTCGTTGCTCAGTTGTGTCTGACTCTTTGCGACCCCATGGACTGCAGCACCCCAGGCCTCCCTGTCCATCACCAACTCCTAGAGGTTGCTCAAACTCATGTCCATTGAGTCGGAGATGCCATCCAACCATCTCATCCTCTGTCATCCCCTTCTCCTCCTGCCCTCAATCTTTCCCAGCATCAGGATCTTTTCCAGTGAGTCAGCTCTTCACATCAGGTGGCCAAAGTATTGGAGCTTCAGCTTCAGCATCAGTCCTTCCAGTGAATATTCAGGACTGATTTCTTTTAGGATGGACTGGTTGGATCACCTTGCAGTTCAAGAGACTCTCAAGAGTCTTCTCCAACACCACAGTTCAAAAGCATCAATTCTTCGGCGCTCAGCCTTCTTCACAGTCCAACTCTCACATCCATACATGACTACAGGAAAAAACCACAGCTTTGACTAGACGGACCTTTGTCGGCAAAGTAATGTCTCTGCTTTTCAATACGCTATCTAGGTTGGTCATAGGTTTTCTTCCAAGGAGCAAGTGACTTTTATTTTCATGGCTGAAATCACCATCTGCCGTGATTTTGGGCACCAAGAAAATAAAGTCTCTCACTGTTTCCATTGTTTCCCCATCTATTTGACATGAGGTTATGGGACGGGATGCCATGATCTTCATTTTTTGACTGTTGAGTTTTAAGCCAGCTTTTTCACCCTCCTCTTTCACTTTCATCAAGAGGTCCTTCAATTACTGAATCTATGATCAATTATGCAGGGTATACAGATGATCATTCTTTCATATCAAATTTAAGTGGACGAAAAATTATAAGAAAAAGTTGGGTACATTCATAGGAAACAAAATCAAAGTATAAACTATAACCTTTGGTTCAAAGGTGATTCCTGTAACACCAACTCATAGGACAAAATACTTCATCTCAGCCATAATGACATTTCTGAAACTTCCCTGGACTTGCAAGCCCAGCAGTAACTCACTAAACAGCCTGTATCTGCCATGATGCTGGAGTGTGCTTGCGTTTTGCCGGGTGTCTGATGGTGATAGTCAGGCGGCAGGGTGGGGATTCACCACGGCCGATGGCCAGCGGTCAGAGACCTGCATCCTTGCACAGTGGCGGAGTCTACAGACTCCCTTCCTTGTTCAGGACACGCCTTCGGGCTGTTTACATCCACACCTCATGGAAGGTCACCTTCCCAGATGGCTCTGCAGAACAGCGCCTCTTATATTCATCCCCCCTTAACTGTCCTTGGCCTGACCTCATCTACTGACAGGTGTTTTCACCATCACTGATGAAGCTCACCTGCCTCTTGGGACCTGGGAGTTGGCCAACCAGTCTTCAGAGTCACTATTTTACGCTAAAAAGGAAAACTTACTGAGTTCCTGAATATGTACAGAATCTTCCAAGCTGTATCAGACAAACGCCACATTTGTTTCCGTCTAGTCAAAGCTATGGTTTTTCCAGCAGCCATGTATGGATGTGAGAGTTGGACTATAAAGAAAGCTGAGCACTGAAGAACGGATGCTTTTGAACTGTGGTGTTAGAGAAGACTTTTGAGAGTCTCTTGGACTGCAAGGAGATCCAACCAGTTCATCCTCAAGGACATCAGTCCTGAATGTTCATTGGAAGGACTGATGCTGAGGCTGAAACTCAATACTTTGGCCACGTGATGCGAAGAGCTGACTCCTTGGAAAAGACCCCAATGATGGGAAAGACTGAAGACGGGAGGAGAAGGGAATGGCAGAGGATGAGATGGTTGGATGGCATCACTGACTCGATGGACATGAGCTTGAGCAAGCTCTGGGAGTTAGTGATGGACAAGGAGGCCTGGTGCACTGCAGTCCATGGGGTCGCAAAGAGTCGGACGCGACTGACGTGACTGAGCAGGCACATCACATCAGGCTCCATCGGTTACCGGGGAAACCAGGCTCCTTAACTGAACAACCATCAACCTGTAATAAACTAGCAGGTGGAGGCATTCTGGATTTGTTTCCGTCTAGTCAAAGCTATGGTTTTTCCAGCAGCCATGTATGGATGTGAGAGTTGGACTATAAAGAAAGCTGAGCACTGAAGAACGGATGCTTTTGAACTGTGGTGTTAGAGAAGACTTTTGAGAGTCTCTTGGACTGCAAGGAGATCCAACCAGTTCATCCTCAAGGACATCAGTCCTGAATGTTCATTGGAAGGACTGATGCTGAGGCTGAAACTCAATACTTTGGCCACGTGATGCGAAGAGCTGAGTCCTTGGAAAAGACCCCAATGATGGGAAAGACTGAAGACGGGAGGAGAAGGGAATGGCAGAGGATGAGACGGTTGGATGGCATCACTGACTCGATGGACATGAGTTTGAGCAAGCTCTGGGAGTTAGTGATGGACAAGGAGGCCTGGGGTGCACTGCAGTCCATGGGGTCGCAGAGTCGGACACGACTGACGTGACTGAGCAGGCACATCACATCAGGCTCCATCGGTTACCAGGGAAACCAGGCTCCTCAACTGAACAACCATCAACCTGTAATAAACTAGCAGGTGGAGGCATTCTGGCCGAAGGGGCGGGGGTGGAGCACGTCCGATCATGTCAGTAACATGTACACGAAGCAGTTACTGGTCCAGCACGGTACCTGCAGACAGCAAGAGGGCAGCCACGCTGAGGGGCCTGGCGGTGCATGCAGGGAAGCGGCACCCAACTCGTGAGAATAATCTGTCAACCTTGGAATGTCGATTTAAAAATGGGATTTAGAGGCAGACTCATAATTACTTGGTTTCAGTGTAAAAGTATTAATCTAGGAGAGTGGGGGAATTTATGGAGTGTGTCAGCTACCCTAGATTAATAATTTTACATTGAAAGCAACTAACAAATGACCTAATACTAGATCAGGAAAGACCGAGGGCAGGAGGAGAAAAGGATGACAGAGGATGAGATGGTTGGATGGCATCACCGACTCGATGGACATGAGTTTTGAGCAAGCTCTGGGAGTTGGTGATGGACGGGGAGGCCTGGTGCGCTGCAGTCCGTGGATTCGTAAAGGGTCGGACATGCTGAGCGACTGAACTGGACTGATGACTTAAAATCCAAAGAGCTCAGTTTATAGGTGAGAGCACGGAGGCCCATGAAGGGTGAGTGCCTGACACAGCGTCACCCAGGAAGCCAGCTGACACTGTGTAAAATCTAAGGTCTCCAGACCCTAGTTCTGGGTCATCCATGTGGTATTATTTGCCTCTCTACAGGGTGAACATCCCTACCTGTTGACAAGCGGTCAACCTTGGCCGCCAAGGGCAAATTTGTCAGGGGCCTGTGTTTGCCAGGAGGTGACTTTAACAAGACTGCAAGATAATCTTTCTGGGTGCTTCATCTAGGGCACGTCTATGCATTAAAGGGAGAGAGTTGAGTCAAATCTGTCAACATCCACTGGTTGGCCAACTGGTTTGCTTGTTTGGGTAGAGTTTTCACAGGCCAAGTTTCCTGCTAGAATTTCATGAACAGAGGAGCCTGGCAGGCTGCAGTCCACGGGGTCCCAAAGAGTTGGACTGAAGTGACTTAGCTAGCACGCACACATGCATGCATGCATGAGATGAGCAGCTGTGAATCTATGGATTCGATGGGGGTGGGTGGGCGTGGGTGGATCTGAAATGGTGGGAACCACAAAGGAGTCTTACTTTGTGTTAGCAAATCTGTTTCGACCCCATGAACCCACCAGGCTCCACTGTCCATGGGATTTCCCCAAGCAAGAATACTGGAGTGGGTTGCCATTTCCTCCTCCAGGGGATCTTCCTGACCCCGGGATCGAACCTGAGTCTCGTGTCTCCTGCACGGGCAGGTGGAGTCTATAAAACTATAGCCACCTGGGGTTTCTTTGTTATTAAATCAAACAACACGCACTGCCAAAGACAGCTCAGGATGTGAGGCAATCCTTTGCCATGGATCAAGCGAGCATTTCCACGGGATGGTCTCAAAAAAGTCATCACCACCTTCTGAAATTAGGTGCATAAGGGAGTTGGTGATGGACAGGGAGGCCTGGCGTGCTGCGATTCATGGGGTCTCAGAGTCAGATACGACTGAGTGACTGAACTGAACTGAACTGAAAGTTCAGATACATGAATCCAGGTGAGGCAGCCAAAGCATCCGCTGTTATAAGTTTTGGAACTTAGAAAAGACAGATGCTGTTTTTGTGGATCTTTACCTTACTAAGACTAGGTCTGAGGCCGTGGGTCTGCTATCCTGTCAAAATGCATAGAAAATGCCTGGGTAGACTTGGAAACTAGAGCACCACGCTTTTTTTTTTTTTTTTGGCTGTACCAAATGTGCAATGCGGGGGACCTGGGTTCGATCCCTCGGTCGGGACGATCCCCTGGAGAAAGGAATGGCAACCCACTCCAGTACCCTTGCCTAGAAAATCCCACGGATGGAGGAGCCTGGTGGGGTACAGTCCACGGGGTCCCAAAGAGTCAGAAATGACTGAGCGACCTCACTCTCACCTTAAGTGTTTGGATGAGTGTGTTTGGGCTTTTTGGTCTTCCTGACGTGACGTTTCTCTGCCACTTGCCCAGCCTCCCAAACATTCCCTTTCAAAGTTTGGCGTCATTTTTTTTCTACAGCGACTTCCTATTCTCTCCCTTCTCCACTGGAATCTTTAAGGATTTGTGATTGCCGTGGCAGACATTCATGTCTAGTCGATTCTAAAGCCTGAGTCATTTTTTTCTCACAGTCCCTGGCGAGGAGATAAAATCTATCTTTATCTGAACAACTCTAAACCTCGGGGCATGAGTTGACCGTTCACTATTTCACATGTTTAAAAGAGTCGGGTCACTTCCTCCCGAGAATGTCTATCCACTTCGCTTCACCAACCAATTCTTCCTGCTTTATCACAGTCAATTTCCAGAGTAATATTTTTATCTGCTCGATGAAGTCTCCAGAAAGAAGAGACGTTTATCAGATTCTAAGCTTTCAGCTGGGCAAGACCTCCAGCAGATGTCCATGAGCTAAATTTTCAGATCACCAAAGTTCCAGATACACCGGGTTTCTGTGCCAATTTTTATCACCTGGAGGTAAGAATTCATTATTCATAGTCTGGACCCGGCCTGGGTATCTATTGTATATTTCCAAATTACATCACTTCACCTTTTCTCTCTTTTGAAAACCCTTACCAAATAATGACTTCCCTGGAGACTTGGGTTGGATCCCTGGGCTGGGAAGATCCCCTGGAGAAGGGAACGGCAACCCACTCCAGTATTCTTGCCTGGAGGAGTATTCCATGCACAGAGGAGCCTGGTGGGCTACAGTCCATGGGGTCGCAAAGAGTTGGACACGACCAAGCGACTTTCACTTTCACTGTCTGTTTGAATACGTGTATAATTATTTCAACAGGCACAGATAATAATAGGATTAAGGGAGTTGCATTAATATGGGCAGCTTGTGTGGTTCTTGGGCTTCCCTTGTGGCTCAGAGGTTAAAGCGTCTGCCTCTAATGCGGGAGACCCCGGTTCGATCCCTGGGTTGGGAAGATCTCTCTTGAAAATGGCAAGAGAGGGGTCACATGATTTAGTGTGAAGGCAAGCATTGCAAACAGTGAGGGGCAAGAGGGTTAACAGGACTCAAAGGTCTTATTTCCTCATGTCCGAGTGATTAGTTCTGGGATCTCGTAACACAAGGATTCTAAGGTCATGTCGTAGAGTGATATAATCTGATGACTGTCAACATGTGATGACCGTCATCACGGAGGATGACAAGAAATACGATGAAATGGAGAAAAATACGACTTTTTAAAAACAAACTCAGCAAAGGGTGGCAGCGGGGATTTAAAGAAATGGCCATTAAAGGATCTCGCTGGGGTGATGAAAAGGTTCTAAAACTGACTGATGTGATAAATAGAATGTGAATGAAACCAAGCCATGTCTGCAGGGCAACCCAAGGCGGGCGGGTCATGGTGGAGAGGTCTGGCAGAACGTGGTCCACTGGAGAAGGGAATGGCAAGCCACTTCAGTATTCTTGCCTTGAGAACCCCATGAACAGTATGAACAGGCAAAATGATAGGATACCAAAAGAGGAACTCCCCAGGTCATTAGGCGCCCAATATGCTACTGGAGGTCAGTGGAGAAATAAGTCCAGAAAGAATGAAGGGATGGAGCCAAAGCGAAAACAATACCCAGTTGTGCATGTGACTGGTGATAGAAGCAAGATCCGATGCTGTAAAGAGCAATACTGCATAGGAACCTGGAATGTCAGGTCCATGAATCAAGGCAAATTGGAAGTGGTCAAACAAGAGATGACAAGGGTGAACGTCGACATTCTAGGAATCAGCGAACTAAAATGGACTGGAATGGGTGAATTTAACTCAGATGA